>JASCQY010000293.1:153428-165025 GCA_030264315.1 Sardinella tawilis
CCACACCATTACACCACCACCACCAGCCTGAACCGTTGATACAAGGCAGGATCGATCCATGCTTTCATGTTGTTGACACCAAATTCTGACCCTACCATCCGAATGTCGCAGAAGAAATCGAGACTCATCAGACCAGGCAACGTTTTCCAATCTTCTATTGTCCAATTTCGGTGAGCCTGTGTGAATTGTAGCCTCAGTTTTGTTCTTAGCCGACAAGAGTGGCACCCGATGTGGTCCTCTGCTGCTGTAGCCCATCTGCCTCAAGGTTGTGGGTTGTGTTGTGGACGTGTTGTGGGTTCAAAGATGCTCTTCTGCGTATCTTGGTTGTAACAAGTGGTTATTTGAGTTACTTTTGCCTTTCTATCAGCTCGAACCAGTCTGGCCATTCTCCTCTGGCATCAACAAGGCATTTTTGCCCACATAACTGCCGCTCACTGGATATTTTCTCTTTTTCAGACCATTCTCTGTAAAACCTATGGTCGTGCGTGAAAATCCCAGATCGGCAGTTCCTGAAATACTCAAACCAGCCCGTCTGGCACCAACAAGAATGCCACATTCAAAGTCACTTAAATCACCTTTCTTCCCCATTCTATGCTTGGTTTGATCTGCAGCAGATCGGCCAGACCTAACCTGACTCTCGCCAGATCGATGTACTCCCGCCAGGCTCCACCAGAGGCGCTACGCTGAGCTCCACACCTCGATCTGGAATCGAGGGCAATGCAAACTCCTTCAACGCAGCATAAAATAATGAACCAATCAGGATCTCCCAGGATCGGGATTTGAATTGATGTGACGTAGTGGACAAGTGACACTCTCATTAGCGCAATGTTAGTGGTTGTAGTAGCATGTCAATAAAGGGACAGATTCTAAGTGGTTTATCCAATAATATAAAGGATTTTTGAAAAGGCCCTGCCTTCTGAAATACATTTCCAATGGAGTAGTTCCAGATGAATGTGTGGAGTGGGGCGGAACAAAATTCAGATGGCGAGAGTCAGGTTAGGCTTGACCATGTCTACATGTCTAAATGCATTGAGTTGCTGCCATGTGATTAGAATTTGCGTTTAACGAGCAATTGGATAGGTGTGCCTAATAAAGTGGCCGGTGAGTGAAGTATACAGTATGTGCTCTGATTTGCTTTCACTTTGATGAAAGGCACTGCTGACCTGTAGCGCCGTGCTGGTTGGCTGGTATGGTCTAGGCTCGGTCTGAGCCACTGTAATTCGTTTCCCATTTATGGAGTCAACACTGTGGGCGAACACCAGAGGTCACTGAGTGAACAGCCTGAGGACCTAGCATAGCAGCATGCTGAATTGAATTGACTTATATATATATATATTTATAGCCCCTCTCTCTCTCTCTGTATAGCTCATTCAATAATTACAGACCCAACCTTAACCAAAATGATACAAATAAATATTAGGCTACTGTAGGCTACCTGAACTTTTAACACTTTAGTTTCAAAGCAAAATGGCATGGTGATATAGGCTACTATACTATAAGAATAGCAAGATGGCTAAAAACATACCGTTAGAAGTGGCCAGCCAATTATCATTAGCCCTTCATTCATGACAAGGATAGGCTACTGTAGGCTTAGCATAGAGAAGACATAGCATACCTTTATCATTCGCTCGTTTCTGCTCTCCCTCTGAATTGGGCACCTGACCTGCATGACTTTGACTGCTCTCTGTCCCTATCTGTGTATTTCCACTCGCGATCAGAAATCAAGACCAAACCATTCACCTGGGTAACTTTTTGACGTTTTGTAACATATTTTTTGTTAACCATTTCACACAATGTAATTTATGCATTTACTGTATATTATTATGAATGAGATGTGCGTTGGTCGTTCGATTTTGGAGACCCAAAGGTGAACAAAGGTGAGAACCCCTCCCCTAGGCCTTTCCGCTTCTCATTCACTCTTTGCAGCGTGGCTGCAGCACCCTCTCAACAAACAGGGGTGGCTGCGTATGCAGGGGCGCCAATTTGCCAATTCCCCACACAGGTGATATGATAAACAGAAAAGTATTTTGCAGCGCAGATACATTTTTTTAAGCGCTCATGCCGCTGGAATATTTCCATGTAATGGAGCAATAATGTGACAAGAAAGACTTAGATTGATTAGATTTGAGATCTTTGTAGCCTCAGTCACCAGCAGTAATGCTATGGGGATGGTGAGTGGAGTGTTTCCCATAGGCACGTCTCTGTGCCAGAGCCTGGCCTTTAGCAGAGTGCTATTTCTCTATTTCAAGGGCTGTCTAGCCGCATCAGAGTATTACCCTAATCCACTTAAGGATTGTTATCTTAATTAAGCAACTTCAAGAAATGCTCTTAGTCTAACTTAAGAGGCCCAAGAGCACAGAACCCAGAGTGCACCTAATTGGAACTATCCCGTGTTGAGCCGCGATGTCTGTGCGCGCACAGACTCTTCAACACTTGACATGGGTTTGTTGACATGTTCCTCGGCATGGTCATTGGATATGTTGATGTGGCGTCACATTTGCTGAAATTCATTAGAGAATGGGAATATACAAAGGCTGACTAGTGACAGTGAAACCAAGACCATTTCCTAACAGAAAAGCGGCTGTTTACAGGTAAGTGTTTTATATGTATGAAAAAGGATTCAGACTTATTTTGAGGCAGCTTTTTTCTCTCCAGGACGCTTGAACCTGAAATATTTGGTGGATTGTTGTTGATATTGCATTCCCTTGTGTGTTGTGGAATATGTTGAATAGTGTTTTTTTTAATGGGCCTACCTGTAGGTATGTTTAGACTGCATTTATTTTTAATGTGTGGAATTTTCCCTCATCACATTGAAACTCTTTGATGGTCAATTTGCTGTTACTACATATGGGATAGTGGGAAACGCAATTTTGATTCCTTTGAATGTGTAGTACATGTAAAGAAATTGACAAATAAAACTCACTTGATATTTATTAGTTCTATCACATGCTTGTTTTAAAGGCTGAAATCACAAGTCATAGCTTGAGGAAATGAACTATTAAGCCTTCATAGAAACCAGGAGATAACTAGCCTAGTTGGTGTCGTCACTGAGGTAAACCAGGGGGATTGAGGCCAATCAGAAAAGGTCATGGGTAGCCTGGGCTGGCTTGAGATTAAGGCTGTCTTGAATCTCATTACTGCAACAGGAAGTCCATCATAACTCTTTGATCTTTCAGATTCTCTGTGTTGTTGTTTTTGTTACCCGTGTTTATCTGTCGCTCTGTTATGTTCTTCACATTGAGTTATTTGTTGTTACTATAGGAGGAGAAATGGGATGTGGTGTAACAAAAGCCAGTGAATTCTACAGTAAAAAAGATGACAAAGGTAAACAGTCCCACAGAGGATTTCCATATGAAATCACCCAAGAAGTTCTATCAGAAAAGTATCAATGCATGAAAAATAAATAGGCCTACATGTAGCCTATTGCTTGAACTGATCAGCAGCTGTGTCTTTTCTTTCCACCTGCTGCAGATGTGCCATTAATTGTGGTCCCAGGTAATGCCTACACACAAGTTCCATGAAACCTTTTTTTGAAATGTCTGACACATTTTACTTCATAACATATTGGCATATTATATAGCATATAGGTTTTGAAATTCAATTTGTTTAAAAGCTAGTACTTTATCAACTGAATCTGTTTCTCCCCCTCTCCTCACAACATTAACAAGCGGCCACATGTAAGACAAACATTTCATTGTTCCCATACCTTTTTGATAAGTATATTAAAATGTTTCTCCCAGACTAACACTGTGTTTGACTCTAATAGCTATGAAAGCGGCAGTACTGATACAACGCTGGTACAGGCAATATGTGGCACGGATGGAGATGCGACGTCGATATACGTGGAATATTTTCCAGTCAATGGAATATGCAGGAGAGCAGGACCAGATCAAGGTGATGACTGAAGCTCAATAGATAGCATAATCAGTATTTCAAATTTTGCTGAGCATATAGTATGTTTGCACACATTTCAATATTGTTTAATGAGGCACCTTTGGCTACTATTTCTTGTGATCCAGCTCTATAATTTCCTTGGCTATCTTGTGGACAACTTCACCCCATCAAGCACCGAGAGTAAGTCAATTAGTACAGAGACACTTTCTCATAATACTTCGAGCCGACAGTCCTCTACACCTACAGTAGCTAGATTGTGCTTCCTTCCTCTCGTCTTCTGCTGCAGGGAACCTCATTTCCCACATCTTCAGAGAAAACGATGTGTGTCGCGATACTGAATGGGAGAGGTATTTCTCCTATGAGAACATCGATGTCCCTGAAATATACTCTGGCCCACGCCTCACCTTCCCCCTCTCTGTCAGCCAAGTAGCAGACCTTGTTGAAGCCTTCAAAAACAAGCAAGTATGTTTTTTTTCTATACTATTTCATTACTAATATATTACAGTTTTTTTTTCAAATGCGTTCACACAAAATCTGAAAATGTCACACCATTTCTGAAACCTGTCACTCAGACACCATAACCCCATACCAAATCTGCAAAACCATCGACTGTTATAGGCTTTTAGCAGTTTTCAATTTCATTTTTGGAAAGCAACACACAATTCTATGCAAAACAGAAATATACAGTAACTTCTGTTGTCACACAAAACTAAATGGCACTCATATTCCTCCAGTGCTTCACCATCACTCCTCATGTGTGCAAACACTCACTGAACACCCACTAACACCAACCAACATTGCCTTATGACTTTAGTACAAGCTTACTGTATGAAGTGGTGTGAGTTTTTTTGCATGTGTATAAAAATATCTACAGTATATACAGGTAAACAAGGCATAAAATGAATAATAAACATGGCTGACAATGCAATCAATTAATTAAAAAGACATTGTTTCATGTCAGAATTTTTTGATGCCTTGCAGCAACTTCATTCCCGCTATGTTCTTCAACTTCTTCTTGAGACTTGGAAACTTCTCAGAATTTTGCCAAATATCAACCGAGTGTCAACCTGTCAGAGCAAGGAGATCACAATTTGTGGTAAGAGCACAAGACACCCTTCCAAACCCAAAGTCTCAAGATGATGGGAACTGAAATCAACTGTTTTGTGTTTATTTGTTTATTTTAGGTGACTTACATGGGCAATTGGAGGATTTGTTATTGGTGTTTTACAAGGTAACATTTATGTTCACAAAGATTAATCTTCAAATAGATGGGCATTGATGTGTTAATGGCTGCATGTGATGTCTTGCTCCTGTATACACTCTTTCAGAACGGTAAAGATTAACCAGCAAATATGTGGGCTTTGATGTGCTGATGTCTGCATGTGATGTCTTGCTACTCTTTCAGAACGGAATGCCTTCACTGGAAACCCCATATGTTTTCAATGGAGATTTTGTGGATAGAGGAAAGGACTCCATTGAGATTCTTCTCATCCTCTTTGCCTTTTTGCTTGTGTATCCTGGTGATGTGCACCTCAATCGCGGGAACCATGAGGACCATATCATCAACCTAAGGTATCAGTCAACCACAACTTTCTGAAATGTTGTGATAAGCATCATGAATTAAACATTTAAAACAGACATAATACAAAATCTGTCTCTTAGGTATGGATTCACAAAAGAAGTACTTGGAAAGTACAAGGTATGTTTTTGATTCTGATGTGTTAAAGTCTGATGTGTTTCATCCAGTTCATGAAACTGACTTTTGTTCATGCTGTCTGTATGAATATGTTGTGCATAGGCTACTGTGTAAACAAATCAGAGCCCCTTCTGTTGACATAAACAATGTAGAGGTTGGGGGCGCAGTAGCTCAGTTGAAAAAGCGCCATACAATAACTCTGGGGACCCGGGTTCGATTCCGGCCTGAGGTCGTTTCCCGATCTCTCCTCACTCACCTCCTGTCACTCTTCAGCTGTCCTATCACATTAAAGGCAAAAAGGCCATAAAAATATCTTTAAAAAAAAGAACAATATAGAGGTTGACGCCATATAACATTGCATCACTGGCAATGTGATGGAAGTTGTCTGAGGGTGTCAGCAAAGAAAATCTCTGTATTGTTATGCTGTACTGTGACATACAATACAGCCATGTGCCATGGGCAGCAAAGAGTGCTTGAGGAAAATGTATTTGACCTGTGACAATATGACCATGATTCCACTCAGTGTGCTTCTACTGGAATGGCTTTCCTTTCACAGCTTCATGGCAAAAGGATTTTGAAACTCCTTCAGAAGATTTTCAGCTGGCTGCCCTTAGCAACAGTAATTGATCAGAGGGTATTGATTGTCCACGGCGGGATTTCCGATACCACCGACCTCGCTCTCATTGGAAGAATTGACAGACACAAAGTACGTAGAAATACAATATGAAACGATACCTAAATGGACTGTCTTGTGTTATGTTAAGTGTTTAATTTTATTTGTGTGCTTCTTCTAGCTTAGGACGCATCCGTACTTCTTTGGCTGTGCATTTGTGAAGGATGTCATCTCTAAAATGCTTTGTCTGTTTTTAGTATGTGTCAGCTCTAAGGCCTCCAAAGAAAAAGTCAACTCTGTCAGGTGGACAGTCATCCGTGGACTCTGACTGTGAAGATTCCGTCTCCACCATCAGTAGCCAAAACAGGAGACGTGCCTCAATGACGTACAACAAACCCTTCGGCACTCGCGACAGTTTTCAGCGGCGGTCCCTTCAGGATTTCTCCGGAGTGGTGAACCGAACCCTTGAGGAGGAACAGGAGGTTCGGCGGAGACAGGGAGCGTTCCTGAAAACGGGCTACAGCATCTCTCACCGCAACCTGCAGCCCTCCCTCTCGTCAGAGTCTGACTCGGACTCCACAGACGCCCCTGATGTCAGTAATGAGGAATGGAAGCAGGTATAGTTAACTCTCTACAACAACTCTGATTCCAGGGGACCTTATTGTGCCATTGAGTTCAGCTCAATTGGTTTGACCTTTTCTTGCTTTGTGTTGACCTCTTGACCCCCCACCATCATGACCTGCTGCTCACGATTAGATACTGGACCTGCTGTGGAGTGACCCCATGGCTCAGGACGGCTGCCTGCCCAATGAGCTGCGAGGTGGAGGCTGCTACTGGGGCCCGAACGTGACGGAGGACTTCCTGACCAGACACAACCTCCAGTTAATCATCCGCTCCCATGAATGCAAACAGGAGGGCTATGAATTCTGCCACAACCGCAAGGTGAGAAAGACTGGGAAAGAGTAGACAGGCATCAAGACTAGCAGCATGGTGAGTAGAATTTGTAAGCTGAAGAAAACAATAAGAAAGTGCAAATTATTTTCTCCACTATATAGCTGAATAGCTGAGTGAATTACTGTATATCTGATGTTGCTTGTTAGTTCTCATCTCAGCATATACTGCCCTCTTAAGGCCACTGCATGCTACTGCTATTGTCTTAGAATGTAAAGCTGATCCACAATATAGAGGCACAAATGACACTGCATCTATTATTTGAGTCATTTTAATGGATAGGGGTTTGTCCATTGAGAGAGCACCAGCCTGACAGAAGCTGCAGTCAAGTGTGTGTGTAATGAAGCAGCATTTGAAATTCAGCTACTGTTCTGAAATCAGTTTACACAAACACTTTTAGAAAAAAAGACTTATAAGTTCAAAGGTCCCCATATGTGAAGAAGCAATTGTGTGGAGTAATGCTTCCTTTTGATGACCCTTTTTTGAAGACAAGGTTATTGGAAGGGTTATTCTACAATTTGGTTGTTAGAAGCTTGTGAATGCATTGGTATAGCCACAGTAGAAGAGGACATTGTAGGAACAGAAGAAACTGTCGTTGTGGAGGAACTTTATGTAGTCCCTTGGAAATGGAGGGTTTTATGAGAAGATTGTGATCCAGAGGAACTACGTTCAATCAGGACAGGTCCTGTTGGGCACAGCCTCATACAATGGTTAATCTGCTTATTATCCTTCTGGGCTTTTTTGCTGAAAACTATTCCGATTTGAGTTCATGTGCTATTACTGAAAAAATGTCCAAGTCAATGGAAACTCAGAAAGACTGTGGTCTTTGGTCTTTTAAAGGTAGGGTATGCAATTCTATTTTTGGCCAGTTTTGCCAAATTACTGGAAATCTTCTTCATCACCCACTCAAAGCCATGAGTTGGAAGCACTGATATGAAAATTAAACATGTCAATCATCTGTGGAACGGACAGGGCTTGAAAAACTATATCCTATCATTTGAGAGACCAACATTACCCATTGGACAGTTGTATGTCAATCAAATGGTCATACTCAACCCCCGCCCCCTGGAAGAATTTTCATTCTCTGATTGCACGTCCATGTTCTTCAAATGGGAGACGTTGGAGGAAAGGGGTAGGACCATGGATGGGACCATTTTCTGCTGGTGTTTTGAGAATTCCATATCCTACCTTTAAGTAAACATTAGCTTACAATAAAAAGTCACTGCTCATCCCTTCCTGGTTCTAATTTATGCAGGTACTTACACTTTTCTCTGCGTCCAACTACTATGAGGTTGGCAGTAACCGTGGGGCCTACATCAGGCTGGGCCCAGACCTTGTGCCTTATCTTATTCAGTATCAAGCTAGTGATATGACACGGGAACTTAGCCTCAAGCAAAGGTAAGGATTTTCTATATTCTTCAACATTTCAAATTCCTTACAAATCACTTAGACTGCTTTCACTGTATTTGAACAAGATTATTTTTTTGTTGTTGTTTTTACTGTGGCAGTGTGGGTCGAACAGAACGCTCAGCTCTCAAAGCCTTGAGAGAGCAACTGTTTGCACACAAAACGGACCTCCTCAGTGCCTTCCAAGAATATGACAAAGACAACACAGGTAACAATTTTTGGGTCAATTTTATGGTGGAAATTTTTGTTCAGCTGTCTTTTTTTGTAGAACCTCATGGGTAAAGAAGTTGGGATGTTGTGTGGAATTCTAGAACAGAACATCATCCTGTGCAAATCTTATTGACCTCATACTGTATTTAAAAAGAGCAAAGGTGTCACATGTTGAAACAAAGTAAATGTATTTTTGTGTAATATGCTCATTTTACATGTGATGCGAGCACAGGGATGCACAAACCTTTCTGTTTCGTATACTGAAAAATCTAAGCTTAAGGTGCTAATGCAAAACGAAGAGCACCAGTTTCTAGCCAGTTTCTAGTGAAAGAGAGACTGTGTTTTAGATCTGAAAACCCACAGACTGTCTTACACTACAGTAGACTGTTTGATGATGATATTAAACATGGCACATTAGTTCTGACTTAATGGTGGGCTGCATGAAACAGAGCAGTGGGCCGCATTTTGCCCCATGGGCATTAGTTTGCCCACCCCTGTGCTAGTAACACCAGTCCTGTTTTGCCTGATCTAGATCAACAAGCATGGGCCCTTTTTATATTTGCTGATGTGTCAGAGGTTGTCCAAGGTGACAGAACCACAGGCAGGCCCACCCAGCACCACCACAGGGCGAGCACGCAGCTAGACATCACCACAGGGTTGTAGGGTGACATGTACAGGAGCTAAACTACAAGACAGCTGGATCAGTAGTACAGTAGGCGTACTGAGTCAGTCAGTATCAGGCCTTTGCTGACCTGGCTGTGCTGTGCACAAGGGGCCTGTTGTGTCCTGTTCTCATGTCATTTCAGGGGAGTGGCAGACAAAATGGGGGGTCGTTTGGTGAAACACATTTGGCCTGTTGTCTGTGCTCCTCCAGGACTGATCTCCTTAAACGACTGGGCCAAAGCCGTGGGCACGGTGCTGCACCTGGACCTGCCCTGGAGGATGCTCCGCTCTCAGCTGGTCACCCTCACCCCAGACAACATGCTGGACTACCAAGGCTGGTTCAAGGAGCTCTCAATAAAGGAGCCAAACGTAGAGGTAAACCAAAAGCAAACCAAAAGGAGAAAAACTGAATAAATAAAAAAAACATTTGTGTGCAAAGAGAAAGTGTCTACAGATTTCAGCAATTGCAGGTAGTGTCTTGTAGTTGGCACAAGTTAAAATATATAACAAAATATTTTTGACTAAATACTCCACAGGTGTGTAGCTTTTCACATACTAATTTATGAATGTACATTTTTTTATTCCGGTGTGAAAATCTACCAATCATCCAGCAGAAACTGCAGCAAAAAAAGGAGCATAATATGTATTATTGTGTGACTGATGAATCTGGGAAGGTGTTAGTGCTGTGTTGTGGGTACACAAGGAAAATAAGTTAGTCAATACTGTATGTTTTCACTCTAAACTTTTATTTTTTATTTTTTTGTAAACAATCAACAGTGCATTCGATGGTCATTAAGTGAATACAGCGTAACTAAGCAGACAAAAGATTGTAAGAAAACTAAGAATGCTTTTATGTTTAGCTTAATGAAATCATTTGATCTAACGGACACCCTTGTCTCTCTTGTGTGTGTCTGTGTGTGCAGCATGTAGAGCAGACTGTTCTGGAGACTCTCTACAGGCATCGCTCCACTTTGGAAACAATCTTCAGGATTGTTGACACTGACAATTCAGGTAGGAAATAAGAATAAATATACAGGACTTCAAAAACTCAGGGCCAGAATGTTCAAAAGCCTTAGAATGTCTTCTAGAGGTTGAATATGTGGAAAATATATGTGCTTTTTACTAGCCTAGAAATCTAGACCACCTAGCGGCAGAATATATTCTTGCCTAGCTACTTGGTCTAGTCTCGCACGGTAAAGGCAAATCCTGGCCCGTCTCGACCTAGGACAGACCAATCAGAACGCTCTATCTGTGTAGCGAGTCATTGGGGCGGGCTTAGCACGATAACTAAAGGGCTGTCTGTTGGATGAAAGGGCTGCCTGATAGCTCTGATTGGTCAGTAATGCTGGCCTATTACACGCAGAGACAGTTTGAATGACAACTGTTGATCTCACCCATAGGCTTCAGCGCTGTGAACAGTCCGATTCCAGACCATACAATTCATATGTATAGTTTGGCTTTCCAGGCTATGCTACTGTATTACCATTTAAGACATGCCTATTGGGGTAGGCTATAACCCTTTTAGTTATATTGGACAGATATAATAGGCAACTGTACATACAGTACATGCTCTCTGATCTAACAGCAATCAGGCCTGTTCAGGGTTGTTTTTCCCCTTGATGATGTGAAATATGATTGCACTGATTACACAAAATTGGATAGTGTTTTTTGATATTCAAACTGTAGACTACCAAATCTCTCTGTCTGAAATGACATGGAAACAATTGCAGGAATTTTTAAAATGCTCTTAGAATTCTGAGAACCCCCTGAGGCCTGTTTTAGTAGAAAATCAGTACTGATGTAGAACCCCCGGCTGTGCTAAACCACTCTGTAGGGGCCTAAGTAAATCCTGGTGCATGAATCAAGCACCT
Source organism: Sardinella tawilis (assembly GCA_030264315.1). Taxonomy (NCBI): domain Eukaryota; kingdom Metazoa; phylum Chordata; class Actinopteri; order Clupeiformes; family Clupeidae; genus Sardinella; species Sardinella tawilis. The sequence goes on from JASCQY010000293.1 coordinate 164,734, forward strand.
GAGGTGAAGTGAGCTGCTGTCTCTCACTCACCGGCCCCCTCTCAGCCAGACCCCCCGGGTTCCTTCCTCCCCGGTGCTTGCCTTTTCAGAAGGCTTTGCTCAAGAAGTTGTGGTTGTGGTTAGGGGGTGCAGTTACTTAAAAGCTGGAGCAGCATCTATGCATTTTACCCCTTTACGCCGGTCGTCCATTACTCCGTTAAATCTGCCGGATCCGTCGAATTCCGGTGTGGATCGGCCGGAAAGCTCCCCCCTGTGTCGCCGTATTGTTACAACAAGTGGGCGGTGCATGGGT
>JASCQY010000293.1:211109-225581 GCA_030264315.1 Sardinella tawilis
TCTTTCCAACCCACAGTACTACCCAGCCTGTGGGCCTTGTACCTGCCCAGATTCCCCTAGGTCTGAGGCCGGTAACAATTGGGGGCTCGTCCGGGATGTAGCACTTGCAACTGTGAGGATGTTGGAAGCAGAATATCAAGACTAGACTGAAAACGATGCCCAACTTTTAATCTAGCTGACCACAGTTTGCGATGACGATCTTGGCAGAGGTCTTGCCACTGCCTGAGCCAAAGCTTTCCACCTTCCTGATGACATCCATGCCCTCCACAACACTTCCAAAAACAACGTGTTTGCCATCAAGCCTGTGCACACACAAGACAACGTTAGAGGGAAAACCAAGTGGAAAAATTAAGAACTAAAAAGAATTGAGATGACATCCAAGAGGCATGCTTACCATTCAGTTTTGGCAGTGCAGATGAAGAACTGGGAGCCGTTGGTGTTGGGGCCAGCATTTGCCATGGACAAGATTCCAGGACCGGTGTGCTTCAGGGTGAAGTTCTCATCTGCAAATTTGTTACCGTAGATCGATCTGCCGCCAGTTCCGTTTCCGTTTGTGAAGTCACCGCCCTGGAAAAATTGAGTCAAGTCAGTTTTATTTGTCAATTCTTTCACATGTACTAGACATACAAGGATCCAATACAGTTTTATTAGAGCACAGGGAAATGTGAGGGTTTGAGAGGTGTTTAGGTTTAACTACTGCAATCATGCCATTTCATAGTTATCTGAAAGACCAACACACATAGACCCCATGCCTGTCCCTCTTGGCCAAAACACAGACAGGACAGTTAGAGCCACAGGAAATGAATGGGGAAGGTTTGGAAAATGGGGTTGGACTCAAAACCCAGGTCCCTGGATTTAAAGTATGGTGCAGCGCCTTAGCCAACTGAGCCAAGGTGCCCTCATCTTACTAGAAATTGCCAAAAACACCAAATATAAGTACAGGAAAACTGACCAGGCATCACACCACTGACAAGTGTTACAGTGATCTATTTGGCTTACATTTGTCCTCACTACAACAATGCGTTTTGATTGCTCAACTTCAATCTCATTGCTTAAGTGGGACCGCTCTTGATGTTGGACTACCCTGGATGTAAACCAGCAGTCATGGATCAAGCCAAAATTGAGGTAATGAATGTAAAAGATTAATCTTTAATGGTTATGGCTTAAAGGACCAACTCAAAATCTTTAGTACCAATTTGTGATGGTAGGCTATGCAAGGAATTCGTATTGCTGGTCATGAGACATTTAGACTCCATGTGTTACAGCCTATAATTTACAGCTAAAGCAGCCAGCTGTTGTAAGGCATGCATGTTAGGTTGCCGTCTCACTGACTGGTTGCAGGAGTTTCCTATTGCATGCGAAGGCTACTTTCCAGATTGGTTGAAACTCGTATCGACCAGAAAGGGACTAGACTGAAATTCTGCTCGAAGACACAAAATTCAACTACATTAGTTTAATGCCAAAATGCTTAAACATAGAACACAGCACCTTATCACTGACTTGAGGAATTAACCAATTTGTGAAGCATGTAATTGCCCAAGAATGGCTTTAGTGCAAGCTGAAAGTAGTCGTCCATTTCAACAAGCGACCCATTTCATTCCCATGCTCCCTCACCTGGCACATGAACTGTGGAATGACCCGATGAAAGGTGGACTCCTTGTAACCAGATCCAGGTGCTGCTAGGCACAGCTGCCTGAAGTTCTCTGTATAATCAGCCAAACCAGTCATTAGTAATAATTTATACATGAACATGACTCAATATTTGTTAGTGCAATCAAGGCGCAAAATACCTGCCGTTTTGGGGACCACATCGGCTCTCAACTATGGTCAGAAAAGAGAAAATCGTTACAACCAATAAAGTGGTATATTTAAGAAGTGTCTTAAATACTCCACAAGGCTAAACTAAATGCTCCACAATCCCTTGCATCAGGTAACAAATCTTGACACTGGTCAGTGACTAGCATCAGTTTGTATGTTGGAGCCTCAATGCCGCCGCCGTCTCTTGAATCCTTATGAATTGGTCTTTCCATCCTTAGATCATCCCTTGATTTTTCCAATGGTTAAGGTAAGGAAAAGGCGCAAGGAGAGAAGGCACAGTAGGCAGTATTGCGCACGCCATTCATTCGGAGCCTATTAGTTTTTTATTGTTTGGCGCCCCCCGAGGACTGGACAATGACATAAAGAGCGCGTGATAGGACTAGTGCTATGAAAGTTCAGTTGTCTTCGGAATTCTTGCTGGAAATAATGCATGCGTTAACATTTCGACTTACAACGGCAAATATATTCCTTCACTTTTTTGTCTCAAACGTAGGTCGGGGCGTCCTTTCACTCGGTAAAGTTGATCCTGTCGACACTATGGCCCATTGTAAGGAACAACACCAGACAAGTTTTAATCACTTGCAATGAAACCGCTTGTGTCATTACTTCAGACGCTCCATCACGTGGAACGTCACCAGCCTCGAATTAATATTACCCATTTCTCAACCATCATCTTAAAATAACGTTAGAAGGTACTCAGTTACTACTAACTATACTAGCAGCTAGTTATCCAACGCCGTAAAGCGGTTACATGGCTAATCCAACCAACCACGTTTCCGTAACTTCCTTCGCGTGTCGTACGTTTTGTCGGACTAAGGCGCTTGCTAATTTTGAACACTAGATTCAAAACTATAGTCACATCTTAAAATGAAGCAGCCTATTGCTAAATAAAGTGGGTTCCGTTAATGTATAACGGCAAACGGTCAGAACAGGAACTACACATAGCATTTCATTGGTAAACCTAAAACGTTAAGCCCCCGGAAAGCATTCAATCAACGTCGTCCGATTAGCTACAAGTAACCTAAAAAATTAGGCTCCTAATCTCAAAGTAGCGCCCAACGGCTATCTTACCTCCATGACTACTCTGCCAACTGGCTTGCCATTTGCAGAGAGGTCAAAGAAAACTTTGGGGTTTGCCATCTTTTTCAAAACTCAAAGATCGAGACCGCGTGGACTTTTCCTCAAATCTGGCTCTCAAAAAAGGCAGACAAAAGGCGTCCGTGAAATAAGGAAGCGAGTGGGGCGTCGTCCTGTTTACGTCTCACCAATGACAGTTCTCGAGTGTCATTACCTTTACTTTTATTCGTCCTTTGCTGTGACCGACATTTTATCCACCAATGAACCACACAGGACTCGATTGATCGTTGTGTCCTATGTCTCCACCAATAGGAATTCATTTTCAATAGGCCTCATCAACAAACAGTAGGACGAGTTGGCATCGATTGGGCGGTTTACTGATTGAACCCAAGTGTTCAGGGTCAGGATTTGGCTTGTTATCTTCAGTCAATCAGCGAGGCACTTCCTCGTCATCATTTTCCAGATATTTCGGCATCATTTTCCCTCCCAGTGCAGATTGGTGGGCTCTCCACTTTCATCTCATTCACGAATTTAGTGTTGAGCGCATATGCACGTCCTATGTACAGTGTATGCCCCCCCACCCCCTCCAAAAAACGTTGACGCGTTAAACACTTATTTTCAACATTGTAAAAACATTTCATACAAAGTGGCAAGCCATTCACAATATTAAATATAACAGGGAAGCAACAATGACCACAACAAAAATAACAAATGCTGAGTGTTTTGTTCTCTTTCACATTTATTAAATTAAAAAGAAATCTTTTTTTTCTTGGTGGACTTCACCAGTAGCCATAAATGGGCATTTGAGCATATCCACCATCCACATTGCACTTGTGCAATTTACAACTGCACTGATTTAAATGTACAATACATGTGAGAAATGAGCTCTCCACATTCACACAGACAGGAGAGGAGAGGAGAGCAAAACCTCAATTTGTCAACTAAAGCTGTGAGTAAAAATTAAGCTACAAGAGGCAGTTGTTGACCGATATAAAACATTAAAATATTATCAAGTTCATAGTAGACACAGTGACAGATATATGCCACTGTCTCAACAAAAATATTTGTATTTTTGCTTTCCCACTTTGCCAGTGAATTTAACATTGTTTATCTTGATCAGTTTTCATTACATTCTTAAGTTCTGCAATGGCTTGCAAAAGTATCAATTTCCCCCACCCCACGAAAGTCACACCGTTTTCACTTTTACAAAATATTTTTCCACATATTTTCCCAATCAACATTTACGTATTATATTTCCAAAAGCACTATATTCAATTTGTTTCAATATAGCATAAATTCGAATCTAGCATATACTTCTTCCATAACATGTATTAAAATACCTGCGCTTCGGTACTCAGGCTCCTGGTCGATGTGTTGTACAGTTCAAGAAGCCGACTCATGACGTTTGATCCTAAGACATGAGGAAGCACAGTCCAGCTGCAGACTGCGCCCAGTGGATTGGTCATGTCACAAGTTCATGTTATTTGGCTTGCAGTCTAAGTAGCTGAATGTACAGTAATCTTGGGTCTGAAATATGTAGTGTGAGTTCGCACTTCTCATATATGACTGAAATAAAGCACTGCTTAGCTCAAGCGAGGAAAAGATGGCAAGAAAATATAGAAGTGTTTTGATGTCCAAAGAAAACTGGGTAATCTGCCATCACTTGCATGATTTTTAGGGGAAAACGGTGAGTCAGATCAATCCTCCTAAGGATATTATCTCATGATTGAGGTCAACACAGTTCAGCCATCACCTGAACCAGATTATTAGAGGGTAGAAAATGTTTAAGATTCACATTACGTTGTATATGGAGGCTGTAAAAGATAGGCCTATAAGAAGTGTTCGTAGGGTTATTCAAGACCTCCAATGTGACTTTCTGGCCAAGCCTGGAAGCACTACACAAAGCACAAATCAAAAACTGCAAAAGCCTCAAAACCATGGTGGCAACAACATCATCATGATCATTTGTAGGAAAAAAAGACTTTTTAGACTTGAAGTAAAACCAAGGCTTAGATGAGGCAAGACGATTAGCCAAGGCACAAGACTAAAGCCAGACGGGGGTGTTTCAAGGCTAGTCAAATTGGAATGGCCCCTGCAAAACCCTCCAGAGAATCAGTCCCTGCAGTCCCCACCAATCATCCCATCAAACTCAAATGTCCTACAGGAGTTCTACTAGGAAGAATGGAAGTAGAGTGGGGGGTGGGGTTTGGGGGCATTCCAGAACCATGGGCAAAGATAGTTCTCTGGGAACTAAGCTAAAGCTGTTGTGCAACAAGTGGTTCTATCCCACATATACAGGGTTTGCTAGTGGAATATAGTTTGTTTGTTTTAACTTAGATGTTGGAAAAAAAGTGTTAAAAATGAAAATACTTTGAAAAATACGCGTAGCTTTTTTGCACACGAGAATGGTGATGACTTTCAGGGAGTTGAATACTTTTGCAAGTCAGGATCTCTTCAGGAAGCAAAGGAGAACCAAATATGTGTGAGCACACAAATATATACACATACGCACGTGCACACATGTGTGCGCACACACACACACACACGTGCACACACACACATACACACACACACACACACACACACACACACCACATTTAATTTGGAGGACGGTTCGAAAAGACGCTGAAGCTATGTGAACAAGCTAGGAGTCCTTTTTAGTTGCTCTCGAAAAGAGAGAGCAAATCATCATTGCTGTTGTTTGGGAGATCTGGAGGACCAAGGTAAGACAGCAACTCATCTGGATTGGTCAACTCCGGCAGCAACTAGAGAGGAGAAGAAAATAGCGCATTGAATCGCAGTATAATTTGAAAGGCTGCCCAAGGTTACATTGAGCCCCATATAATGTGCACTGACTGTAGTAGAACACCTATCAGGAGACAGGACAAATTTAATAAATGTCAAAGTCCTATTCTTACATCCAGAGCAGGATCTGCCATCTCCGCTCCTGAAGGGCCCCCGAATCCAAAGGAGCCTTCTGGGTTTAGACGGGGGTTCTGGGAGGTGTGTGGAGGTAAAGGCACTCCGGAACCCTCCGCGTTGTTGTGCACACCCTGCTGCTGCTGCTGCTGCTGCTGCCTCTGCAATGAATTGTGGGAATCCATCCTTCCTGCATGAGCCACCTGGATGAGAGCATAAACACTTCCACTGATGCTGATGCTGACAGAAGCAGATTTCAGAACACTAACATAGGAGACGGCACTGCAATCCCACTAATGCCAAAAGAAGGATCCAAAACAAAAGAAAGAAAAATCAACCTGAGGTGTTGCAGCAACTCCTGCTTGCTTCTCTGTTGTGACACCTCTTGGAAGGTCAGCTGGGTAGGTCATAGATGAGCGTCCAGAGGAAAACTCCCCCATGTTTGGAGTTCCAGGGGAATTCTGGAATTCTGTGAAGCCTGACTGGTTGCTGAACCCTGGACCTGTCAAATGACATCGGACGGACTTACTTAAGCTTACTAGCTCCTAAGTTCCAGAGTGTTCTTATGGAAGCACTGTGTGGTTCCTTTTACTGTCAGCTAATGACAAAGAAATGTTGACCTTTTGTCACGTACAGTAAGCCACCACTGTAAGATGGTGAAGAAGACTAAAGAGCTAAAATGAGAACTTTCTAAACCAATTTTTCGACCATACAGTCGTAAATCATGTGCAATTATTAATTAAAGTATGTAAGTAATAAATGTACATTAATCACAAAATGGCTCTGATATATTACTAGATACTAAGGAATCATGATCATTTCAATTACTTTTATCACCGACAACAGAAATCCATCCAGAATATTCCCATTACAAAAGTGAAGTTGCAGCCCCCTTATGTTGATGATGTCATTATATGTATATATTATGTGTTTTGGCCACCCTTCACCTATCTGATTTCGGCAACCTAGCTGGCAACCTCTTACCTGGGAGGAGGAGGTTTGCGCTCTCAAGAGTGCTTTTCTAGCTCTCCCTACAGGCTAGATTCTATAGCAAAACAGCACCTCCATTGTCCATTCTCACCAGTCCGTGTGGATATGTTTTCACTACCTGCTGCGTTGTAGTCCTGCCCCCCTCCAGAGCCCCCGGCTGGTATGGGGGGGTATGAGGAAGGGGTGGGTCCTGAGGTTGAGCTGGGTGTGGGTCCAGGTCCCGAGGCAGGTCCCAGGGAAACGATCATCTCCATGACGCTGGGCAGGATCATGTGACTGGGGCTGAGGGTGCGGCAGCGCTTCAGAATCGGCCCATCCGACTCCTCCTTGATGTGGATGTCTGGCTTGACTGGAACCGGCTTCCAGTTGCACACAGGATCTATAGTGATCTCCTCATAGTCCGAGCTACAACAGCAAGGTTGGACAGCAAGACAGACGGGACAGTTATCCACAACAATAAGAACTGAAAGCCTGTTGGGTCTGAATTATTGTATAGAAAAACTTACTTTTGGATGTAAATCAAAATGCCCAGCATGTACTGGTCAACTTCCAATCCCTCCAGCAATGCAGTTTTACTGTGAGCAGAGAACACAGAGCATCAAACATTTAGTCAAGCAGAAGACATTGGTTGGTGAAGTGCTTATTGTGTCTATCTTTCTATAGTATTCACACCATATATGCACTAGTGACTTTTGCTCATAAAATGCAGCAGAATGTGAAGCCTAAGATTAGTCTGCTTTAGTGAATGTCCAATTGATAGATTTCCATTGAGATGCCAGAGAGCTTGAATCCATGGACTTGGCATGAACAATACTTGATGAGCACAAGTAAAGTGACTCAAATGTAGCAGAGCTGGTCCTGTGCCCATGCCATCTCTTCATGCAGTGCTTTGGGAGGGGTCACATAGATCTGGTGACTTACTTGCACACAGGACAACGCCAGTTCCCCCTCTCACAGTTCAGCTGCAGGTAGGACTCCAGATCGAAACACTGGACAGGGAGACCAGAGCACAGTTTCACAAGCCATCAGGGCCAGAAATGAAATCCACCAAGAATTGCTTTAGCACAACAGCATCCGTAATGTACAGTAATAGGTTGGGGCGCTGCTCACCTGAATGTGCCTACAGTCGTGGCCACGTGCCGGCAGTTGAATGCGACGGAATGTAATTGGACACTGCAGGGACACCCTGATGGCCGTCTGCTCCACCCCATCCTCGCCACTGGGCCCCACCGAGCCGGGGATGGTGCCGCTGGTGAAGTTGCGCTTGACTGGAGCACAGAGGAGCACACAGAGAGCCAGCAGCTCTTTTAGTGCAGTTTCAAAACTCATTGGTGCACATCAAAGACAACACACACGAGGAGATGGAGAAGCTGCTGAAAAGTGCAGGAGAGTACAGTAAGTGTCTCACACACATCCTCAAGAGAACCAACCATATCTTAATTATAGGCTTTTTTCCTTAATTTGGACCACGTTTCATGGAGAAGCAGTGTGGAGACCATCTTAATTATACAGCAAAGTTTACAACCTGCACTGCACTTTTGGTCATAACGCAAGATCATACTTAAGAGAGGGAATCCTCATCACCAAAAAATAATTAAAAAGACAACTAGACCGGCAAATTAACAAAACAAGGGTAAATACTGGGGTCGTGTTTGTCAAAAGGGACGCTGAACTTGCCTACTTGCTGCAATCTTTCCTAAAATGCATTCAACTTATTTATAGACGTGAAACTCAGAGCGGTCAGTAGTGTTCACTGATGCTCTGACACAAAAACCATCGCAAAGTGTGATTTCCATCACATTTCTCACTGCGGGTGTGAGAAATGTGAAAGATTAGGTCCACAATTGAGAATGAATGTCCAAAAACCTTTTGGAAACCATACTTTTTGTGTCAGCATATCAGTGAAGCTTACTGAAAACTTTTCGTTTTATGTCTTTACAAACGAAAGTTAAATAGGTTTTAGGAAAGATCGCAGCTGTGCACCTATGCAACCCATTTTGTAGGTGGGGTGGTGCTAACAACCGAAAATTCTTGGAAGACAGATATTCATCAAAATTGTAATCTTAACTAGCCTGGGTGAGATTTAGTCTGGGGACCACCTACACATTTTCTCGTACGGGACTTGTGGTTCAGTTTGTCCAATATTTCGTGCATCGTCTTGCTGTCTCTCCCCGTTCTGTGATTCGTTCCCAAATCAATGTGAAAATTTTGGCCATGGTCCCCAGGCTGCCGTGCAGTTCGTAACGAGTGTGCAAGGCAGCATGGGTATTCCCACGCTAAATCTTAACTTTATTTCATCATAAATGAGGAGAAAAAAACAAACCTGTCCTTTAACCTAAGGAACTGCCACACAACCTATTATATCCATTATATCCTCATATCTCTATTCATCTATCTTAATTGTTTTGATAGTGTAAGAACATCAACTCTGGTTCATCCAACAGCCGCACCCATAAGTGAAACAGTTGAATGCTAAAAAGGCATATCATTTACACACACACTGGACTCTGCACAAGAAAGTGTAGTTCTTAGCTGAAACATTGGTGTGGTCCTGCAATTCCAAAAAGTAACGGATCCACAGTCATTTCAAAGCGGCAGAAACTCACTCTTGGTGATGCAGTGATCAGCAGGCAGGAGCCTCTTCTTCATGAGGCCCTGGAGAACGGACTGCACTGATGGTCTGTGAACCAGCTGCAGCACAAACAGGTGGGACTGGAGAGAAGCAGAAGAGGGGAAAAGACGACACTTAAAAACTTTCATCATCTTGTTCTCATTCTGACTCTAAAAACAGCTCGGAATAAATACTGGGGGACTTTGTCAGTGTATCAATGTTTATCCACATTTAAACAATGGCAGCCAGTGGTCCAATATTCAAATTTAAAGGGGGCACAGAATGCTTATTGATTGATTGATTGATGCTTTATTACAGACTCTGGGTCCATCCAAAACATTAAAACAGATAAGAAACAAAGCTAGACAAAAAATACAGACAGTCACAATCACAATATAAAAAACACAAATCAATACAAAACAATAAAAATCTTCTATTGACTCTCTTTCAAGAGACACTTATACCAGTGCTTCCAGAACTGGGATGTGCAGCGAGTGTCACTGTAGGAAATGTTTATCATTGCCACAACATTAAAGTTTTTGGAGTCATTCAGCCTGCATATGAATCTGTGCATTATATTTCTCAGTAATGCAGTCAGTGTATTGACTCCATAACTCACACACAGTTCACTAGCACTTGTCCATCTAGGTCTTTTTAGGAGTATCCTCAGCGCATCATTGTAGGCCACTTGTAATCTCTGGAAGCTGGCCTTTTTATAGTTTATCCTTTTTATAGTTTATTCTCTGACGATGAAATGGAATATAGAATCCCACAACTGAACTACAGCTGATTTGTGACATGTGACAACACAGGCCAGCTTTGTTCTAGTTTGCCCACTTTAGTGGCTAGTTCTAAGATCAAGATGTGCATACGGAGGAGGGCCCAACTACCATCTCACATTCGTGACAACTCACCCATTTTACCCACTATAATAGCTGACAACTTGTGTCAAGTATCGAACATTTCAGAGAAATGCTAAAGCAGCACATTTGCACTTGATGGCAAAACAGTTGGGGATCGCACACCACCAGATTATTTCGCTTCATAATGTTTTGTTCTTCTGGTTCGCATAGCAATCAAAGGGAATAATTCATGTGTCCGGTGACACTGTACTCACACAGCAGCAAGCAGAGACTGTGATCTGGATTGTGTTGCGTCCAGGCTGACACACTGCCTTCAAGTAGAGGGGCTTGTGGGAGGTCTTGTTGTCCCCGCGTTCGATGGTAAGTGGAGTAGCATTCACACTCACCTGAGATTAAACAAACAATAGAGATTAGAAATCTTTGTCTCCTAAATGTCTCCTAACTCCATATTCTAGCAGACATCAGATTCCTGCCAGTAGTTTAGCATTCCTGACCAAAAGCAAGCATTCCTGTTGCTCATATTTCACCATTCCAACCGCAAGATGCGGGATAGACGAGGAGAGAGATGGTAAGATGTATATTGGCTTGGGGATTGATGCACTAATTGACCTGCGAGGCCTACAATTAGCAAAGCAGCATTAACAAGACAAACAACTTAGTAATGGTGCACCATTACACCAATCAAGCATTGGAGCAACTGAGTAATGGCTAAGCAATAAATAAATCATTATTTGGAACACACACAAGTGTTCATGGACTGTCTGAAAGAGAGCTTTTGCTCGGTTTATGTTAGCTGCTGCTTCACTGTTTGGTCTTATGTTGTATCAAATTTGCTGCTTCTTTTTCATACAGAGAGCACTCAGTGCCCAACAGGCCTATTACAGACTGGTCCACACTGGAGTTCTGAAGCTGAATCTGCATCATTTCAAGCTTGAGCATAATTCGATATATACAGTATGTGCTATTCGAGTCATCATTATTTGCAGATATGCAAGATGTAATTCTCATGATGTGATTTCATTTCATTCATGTTTTCTATTTTCTAATATAAATGCCTATGGTTACATCTTCGAGCCATGTCTTACCTGTACAGAGGCTGGCCAGTTAGTGTTCATCTGTCTATCCTCGTGGTGGTAGCACTTGAACTGCAGTTCCAGATCTGGTCTGAGGGTGAATGAAATTCAAAGCAGCAGGTTCATTTCAAAACAAGACAATATCCCTAAAGGATGTAAGATTCAGGCATGCCAGCACTATGGTTGGGCATTACCTACCCCAATCCCACTAGGTCACAAAATCGCAAATGCATCATGATACTTCTACGCCGCCAATGCAACTTACTGGTTAGCTAAAATACAATTAGCTCAATGTGTGCCTGTGCAAGTCTGAGCTTAAGCCCAAGACAAAGAAACTTCAGCTCAAGACACAGAAATCTCACTTCGTTTGACAAAAATGTTAGAGGGTGGATTGCAATCGAGTATAGCCCACACCAAGCAACTGGCGCCACTAAAGTTTCAGCCCTGATTATATCCTGTACTGCTCACCTCATCATAAGCGTTTTGAAGACAGTCTCTCGAAGCTGGTACACATGGTTACTAACGGCCAAGTTGTGCTCCAGGCGGAAGGGTTCCAACACCACCCCATCCCGCACAGGGAATGTGAGCCGCAGCTCGTCTACTTGATTGGCTGCAGCACATGGGGGGGGGGGGGTGTAGAGGAAGAGAGTCAGTGAACAGCATCAGCATGACCAGAGCCATTTTTCCTCCTTGCTTGGGTGAGGGGAGTACCAGACTATGCTTTTGAAAGACTTGACAGAGGCAGAGGCGATGGCGAATTACAAATACTGTACAATACATACACTATCAATACATACACTCTCTTAAAAATTAAATAGTTTACTGGAAAGTCACAGTTTTCACATACTGTTCTCCTCAAGAAAGTACTACTAACACCTGCATGACGTCGGCACCCAATACACTGAAAAAATATGCACAAAATTATTTGTGTTTTATTTGTTTGCGCAATGTTTGTGCCCATTTGTGCAGGCAAGATAGAAATGTGTGCTCAGTTTCAAAGATATTAACTAAAAACTTAGCGGGTAGCCCATACGACAACCAGACCCCAATTAGTCCCAAAGTGCCTTTTTTCTGGCTGTGAAATGAACATTTCCTTGGCCCTTGTCTTTGCTGAGCCAGCTAGGTTAGCCCCACCAGGTGTTGCTGTGCTGGGCTGTGCTAAGTGAGCATGGACACCTGTGTCTGTGTCTGTGTCTGTGGCGTGTGGCTCTCACCTGCGGCCGGAGGAGGAGCAGGGGCTTGCAGGCTGCTGACATTCGGCTTGACGTCGGTCAGGTAGGGGGACTTGACGTCGTGGCCGGGGGACATGTAGGGGGCCATGGAGGAGCCGGGAGTCATGGGAGGGGTGGGATTACCAGGCAACGGGGAGCTGGGGTAGTTGGGCAGCGCCCTATTCGGCTACAGAGGGGAACAGAAGCAATGGCATCTATTAGGAGAAATGACTTGACGTACTTGAAATAGGAGCACCAATAGAAACATATACTAGCATGTGGTACATTAGCCCTTATTCCCTACCAATGCTTTTTTTTGCTGACCTGGTGCAAATAAGGTGTGAGAAACTGAATGAGAGTAGACTGTCTCTGCATTTGGTCGGCTGAGTTGAAATGACAATGTTACTCGCTTCCAAAAAGCTAAAATGGGAAACCTAGCGAACTGCAGAGTGACAGTTGGCCCAAGTGACGCCAGGTATCCATGGTTACTAAATAAATCCTTACTTGCTTATCTCATTTTCATGTTACTTCTCACAGAGCCCATTAAAAGGCTGTTCACACTAATCTACAAAATATAGTGGTCAAAGTCTTGTTAAAAAAGGTTAACTCGGCAATTGTTATGATAAAACGTAGATTATCAATCGTAAAGCTAATGTCAGTTAGCATCTGCTGCTTTGGTGCCGCTCTAGCAAAGAGACCTGGGATGAGGGATTGGTGGAGTTCAGTCTGGGGGAAGCAACAGTCAAATAGACCACACGGACACACTCAATATGTAGTCTTTATCGACGCTGATGATGGAATGTGGAGGCCTTACAGTGTGTTAATTAACCATCACCTGTGTTATTTCGTTGATGCCCGTAACGTCATTCATTTTCCCCCTAGGACTTTTCCCTTGGGAGCCTGAATGTTTGAAATGCTAATTTGCCACAGAAACGATGGTGCCGGCTTGCCAACTCTACTCTCTAATACTTAAACATAGCACATCATTCCTTATCCAGTGACTTGCACACATTCTAACACTGGTTCTCTGGGATGGTGGCATGACGTCATCTCTTACCCCATTGACTGTCACCTGGTTAAATGTGTTGTATGGTCCTCCAGCACTGCCAGCTAAAGTATTCAGTGAAGCGTTGCCTGGTCCGTTGAACTGCTCTGTCTGGAACACATACAGTACAATACAATACAATAAGCACTACTTTTTAGCATGGTCATCTTTTAAACACAACAGAGGATTTAGACAGATTATTCTCCAAGTGAAATTCATACGGTGTCTATTTTGTTCCATGGACTGTGGCCACTCACATTCTTATGGTCACAAAACAGTTCATAACATAAAATATTTCAACTGAAATTAACTACTACATTCTGTTCTCAGTTTACTGCAATTGACTATGGTATATGTTCTGCACGACTATCAACAAATACTGCACCACTATTACTTACAAAGAAAGCAAATATATCCACGCCATTTAGCAAGCAAGCAAATATATTATCAAGATTTGCTGATACACTTGGCCATTGTGTACATACATCAGTCTGACATTCCAAATAGACTTTTTGCCTCCGAAGCCTCCATGTTTCGCCTTACCTTGTAGTACTGGCCAGGGTTTCCATGTGCAGGGGGGTACTGTCCCATGCTGCCCTGCTGCTGAACTGCTGGGTAGGAGGGCGAGGGGGAAGCCTGGCCAGAGTACTGCATAGGCTGCCCAGGATAGGGACCTGAGCCTGGTCCTTGGCCATAAGGGGGGCCAGGATAGCCCTGGGGTAGACAGGGAGGGGGAAGACAACCAGACAGAGGAGCTTAGAGACAGGACACTTGGTGTTATGCTGCTACTGTCATGCCAACACTGAAAAAGCCTGGTCTGGACCCTGACGACCCTAACAACTATCGTCCCATCTCCAACCTTCCT
>JASCQY010000293.1:242650-258833 GCA_030264315.1 Sardinella tawilis
CGCTTTGGCCCACTAATACAACTCTGGGGGCTGCAGGGAATGACTCAATTTCACCTAGGGGTGGCGTACTCCTTTAAAGCCTTGTTTTCAGATAGTTCCTGATGAAATACATTAGTTGACATTTGAATTTTGGACACATACTGCCATTGCAAGAATTTTCATGATGATGCACCTGGCTCGCTCCATGGCTGATGCGTTTTCTGTTCTTTTCTCATATTATCAGGTATGCCATGCTTTGTACTGTTTAATTCTTTAAATAGTGTGTTGTTTGCTTGCTCTTTTGCAATTATCCCAAGGCAGAGGAGTTGTGACGCAACTGGCTTGCTCCGGGCCTGATGAATTTTCTTTTCTCATATTGTCAATAAAACTCCGAAAATCAGGTTGTTTGTGGCGTAGATCACTCACACAACACAACGCAGAGTGAACTTTGAAGAGGGAGACGACCTCCATTACACATATACAGATATTCTGCACCTATTTTTTATGAACGACAACAGTAGCAATCAGATAGCCCTAAGTCATCAAGTGCCGTCAGTATGACAAATGAGAAAATTTGATACAACATACACAAAATAGTGCACTGACATCTGACACTCAACTTACTTTTAGTTTCATTTTCCTCTGCCCCATTCAGTTAACTTCAGCTGCCAGTTTGCTATTTAGTCTGTGTTTGAAATTTTCTTGGTCTTTTCCCTACAGACAGTACTCTGTGACCTATTGATTGATTCACACTGAATTCTCCTTTATTATGTTACTGTCTCTTTTAATATGCCTTTAATATGACTTTAATAGTGGAGAATTGTTGATCCGGAAGGGATTTCGCCATTAGTATCGCTACTGAGAAGTAACACAGCAAACTGTAGGAAGTTAATCATTATGATGTATTTATTAAAGGACTTGAAGAACTATCGTTAGGTTATAAACGCTATTTACCGATTTACTCGCAATGGTGTATGGGATACATAGTTCCTTTATTAGGAAGAAAAAATGTACACAGTCTTTCAGAAGTTTCACAGTTTTTCCACTCTGATCGGAACGTTACATGGTTATCACCTACCCCGTAGCTGGATAGAATGTGTCGAGGATGAAAACGCTTTTAAACACGATTTTACAGAGAAGTCAATGGTGAACTGGGAGCCTTGGAACCATTTCCTGGCGCGATGACGCAGTGTCACAGACCATCTCTATATGACTTTAATACAGTATGTCTTTAATATGTCTTTCTCCTGGCATGTCACATTAGAGAGGAGTAGAGCAAAGGGACAGCTATCTAAACTATCAATACAATGGTGTTTGTGGTAGAGACATTTAACCCATTAATGACCATAGAGGAGTTTCCTTTACACCACTTAAACCACAAGCTGAGTTGAACACAAATCAGTTGGAATTTAAAAAAATTGGTTGAAATATGTGGCGACAACTATTTTACTATTAAGAGGTTACTAATTTCTGGAATATCTATTTTCCAGTGCCCTGTGAAATCTATTCAAATGAGCGCATTTCTGCGCAAGCTGAGTGAATAGGGCCTATTTACATTAGTTCCCAAATGTTGGAATTGCAAGGAAAGAAAAACAAAAAGTTATCAAGCGCCAACTAATAAAATTGGCCTTTTTTGTCAAATGAATGCAAAGAAAAAAAAAAAAAAAAATCTCAAGACGATACCATTTTTAGGCCTTGTGAACACAAAACAGAGTTGAAGGATCCTCATATCATTGGAAACAGAGATATTGTTTCCTACTTACCAGGCCAGGGGGAGTCCAGCCAGTGCTTAATGTGGAGGATTTTCTCATCTTTTGAGCGTGCATGTGCTTCCTCGCAAATCTTATCATACTTAGCAATCTCCTCCTAAACAAATGTTTAAAGAAGCACAAGGGCATCAGACTATGACCACAACATCAAGCTTTTTGTGTGGCAAATATTTTCACTCACTCCACTGCCGCAATCTGATGACGCAGCCATTCTACCAAATGCACCATGAGGTAGCCTAATGCAGGATCTGCATATTTTGACTGGTATACCATTTTGTTGTTCAACAGATGAAAATAATAATGACCAAACTTTTGAAATATGGAGACATAGCACATAAACAAATTCATAATTTTAACTTACCTAATAAGTGATCTAAAAAACATAATCAAAATATAAACTTTTATTATACCACTTTCAAGAATGCTGTGGGAGGTTCCAGTCACTTTGAATGGGCCTTCCCAACATTCACAACTCAATTATTTAACAACTATGAAAGTATAATGACTGCTGTCAAAGGCAATGGGTGTTTTGCTTCTGATTCACATCTGCATTTCATTCCACGAGTAGAGATCATTCACGTCAATATAAAACTTCAATGAAAGCAGGATAATGTATGGTTCAATCAAGACCACTCTACCTTCATCCTGTTCGTCGTTTCGAGAAATATTTTTCTATAACCTGTTGACTATACATTATCCCCTCTATAACTTGTTGACTATACATTATCCCTTTGGTTCACTTACTAGTCACATGACTACCACATGCATGAAATCAAAAGCTAGCATGTCTTCTACTCCATGGGTTCTCAAGATATGGAGCAGAATTTTTTTCCGAGACCCCTCAATCGCAACAAAAATAAGCAATACAAGATTTTAGTCATTTGTTCTACCAAAACATTTCGCTAATAGCACAAAAGTTTAGATAGGCATGTTATTATTGCATTTGGCAAAATGAGCACAATGCCATTGGGCACTAGACTGATCTTTAGCATTTATCTCTGCATAAGACAAGCTTATACTTCGTAGCAAATTTTTTCACGGACCCTCTGGCAACGTGCCACGGATCCTTGGGGATCCCCAGACCCAAGTTTGAGAACCAGTGTTCTACTCAATATGAACAGACCTGCACTCTTGCTCTGCTCTACCCATTACAGATGTCTTTACAGACACCCCATAGTTCTTTGATGGTCCTGCTTCATTTCCAAAAGGCCTGGCACATTTGCCCTTATACTGTACCTCATATTCCTGTCTGGTTACTGAGCCCTCAGCAATGAGCTTCTCTGCATATTTCTGCATGACGCCCTTCTGCTTCTTGATCTGCTTGTACATGAGGGGCTGAGTGAACATGGGCTCGTCCATCTCATTATGGCCATTCCTCCTGTAACATACCTGCAAACGGAAACACACGCAAGGAGCCTTTCAGGCCTTCAGGGTTGAAGAGCACAAAGTCCCAGAATACACACATTACACTGAACACAGGCCCTCCAGTGTAAAATATAACAGATATTCAAAAGAAAGAAAGAAAGAAAGACAGAAAGATAGATAGGGAGGGAAATGTATAGGTGGCAACACACTCACCAAATCCACCACTACGTCCTTGTGAAAAGTGGCCCTCCATTCTGCAGCAACATTACAAACATACATGACCGCCTCAGGGTCGTCTGCATTGACGTGGAAGATGGGAGCATTGACTACACGTGCAACATCGGTGGGGTAGGGTGAAGAACGCGCCATTCGAGGGTCGGTGGTGAAGCCAATCTAGAGAGAAAACAAGCAGATGAAGCTGACAGAGGGGTCATAAAAAACTCTGCTGGTAGTATCAGAGCCAGAAAGGTCATGTTATGTCAGTGTCATACTAGAACCTGACTCAACTAAAACTTTTGCTCATAGACTACCTTGCAAGGCCTTTAAACCAATTTCAAAAATTCGCCGATGGCTAATTCTGGGATTTAACCGATCTACAACCACAATATGGTTAGAAATATGAATTGTGAATATGAATTATGCATCTACAAAAGTAAGACATACCAAAACTGTTTAGTTTCTGTCAGTGCAGTTATATACAGTACAAACAAATGATCGGATTCCTTACTTACCCTACTCTGATAAGAAATTGATTTTTTTTAGAAATTTAAGAAATCTTATTCAATGACCTGGAGTATCCGATTCCAATCTAATCATTCTGTCATGTAACCAAAATACTTATTACTTATTATACAACAGTTAGGTCTGGTTGAGCTATTTAACAATTTCTTAATGGACAAGACGCATTCTACGCATCACAAGCCTTGAGTATATCTTGACTTCACAGTATGTAATCACTGAATTTTCCATTGAGTTGACTGATGTGAACGTTGTATTCATTCAAAGCGAGAGTGCAGCGATTCACATTTGGCATTTCTCTCCAAAGAAAACGTATTCATGGAGTAGTGTGAATATGGAGCTTAGAAGATTTCTTCTAGCATGTAATTCAGAGATATTTATTAGAATTCCAAAATCGGATTAATATTTTAATCAGATTTCTCTGTGCATGTAACATCACTGAATGACTTGCCTGAGAGTTTACTAATATACAGTAATACCTGTCAGCTCTTCTGCCTGTCTCTGACTACTGATCTCAGCTGACTGGTTCTATCTACTGTACTTCTACAAAGATGGAATTCAGGTTGCGCAAGGCTTTGCCTCAGAGAAAAGTACAAAGGTTCATCTGGTACCTGGTTGTTAACAACGACATGCACAGTGCCATGTGTGGTGTATGATGGCAGGTCACTCAAGTGGAATGTCTCGTAGACAATCCCCTGTCCAGCGAAGGCTGCATCCCCATGCAACAGGATTGACATGACCTGAAACACAGACATAAGCTCCACTCAATTCACATTTTTGACATAAAGCTGTAGATAGTTATACAGGAAATTGATGATCACCAATTGGCATAGTGATCTGAGAAAGAACTACTGCTTATTATCTGACAACTACAATGTCTGAAAGCTAAACATATATGACACCTAGTTAAGCAATAAGCCCCAAGAGGGTGTGGGTTTGTGCTGGATTAAGAACGGCTACAAATAAGTGTTGATCTTACCTACGTTAGCCAATGTCAGCTCTAAACCCCTGCAATGTCTGGTTTCGCCTATACTTAATTCTTTGACAGTAAAACTATTTGTTGGGGCTGCATTACCCTGTTGCCATCTGTGTCTCCACAGTAAAATTGTTCAGCCTTGGTCTTGCCCTGCACCACGGGATTGACCGCTTCCAGATGAGACGGGTTGGCAACCAAGGAGAGGGTGATGTTCCGGTCAGTCACACGATTTATTCTTCTGTGGTACATACCCAGGTGATACTTCACATCTCCAGAGCCCTGAGAAAAGCAAAGAGGCCCGATTACCCCCATCCCCAGTCAGTTGCGCATGAATGCAGACTACCCATTGTACTGTATAGAAATGGACCCACCTCATCTGCAGCCTCCAACTTTGAGTCAAACTGGCAGAAGATCTGCTCTAACTCTTTGCGAATGACATTGGCCAGGACATTCAAACGACCTCTAGAGAGAGAGAATATTGACATGGTCAGACATGAAATGAGAAAAGGACATCTGATCAAATCGACCAGAATAATGACACAACAAATGTATCAGGGCTGAAAGCGTTATCCTAGAGCTACCTACTGCTTTCAACTCAGGATGTAATTTAACCAACTGAGTGGAGGTCAGCTAAATTCTTTTGGATCTTGAATGAACATAATGATTTACGCTCTAGTCAGAGAAGTTCAGTAGTTGTGTCTGCAGAGCACTGTTGGGCTGCTCAGGACACTTCGACTAGTGACTTAACATCTAATGACAAAAAAGAGAGGGGTTAACTGAACCTGCCAAGTAAGAAGATACAGATCCAGTAGGTAGGTCTGTAAAATATACAATCAAACATGGAAATGCTTCCCAACAATGTTCTACTGTACATTTTACAAACCTGCCTACTGTATCGATGAATTCTCTCTCTATTCTCTTCTGCTGTGCCCGTCTGCTCTCACTGTCTCACTTGCAACATTGCAACAAATTTGAAGTCCTACATGATGCGGCAGACGTGACAAAAGGATGACACTATCAAAGTTTCTTACAGCCTTTTAATCATGTAGCCGCATCTTCATTTATGTTACTCTGATCCTCAAAAATACGGAACAAGGGGCGTTCTGTACAAGTTCAATATGGAACATGTCCTTTAAGGAACGGCTGGCAACCCTAATAATAGCTTACACACTATGTTCACCAAGTTTCATGGGACCCAGTTTTGACATACTTGGAATAATTTTTTCATCAAACACCTATTCCCACTGTGCTATGGTGGTCATAATATAATGCAATAACCAATGACTAACCTCAACAACTTTCACAACTAAACAACAATGCCCAGTGGCGTGTGATAACATTAACTTTACTACCCACGTGGACACGTTGTACTTTGAAGTCTAACTTTATCTAATCTATATGAATCTTAGCTTCATTGTACGGTCACATGTAGTACGCTGATTTGACATCTGTAGGTGTTTTAGTATTAACCTGTGAGGCATTCCCATGATGACATTTTCCACTCCTTTCTCACTGGACATGTCAATGATGGTTTTGAGGGCAGGGATGAGGGATTCACAGCCCTCAAGACCAAATCGCTTTTCAGATGACCATTTCCTTTGCAAGAACTCCTCAAACCTGCAACACAGCAGCGTAACACATCTTATCTTGAGCATCTTGTTTGATTGGTCAGTCACAACAGCATATTTTTATTGTCTGATTGGTCCGGCCCCTTCCTAACCCCCCAACATGGAAAAGTAAAGCACGCCTTTCTTTGTAGTAGTGATTTTTAGTACCGGGTGGATCGAATCATACGAGCCAGCAAGGTTCTCTTCTCCTCTAGGGTGAAGTGCATGATACCAGGCTTCTCAAACTTCTGTCGGATCCACTGACACTGATCCAGGTCATTGATGAACATAAATTCAACTCCGATGTGCTGACAGTATGCCATCTAACACAAAACACAAAATATTGGCTTATGGGCAGCACCAGGCAAACACTGGATTAGAAAAAAGTGCAGTTTGACATCTACATATCATGCTGAATAGGAACACATGCTTGTACACATTTCACAAACTACAGCAAATCATGAGAATCATGTTGTAGGTAAGTGGAGGAAATGTTTGTGTAGAGTGTAAGAAATGTACGTGTGTGTGTGTGTGTGTGTGTGTGTGTGTGTGTGTGTGTGTGTGTGTGTGTGTGTGTGTGTGTGTAGTGTAGTTGAATAGAACATGCTCAAGGTGTTAGAGCTGATCTGAATTACTCAATTCACCTCCAGTCGTCGGATGATCTCTCGGAGGGGCAGTGCACTCTCATCCCCACCAATGAAGGTGGTGGTGGGAAGGCGGAACACTTTGTCCAAGTCGGACTCATCCAGACCATAGAAGCCTGCGAGTCCAGCAACCCCGGGGAGATAAGGTTGGGAGGGTGGGGATAGCATAAGAGGTCAAATAGGAGCAGAGGGAGACCAAGGCCAAGGTAAAAGATGAGAAGATAATGAGACAGAGGAGACAATGTAGTCAGTCCACAGAAAATGGAAGGAAAGATACAGAAGTAGAGCATGAAACAAAGAAAGCAAATGTGATAAAAATGGGAGAAAAGAAAGTTGTGTTAGTTGGGAGTGCAAAATGGAGATGTTCCATTTAGGAGCATCATGTTTTTCATTTCAAAGCAAACAATGAAAAAAAATAAGCCAAGCCAAAAGGGTTACCAATGTCATAGCAACATGTATGCAGGGTAAAGAAAAGCAGCATTGTTAAGTGACAGTCAGCAAAGGGACAAACACAAAGGGCACAAACACAAAGAAGGCACATGGACGACAAGCGTCGTGTCATAGGGTGAGACATGAGTCAGGAAGGTGTGGAGGAGTGGAGTGAGGGGTGAGAGAAGTTCAACATAATGAGAGTGGGAGGTAGAGGTAGAAGTAGAGGTAAAGACAAAGAGAAATATACAATTGAGTTAAACAATACAATTGCATAATTACTTTATATCCAGGGTTGCCTAAAAATGTACTTTAGTGCACTTACAAAACTGTAACAGTACAGTGGAACTGGATGTGTGCAGTACAAGTGTGCAACATAACTCATGAGATGGTACACATTCCAAGTCTTAACTGTAGTGCTGGTAGATGTTCATGGCAGTCTAGTGATGGCTCACGTTAAAACTTTATCCTAATGGTAAATGTCTCAAAAAACAAGTTACTGCATCTTAACTAGTGAAAGTAAGTTGTAACATCATTACCAAGGGAGGCAATTCAATATAGTCAAATGCTGCGATTCAGCTGTTAACCTATACCTACTGAAAGTCTGAATAAAATGTCCTATTATTACGTTTACATATTAATAAATTAGTCAAGCATAAGCTAATGAGACACCTTATCATCAACTGCCTTTAATTCATCGACAATTCATCCATTAGTCTATAACTGACATATTAAAAATATGACAAAACGTTTAATAAGTATGGGCAGATCAAAACGCAGATGGCCATAATGCATCAACAGATGACAGCAGACGTGTGATGCACCAATTGTGAAATACTGGGCTGACAGATCACAATGTTAGTAAGGCAAAAGAATGTCTTTTTTCACAAAAAAGACTAACACACTCACACACACATGCACTCATTCAGAGAATTGCAGGAAGCTCGGTTTAGACCAATGACACAACCCTCAAACACCAAACAAGATGCAAGAATGGACCTCAATATGTATGACCCAGATGAAATCAAGTGATCTAAGTGCCATCTAAGGGACAACTAGCAAACAATTCATTATAAAGTATTGATTCCAGAGTTGGGTATTGATTGGGATTTATTCAACACTTGAGCTAAATGGTCCCTAAAAGATACTTCAAATCAGTGCCTGAAGGGAAAAAAGGCCCTAACTAATGGTTATTGTTATTCTTCTTATCATTATTAGATTAAACTATAGTGAGCTATACGTCCTCCTCTACACATCTACAATGTTTCCAGTTATATCAAGATAAAGATATATCTAGTTACCGGTATCTATAGGAGATATCCTGTGATACAGAAATTGCATTTGTACTGGATCGCCTGCCATAGTTTAGTACAGTCACAAGTAGGCTGGGTACTGTAATTGTCATTTGGTCTAAATGGAGCCCTCTTTGGCAACCACAGTTGAACTACAACTGCTTTGTGCTGTTTGACATTACATGTTTGCTTTGTTCTAATCCGCCCCTGTTTTAGTGGCCGTTTCTAAATTCAAAATGTTTCTATGCAGGAGGGCACAACCATGCCTCATGTCCATGACTGCTCTTTAGCCATGCAAAACCTTTCCAGATTCATCAAAGCCACAGCAAAAATGGGTTCGGACTCTATGTCTCTTGTAAGGTGTTTTATGTTAGTGAATAGCAAATGAATGTCTTGCATTTGGATACCCTACTAGCCTACTGCATAATGCATAATTTATGGATCATTTGGTGGGCAGATAGTGAAGAAAAGTTATTGTGCAATTTTATGCATAATGAATGAATAAGGTTACATGAGAATCATGCAGTATAGGAAACACAGCTTATGTGCAATATACTGTAAATGCTTGAGTTTGATATGAATGAGTAAAAGCCAAGCACATCATAAAAGAAAGAGAGACAAATCTCCTCCAGAATCCCTAAAAGTCAGTAGTATAAGAAAACATGGTGTTGTCTGAAGGGGATAATGGATCTGTAAATGGAGATGTTGTATGTAAATTGTCATATGATGGGTGATTTTGAGTGGTGAGTTGTGATGAGAGTGAGTGGGGGAGGGAGAGGAGGAGAAGAGGAAGAGACTATAGACTCAACAACCCAGAGGCAGGACTTATGGTATGACAGCATCACTACGCAGCTTGAGCACCTACTGCAGGTGTGTCACACATTAAAGAGTCCAAGAGTAATCGCCCCCATCCCACATCCCCACTACTGTAATGTGAAGTCACGCAGATGCATGGAGCTCTTCAAGGTGCAGGTAGACTGCAAAAGGTTTTTCATTGGCAACATAAGGGTCAAGAGGGAAAAAATCTTCTTTGAGCAGCATGCCTTCAAATGCAGAGACTGATTTTGCACATCAAGACATACAGGAGCAACTGCAAACCATGACAGAGTCTGAGTGACCTTCAAAGACTGAGAGCAGATGAACATCCACAGCCGAATGGCAAAAGGTATCCTTCAGTGCAACTTTTTAACCTGCAGTCAAAAAACCAAACTACTGGGCACACGCTGAAAAAGCTATAGAATGCTTGGAGAAGAGCTTCATTACCCTGTTCCACACAATCCCTAATATAGGGGAGACAATCAGACTCTGTAAAGTGAGAAGAGGAAGACAGGAAATAACACATCTGCTGGTGGTTGTTTGCAAGTAAAGAAGTCTAAATGGTTTGCAATTCAAGTCACTCTACCAATCATTTAACAACCGACATTGCATTTCATTACAGAACATTGCACATTTTTCTTCATTGCACTCATGGCTACTTCTAAATCTCTGGCTTTACAATGCAGCTTAAAGGGGCACAGCCAGTGCGCTGTTCTAAATGCAATACTGCACAGTAAAGAAGACTGCACACCAAGTGAAAAGAACAATATAACAGACAATCTATTCATAGATAAGATTGAACACACAGTGGACAGCAGAAAGAACAGACACACCGAGGCCAGTTATACCTCTGAGATGCACTACTTTCTTATTAGCCACAAACAGCACTGTAGAGCCCAAATAAGACAGTCTAAAGCGGTATGCACTATGGAAAACAATATTTCTGTTTGTAGAGATATACACTACAAAAAAAAAAGCTACAGAAAAAGCTCACTTGGCTAAAAAAAGGCAAAAGAGGACAAAAATACACACACACACACACACACACAAACACCTTGGTCCCGTAGAGCCTACCTCCAACAGTTAGAACACCGAGACGCTCCTTGACAATTCTGATGTCTGGGGAAGGCAGTGGAAGAAAAAGAGAGCCAGCGGGGTTAGTCACCCGCACACTCGCACATGCTTGCAGCCCATGAAGCTACGCGAGCAGGAGAACAAGCTAGTGCTTAGCACCACAACTGCTGCCAGTCACTCGGAGCCCCTTACAGTACAGCAAAACATGGGATGCTGTTTCTACAGACTGCACACCGTATTCCACACAGAGACATTATCAAACTATAACAGGACGTCACAACTACTACAGTACATGCCCAGATTGCCCACCTTGCCACACACAGAAATACACAACTGAAGCAAAAATTACAACAGTGCCCAGACTGCATTAAAATGGGTCTTTGTGTGTGTGTGTGGAAGCTTGTCTAATTTTCAAAAGACATCCATCTACCCATAAGCGTAAATTATTTAGCTAGCCTCTTGATATTTTGTTATTGAAAAAGCTTTACCACACTTATTTACAACAATTTAAACAACATTAGGTCTACCTTGCACCGATTACACCTCTTTCAGTATGGCTGTGAATTAGCTTTGCTATCTCTATGTAACTGATAACATTAAATGTGTCTTGAGCGTTTTTGCCATTTTTAAGCAACTAATTTGCATCATGAAGTTTATTTTACCATCAGTATAGCTTCTTAGTTAGGTACCCCTGAAATGTGTAAGAACAGAATTTACTGCAGGTTGTTGATGTATGCAATGCAAGTCTGTTAGTTAGCTCTCTAGCATCAGTTGAAACATCTATTGTAACAGCACATACACTTCTACTGATATAGCCTACTTGCATCTATTTCCAATCAGTGCATCTGAACCACTTCAGGTAGCAACATTGCATTGGCTAGTTATCAGTTACAGATTAAAACAAACATAACTGCGTTTTCTTCATAGGCTCTTATATCAGTTTAATACAGAGTGCGGTAGAATGCCATTTTTGTCTTGAATTCTTTTTTGCCAAAAACAGCACTCACTATAATTATCTACAGTCAACATTAAGCTCAAACATGGAGCTTTCTCAAGAGTTCTAAATTCACCATTAACTAACCAGTAAGCTTCAACACGCAATTGCCACTACCATGAACTACTGCAAGTGTAAAATGATTTAATGTCTACATGTAGCATAAAGAAATGTCTATGTCTGCAAAGAAATATGGCTCCATCAACATAATTAATGGACAGGCCTAATAAACATCAAACTAAGTGGATGGAAATCGATCATTGTTTACTGGCACTGAAGCTAACCAATTATATGACCAACTAACTATGCTACTGACTACAAGACTTCTGTGCTGTTTTGACTTATTAGACTGGCCACTTGAGTTGCAAGGTAACTAGTTGGTTAGCATGCAAGTTTTAGTGGATATACAGTACAATGCAAGTCTGCTTTAGGTATTTTGTGATGGACATTAAATGATCAACATTTCTGACTGATTTTAATGTCTTAAGACTGGCTCTGCAGGTACATGACAATCACATGGCCTTCAATATAGGCTAAATGGCACGTTAACGTACTGTAAATTAATCATGAAACTACATAAACACTGTAATTTTTCATCCATATCAAATTACACTGGTAAGAGAATACAAAACCTATTTATATATAATATCTGCCTTACGCATATGTAAAACCTAATTGGGGGAGGGGGCCATTGTACATGAGAAGTCCATATTGTAAATTTCTGCTGTGCTCTGAATGAACTCAAATAAATAAATACCTAAATAAATAAATAAAAATATTTACATGTTCAAGGTGTCAGTTCCCCAAAAAATATGCTGCAACCCGAAGAATGCATAGTGAGCATTTAGTCCAAATGCAGTTGTATCCAGCAATATGCAAAGCAAGCAAGGGGGTTTAGTACAGTCAGAGGAGTTAGAGGAGAAAACAATGAAAGCAGTCTTCAGTCATTTGACAGATTCAATTCCAATATAATTTTGCTGTAGCCTTTCCTTCAATGTTTCCTCTAATCCTCCAGCCTAAAGTAAATTTCTGGGTTAATCATGAAGGACAGAATTTTCTAAGTCTCAAAACCAACCAAGGCAATAGAAATTAGGCAACTAGACTATATTCAAGGAGACTGAAGCTGAAAAGACACAGCAGCTAAGGTGTCCACTGCTAAGAAAGAAAAGGCCAAGCTTGGCGAGAACTAAGCGCTGTGCTAAAAAGCCCAGGTCTACCTAATGGCTAATCTATGCAAGATTGGCGCAGGGCAAAACAGGAGAGCAGGCTCACTCTGTAGAAAGACAGGCCAGACTTGGCCAGTAAGCTGAAGCAGAAACACAGTGCCTTGCTTTCCCAAAGGCCATTTCGTCCGGCAGTCAGAAGGTTCATGAAAGGTCAGACAAATCATTCATCTTTGTCTTGCTTTTGTCTCCTCACCCAGTTTGTCAGAAGATGTAATAATGTCGGAGGGAACGCTAGAATCCAGATCGGCGTCCATTATTCCCAAAGGATCCAGTTGAGCAACATGGTGCCCTCGTATCTACAGGAGAATAAAAGCCCGAAGTGGGGCCGGAATGCAACAACGACCAACAAGGGGAGGGAAAGAGGAGAGGAAGGGGACAGGCAAGAAGGAGGAAAAGGCAGAGGAGATGGAAGAGAGGCACAACACAAACACAACAGATGTGTTTTGATGTACACAATGGACAGATTTCACAAGAGGACAGGACAGGTGAGGTGACGAGACAGAAGTGGTGAGAGAAATGAGAGGCAAAGATGAGGGACAGAGAACAGGAGGGAGAGGGAAGGCAACATTAACACAAGACAAGCTCATTAATGGTGTTCTGCAGAGCAAGAGGACTTGAACAGTTCTCACCGACATGTTGGAACCCAGTATTTACTGGGGCATCGTCAAAATTTACACAACTGATGCCAAGGGGATCGAGATGGGCATTGTGATGCCCCATCACCTGAAAGCAAGGTAACAGCAGTCATATGATAGCATGAGACTACTGTGCCATGGTTCACCGATCTGACGTTATCGTTATTTTACTTACTGAATTGGAAATATGTGAATCATCAATTTTACTGACGCCCATTTAATTCTCAAATTCACCCAGATATCTTTGCTGTTGCCTAGGTAACTTACTGTACAATATTCCCCTGTTCGAGTGAATAATTCCCACAAACAGAAATATTATCCCATGATGGGACACAGCATGCATTCAGATTGTTTATTTTCACACTTGACTATTGGAATGACATTAAAGGTGCACTATGAGCTCATGCCTGGTTTTAGCGTGATTTCATTTTGATTCATTTTTTGTCTCAAATTGTAGGCATCTCCCCTCGACCAGCTCGTTGCCTGCCCCATATATACACATTGGGAGATGACCCAGGGGCTGTAAACATCAAACAGGCACTAGGGGCACAGGCTGTGCACCAAATCATCAGCAAATCATCAACAAGATGGTTGGGAGGAGGGGTGGGAGATAACATGCGCGTTCATGACAATTACAGATACATTTCTCTGTTTTCTTCGTTATTTACATTGAACGTTAAAAGACACGAGTTCATGCAAGAACTCATAGTGCACCTTTTAAAGCAAGTAGTTCATAAAGCTACAACCATGCCTTCATGTTCTAACCACTCGACTACATTGCAATGATTGTTTTGATGTAAATAAGCCTGCCCTGGTGGTTCTCTGTTGTGGGCTAACCTGGTAAGCACGGATAAGGGACTGCACTGCCAAGTGATCCTCCACCAGTTTCTCCACGTTAGGCTGTGCTCCAACCAGAGACTGGGCCTGGGTGAGGCTGGCCAGACTGGTGCCCAGTGGAGGAGGACTTTGGTAAGCTGTGCCTGGAGGAGCCCCTGCATTAGCGTTCCTGAAAAAAATATCCCAAGACTGGGAACATAGAGAAAAAAAAACTATTGATGAAAGAGACAAAAACTGTGGTAGTTTCATCCTATGTTAATCAACTTCCTCTAAAAAG
Organism: Sardinella tawilis; assembly: GCA_030264315.1. Taxonomy (NCBI): domain Eukaryota; kingdom Metazoa; phylum Chordata; class Actinopteri; order Clupeiformes; family Clupeidae; genus Sardinella; species Sardinella tawilis. Next base: position 257,309 of record JASCQY010000293.1, read on the forward strand.
CACATTTTCCACATTCTACAGCTCCCAGCTGTGACACAACACCCTGTCTCATATGGCATCAGATTGGACACAGCTACCTGATGGAATACCCCCCGCGCCGCTCATTGGTGTTTTTTGCCCTCAACGGTGCCCTCTTGAATTCAGTCTACGTTGTACAGTACCTACTGCTGTCATTCTGATACCTGTCGACAGCAATCAGCAGCCTCGGACAACAGGGCTTTGGTTTGATTCACTCTGGATAACTCCTTTAAGGTTAGGCTTAGGGTCAGGGAAGTGCCTTTCAGGCAACGCTGCCTGAAAGGTTCCTTTGAGGGCAAAAAACACCATCGAGCCCCCCCACCTCAAGATTATTAGTCAGTCAAACCTATAAGACTAGCTGTAGAAGTCTTTTATCCTGTAGCACAGCAATGCTGAAAGATGCTTTAGTGGATATTTAGGCAGTACAGAGCAAATGTTTTGAGTGTATGTTAAAACAGTTGTTTTTTTTTTACAATGTCTATGTGAGATAGAGGCTTAGTGTTTCTATTTTACTTGAAAGTAGTCTTAAGGGTTTGATTAAAAAAAGGTATTTCATAAATAAAAGACATCCTGTACTGACACAGCATAGAGGAGTAACAATTTGCTACTTAAAGGTTTGACAGGATTGTAAAACTTTTATCATCACAACAGACCAATATTTTTGCCAAGGAGTGACTACAGTACATGCTAAAAGTTGTTTTCACAGGTAGGTCACTGTTGTGTGTTGTGATTGAATCGAAAAGATTAATTTGCTGTTAGTAACATTAAAGCGCAGCGGGTGACATTGTCTGAGATCGGCATGCTTTTATGGCTCTGCTGCTGGAGGCTATTTTTACTCAGAAGAGCTCAAGCAATGTGACCTTGCAATGAACAGGTCACATACTGAACTTTTTAGTTTCGCAAGGTCAATAAAGTTCTACAGAGTGCAAAAGAAATGTGCTGGATCTGTTCAAAGCCAAATTATTTCAATATCTATGTGATACACATCAAACGGAAAAGCCGTAATTTAAGCATTTGTTAAATAACTACATGTGAAGGTTGGTCAGTTTATGAAGTCTGTAGCTAGCTGGCTGCACAATGAATACTGGGGTAAAAATGCTTATCACCAGGTTCCTTAGAAGCTAGTTGTTTGGAACTAATTTATTGGGGGTTCAGAGTGAAACACAGATGAACCGTCTCACTATGCGCTCACACGGCTGACTTTGCGGCTATTATTTCTACAACAGTAAAGGGCCTGAACTGGCTGTGGTGAAGGACTTAAAAATAATGCAGTAATTAATAAAATGTCAGGATGCGTTGGTAGGGCGGAAATATTTTTTCTGTCCTTATTTAGACTATGACAGGCTGCCTGATATAGGGGAGTTCCCAATGTTGGTAAACATTAGCATTCTGCCACCTGGATATATGTTATCATATAGGCTACTGTATATCAGTGGTTCCCAAACTTTTAACTGGAGTGTACCCCCTGAAACGCGCATAATGAATGGCGCGTACCCCCTGAAACACA
>JASCQY010000293.1:275600-288775 GCA_030264315.1 Sardinella tawilis
TTTGTCAGCTCCTTGTACTCGACCACTGCTTCCACTGGGAAGTTAGGTTTGGGCGCGCCGGTGTATCACTTTAATCAGCACCGTGTACGAAGTCGTACATTTACACCAACCTTCTTCACTTTTACAGAGGAAGAGCTGGAAGAGAAGATTCTTCACCTTGGATGATCAAGCGGTGAGCTACTATAAACATGAAACGGTAAGGCCCTTATTAGATACATACAAGTCATCTTCCAAACCAACCTCCATGCACGTCATATTTTAATATAAACAAGATTTATTTATACTTCTGTCACTTTGGGTCCTTTCTTTTTTTTTCCAAGGATAAAGAGCCCCTGCGAAGTATCCGGTTAATGGATATAACCAAGGTTCATGAATGTCTTGTGAAATCTGGGTGAGGAATACCAAATGTGTCACTAGTATTATTTTATAAATTCAATAGCGTGGGTTATTTGTCACAAGCATCATGCATAGACAAAGAAACGTATTGACATGCACAAATACAGCCATGTTCCAGTCACACCCATCATGTGACACACATGAGCAGACAGACATGTACTCAAGTCAGCTGTGAGCTCCCATATAAAAGCCGTGCCACCTTAACTAAACACCTGCCCTCCTTCTGCTCCTTGTCTTTGTCTCCCCCATGTGCTGTGGCAGAGAGCTGCTCATGCGGGACAACCTCTTTGAAATCATCACCACAACAAGGACCTTCTACATCCAGGTGTGTGAGCCGCCCATGACCTCAGAGAGAGAAAGAGAGAGAGAGAGAGAGAGAATCCTCACGTGCACAGAGTGGTTGATTAGATCAAGATTTCTGTAAGAATACTGAGTATTCCAGTTTACATGCTGAAGGAATTAGTAAAAAATCGGATCAAGACTGTTAGGGTTAGTATGTAACCACACTGTCAGAAGCTGCAAATGTGTCCTGCATATAGACATTTACTATGTGTTGACATCCAGTGCAGTGCAGACAAGCATTCAGTCTCCACTATGGGCATATAATTGGCAGTTCCATTTCACAGATGGCACAGAACATGAGCAAACATAATGTTAAACATTTTGTAGAATTTTTGTCATGTAACGTCTATTGCTGAATACAGCCAATCCTCAGATTTCATCTAATCACATAATCTCAAATCTCTGTTGCCTTCATTTAGATTTAGAGTAACTCTTGGAGAAATATAGCAACTCTTAACTTTGATGAATCCAGACCCACATCAAGAACTGTAGTCTGAGTTGGTTTAGCTCTGGCAACACGTGATTGTCCCCCCCAACGACCCCTCCTCCCCCCACACCGGAGCAGAATGTCCTCTGAGACATTTTTGTTTACTCAATTGCCCCAGTGTGTATGAGACAGTCGCTGGGTTTCCATTCAACCAGTTGATGCACATTTAAGTTATGCAAATAAGAAATCATCAGTTGGAAACACCTGCAAGTTTGTGAATATAAATAAATTAGCTTGATGCGAAAAAGGCATAATGCGATTAATAGAAACAGTTTCATTTGCATATATTTACATTTACCCCATTTCTGTCATATGTTGATCCCACAGCTGGCCGGAACACGTCACTTGATTATAATGTTAATTTTCTATTCACATTACACAGTTAATGGAAATGCATGCAGACGCGCACAATCTAGAGCCGAATTTTTGTTAATGCGAATATGAAATGCTAATGTGAATGAAAGTTGAATGGAAATTGTGAGTGTGTGTGTGTTCATGCTTAAATACTCTTAGTCAAACATGCTGCAAATGCCGACTTCTTATAGAAAAATACACAACAACAAAAATGGACACAAACAGACCCCTCAGAATACAAACATGTTGTAAACATGCTTAAAAATGCAGAGATGATCAGCCTTAGTGACTCTCTGTCTTTGGTGCTCGTCTGTAGACAGACACTCCTGAGGACATGCGTGGATGGATCAGAGACATTGGAATGAAAATTCAAGACTTCAGAGGTCCAGTTAAGGTAAAAAAAAGTCAAAAAACATGTTTGTTTGTGTAAAAGTGGATTCTGTTGAGGCTTTCCAGAATGATGGGTAAGCAGTGAGTGAACTGAATCAGACTTGTTGAGTGATGGGAAACTGGGCTTTCAGTTCCAGTAAGAAACTGAACTTTATTTTTGAGCCAGTAAACCGCATGAAAAGTTGATCTTGAACCAAGTCAATGTTTGTCCGTATCTCACCTAGGCTCTCTGGCTCACACTGAACTGTCAATGGTGTTAATTCCACCCACTCAGACCAGCTGAGAAGGCTGAGATAATCCCACATGTTAAGTGGGATGTGTGTGGTACAGAGCCTGTGTAATTCCTGGGCATACAATCACTTCCACTTTGTTCCCTTTCCTCCCGTAGGAATCCTTTTTCCCACGTCCCAGCATGCGCTCTGGTCAGACGGCCTCGGTTGGGGGAAAGAGTAAGCCATCTCTGGTCAAGTCCTGTTCAGTCACGTCATCGTGGCAGCCTTGGACGCCCGTGCCTGCGCCCCAGGGGCTGAGCAAGGACAGGAACAAGGACAAGGAGCAGGAGCAGGAGAAGGAGCAGTCGAGCAAAGAGCGGGAGGATGAAAGAGAAAGAGACAGCCCTTTTGTGTCTCTGCCTTCCCTCCTCACGCCACCCCCCGAGGCCCAGCCCCGCCAGCGCCACTGCTCCCAGCCACAGCCCTCCTCCAGCAGGGACTTCCCGCTGCACATGGACACTGGGGCCCGCACCACCGACGTCTAGCTCCTCCCAGGACTGTCCATGCCTTATCTTGCTCCCCTTCGGATCTGAGCTGAAATGCTGTCTGACAGTCTCACACATAGAAACCCCTCAAATGTACCGCTTGCTAATGTTTTGCTAAAGTGTTAGCATCTTACAAATGGTCCAGTGGCATGATACTGATTTTTGACACCCATTCACCTGCATTTGGACATGTGTAGTAACTAACACAAACCAAAGCATGAATGCATAGTTTTAGGAGCAACATTTACACATCTCGTATGCTTAATGGATGTGATGGAATAGTTTCACTTCCAGAAGTGCTTTTCTGGATGCCTAAAGAGAAAAAGCTACTTGTGTGTGGAGAAGGACAGAAGAGCATAGGAGGGCAGTTATGAAGGTACATATGACCACTCTCCTCAATAATGTGAGATTAAGTCCTTCTGAATGGTTTAATATTGAATGAACCAGCTTGTTTTAGAGGTCAGGTACATGGTTAAAAGAATGTGAAAGAGCTTATGTTGACAATCCTAATTAGCCAACCGAAATGTGTTCCTGGCTTTGTTTTAGAATGTTATTGTCCTTGCGTGGAGGTGTTTTTGGTTACAGCTGCTTAAATTGTTCAATTTGTCATTCCAAAATGGTCATATTTTATTGCGATTTAGTTTGTCATCGATTCATTTGTTTTACTTTTTCTCCATTTTAGATTTTATTTTAATTTTGCAACAACTATTTGACTATGAAAATGCTCTGCATGGCAGAGATACAGGTAACTGTTTGAAGAAGAATGCTTGGATTTTACCAAATAATTGTAGCTTGCACTCTTTGCGGTACGATGGGGAAAATACGTGCAAATGAAATAAAGGCCTATTTGCACTCTGTTTGCATGAGTCCACAACACTGCCCTCTCGTGGCACTAACCCCAACTAGTAGTCTTCATTTACAAGCCAGCCAGCCAACCCATTAGCTTACAGACAAACAGTGGAGGAAGCACATATTAGCTAAATATTACCTAATTTGTAAAGTAATTAATACAACAATCATATTAATAATAACTAATATCTTAGATTATTAGGCTGTCATCCTGTTTATTTTGCAACTACTGCTAAACTCTTTTATTTCACTAAGGTTTCCCCAAGATAAATGTAAAATTCTGGGCTTGCAAATTCAATTCAACATCATACCCCTTCATGAGCTTTCCCTGTGCAGCTAAAAAGTCACTACAGAATGGAATTGATAGAATCTGAGATTGCTAACAGGGTGGCAGTTTCATTCTTCTCCTTCTAGAGTTATTTGGCCTCTACTGACAGTGACAAAGGAGCTGAAAAGAAATATGACCCCTTTAATGCTAGAATGCTTGAAGACGGCCATCAAGTATTACATTTTCTGCGCTCGATCTGAATGGATGGGAAAAGCTTGTTTAAATCAGTGGACATTTATATGCTGTATAACTGAGACAATGAAGCCACACATACACACTCTTTTAGTGTCATATTCATTTGAATTTAAAGGTACACTATGCAACGTTTTTAGGTTAATATATCAGGGTCGTAGTCACTTTGATGGTTAAATAGTTCATCCCAGGGCGAATGAAGGCTATTTCGCCGCCGTCAACCCCTTCCTACCAGCTTTACCGGACTAGTATGCAATGTCAAATGACTCGCCCCGCGCCCATAGGGCAAAGTGAAACTGAAACCAAAATGAAGCTGAAATCGTGTTTATTACCTTATTAGTCAACGTAACTACAAAAATGATCATTGCTGGTTTGTATGCTTTGGTCTGAAGAGTAATCCTCATGTGACAAATAAACCACCTTGTATCCTTGTACATGAATTGGTGAGAATGTACAATGTTTTTCCTATATTTTAAATAAATCAGTGCCTGTAGGGGGGAGGCTTGCATAGTGTGTCTTTAATTTTTTTTTAATTACCAACAAGTGTGTGTGAAGCCAGAAGTCTATAAGTCTTGTCTCCAGCTTGGAACTGCCCTGGAGATGAAAAATACAAATCCATTAAAATTGACGGTTTCAGTCTCATCTCCATTATCAAATGTCTATTTTTTGATAAGGCTAAAATATCCAGATAAACTATAGCAATACCTGTGGAAAGTCTGATAGACAGGTCCACCCCCTGTAGGTCCGATGTCTTTGGTATGCTGCACCCATCCTTTGGTGGGCTGCCAGACTCGAGCTTTATCTCTGCTGATGTGGGCTTCAACCTGAGTCATCGACAAGTGATCATTCCAGTCAATAAATGCAAGCAATAGCATCAAAGATTCTTACATATTGAATATTCTAAACTCTCTGATAGCATTCATCTCTCAGGCAGAATCATAGCTCAAGTGGTGATGTTAAATCAGAGAAATGACCTTGAGTCAGAATGGACGCCTTAACAAACAGAGGCACAGTGTGGTTAATTACAGCTTATTCCATTCACATTCATGAACATCTTCAGAAAAGTGAAGACAAATGTTCCATCCACTGTGTTATTTGAGTTAAACATGGACATCTAAATCAAAGCTACATTTCAGGAGAGGATTTAGGCTAATCAAGCTATGACCAGCTATAGGATAAAAGTATAAGGTTTTCAGGGCAAAATGTCTAGAAACAGGAGAGGAAGAGTTGCAGTGCGGCCCTATTGAAGGGTCTCCACTGCTTGGTGCTAGTTCTACTCAATGTGTCTCACCCATGTGAAGAGCTGGTGTATAGCTGCTTTATAGCTGTGCAGTAAGTCTTTGCTACTTACTACAGTAAGTAGTAAACCCCCCTCCTGACACCTTGAGATGTGTGCTACTAAAGTGAAGCTCACTGGCTAGTGCGCTCCATTCCCTGCCCACGGTGGTGCAAACTGCTGGCTGGAGCCTGGCCGTGTGCAAGGCTGGAGTGTACAGATTAACACAGGTTCCATTAGGGAGAAGGGAAACTACATTATATCAACTGGTTGAGACTATTCTCACTGGTGCCAATGTACTGTATTATTGCAATAGACCTCTAATACCTTTTCTTTCATCTTGGCCATCCTCTTCTGCCTCTCCAGAGACTCCTCTTCTCTCTGCCGCTTCTCCAGCAGCTTGGTCTCCAGCCGCTGCTCATCCTTTATTAGACAAGCTTGTGTTACTGGAACTCTGTCAATGATGGGGTGACTAACGTAACAACTTCATGTTGATGAACATTGAACATGAAAAATCTATGCAGATAAACCTGCACTCTGGAGCAAGTGGAAGCTTCCACCATGGCCCGCGCTCCTCACCCGCTCCTGAAAGCCGTGGATGAGCTGGGCAGCAGCTCTCCTCCTCTCCTCCATCTCTGCCTGTCTCTCTGCCTCCCTCTCCGCCCGCCGCTGCTCCTCCTGCTCCCGTCTGTGCCTGACGCAGGTCTTCACCGCCAGACGGAGTTCCTGCTGCCTCCTGCGCTCCTCCTGGAGCCTCCTCCTCTGGAGCACCTCCTCCCTGCGTCTCCGCTCCTCCTCCTGCTCCTCCCGCTGCTGCCGTTGGCTCCTCCATACCTCCAGCCTGACCGCCGCTGCCCTCTGGTCCTCCTCTTCCCGACGCCGACGCTCCTGGGCAGCCTGCTCCTTGGCTCTCCTCTCCACATCCATCAGCTCCTCCCTCTGCCGCAAGCTGGCCTCTCGCTCCCGCTCTCTCGCTGACCGCCACCTGTGGATGGCCTGAGAAACAAGATGGAAGCCACTCAGACGCTGAACTGAAATATGGCTTTACAATCCTCTTATTGGAGTGCTCAGAAACCCAGGTGCTGCCACAACATCAGCCATTTAATGACACATACATTGTGCTACACTAAATTAATTCAAGGTTAGTGGTTATCTCCAATTCTAAAACATACTGTCAGGGGCTAGCTGTTCAGACCAAAATTCTTTATGGTTTTGGTTTAGGCTTGCAAGTAAAGATAAGTTTGGTTATTTTGTCCAAAACAACTAAATGAAAAATACTTTGTAAGCTTTTTAAAAGCACAAAAACACCATTGTGTCATCATATAGTTACAGTCAAGTAATTAACCTATAGGCCATTACTACAATAAAAAGAATGTTTGCACGGACTGGTGAATCATGATATTAACGACACGGGTACAGTATGTTCATTTCCAGGGGCCATCATACAGAACCTTTTTTTTCCTTTCTTGCAGATCCTGGAGCTTGAGGTACCACTCCTCATGCTGGAGCACCTCCTCTTGGCTTCTGGCTGGCAGATAGGCCATGACCTCTCTGAGGTAGGAAGGTCTTCCGCCATGCATGGTCCACACCTTGAGAAAGCTCTGATGGTCATACTGGTCCCAACCACCATACTGACCCCCCGTCTGCTGCAGAAAAGCATCCAGTGCCTTCAGCTCAGGGGGAGCATCTCTCATCTGACTGTGGGTCACATGTCCCTTTCCCGATGATGTGGCATGCAGCGTGCCGTCTGATTTGTCAGCCAAGGGCCAAGCCTCGATCTTCTTCTCCAAGGCAGAGAGCTCCTGCCCGCACACCCTCTCCTGTTGCAGCAGCACCTCAAGGCTGGAGAGAGACAGCAGGAGCATTTCAGAAGGACTGTCACATAAGACACCTGGCACATCAGGCCTTCTCTATGTCCAGTCTGTTTGCAAACCTCTGATGCTGATCTTCTTTAAAGGTGTTGATTGAAGTTTCAACCTCTGCCATGATCTCCTTTAATTTTTCAATCACTGGAAAGAACAGGAACACAATATAAGTTTATTATGTATGCATTTATCTATAGACTGGTTTAACTGGACTATTTTGAAGTTTTATTATGTTATTTGTTATTTATATGATTATTTCAGATGCCATTAATCCATTTCACCTGAACAATGGCTACTTTTGCTGTTGGGTTGCTTTCATTATAACCTTACATTCTGAAGAAGGCTTTACATCAGTGAGGTGTCCCTGGAATCGCATAACTCCTTGTCGCAACTTCACAAGCTGCTGTTGCAGTCTCAACCCTGAGAAATTTCAAAACAATATCAACATTATCTACTGACAGATTGTTGTTGGGTTTGTGAAGGATTACAAAGCTATAACAAAGATAAATGAAAACCGTCTCGTAAACCACTTACTCTCGTTAGTGAGGTCGTGTTTTAGTCTCTGGTCCAAGTCTTCAAGAACAGAAAGGTAATCTCCGAGGCCATTTTTCCAATGGATTTTTAGCCACAACTCTTTGTCATTCATGTCAACCCTGAAATTACACTTCTATCAATCAGGGCTAGGGTAACTTTTTGTCACAAAAAGGCTAACGTAGTCTAAAAAATACATAACTTACTGTTTCTTCAGATGTCCGGCTCTTCGTAGAAAATCTGTCCTCTTGTGCTCGACCGCCTTATCTGATAAATTCCTGTTGTCTCCGAAAGAGTGTGCATCGAAGCCATCACATTGCTGTTTCACAGAGGCGTCCATTGTGGTGTTTATTTGCACATGGAGCTAACGAAAGTGGCCTGCATCTAATGTTAGTGCTCCCGACATAACGCAGACTGATCAATGCTTAATAAAACTAAGGTCAGTCAGATGACAACGCAGGTTATAGATTACAAAATGTATTCATACAACACTGAAATGATTTGTATCTGTAGGCTAATGTGTCAACTGAACAACTCAACTTCCTTGCCTTTGTTTGTTTGAAATTTGGTTGCCAAGGAGGTGATGTGATGTGGTTATTCCTTTCGCCAGCAGGGGACTCTGGGATCTGGACCGACAGACAGAAGAGGCAACGTGTCATGGAAAGTAGTTTCACATGACAGCAGGGCGAAACTTTCTTCGGTGTATGCTCAAGCCCCTAGCAGTATTTCTGTGCATTCAGAAAGCAGTGTTTGAATGGCTCAGCCTCCAGAGATACAAAGTGAGGCTTTGAGGAATTTACATTGTCCCACTAATATCTTGGGTGAGTTACTGTGTTGATCATGCTCACGCCAGGTAAGCCTGTAGGCTAGTTTATAAGAAATGTAAAATATGTATGTTATTAGACAAATGCAGGCTAAGTTTCATAACCATAGGCCTATATTCGAGAGCGGAAAAAATTATTGCAGGCATGTTTCTTATTTATCAGAATATTCCAAGGACAATTCAAAAAGGCCCAATAGAGACAGCCCATGGCCTAACCCAGATTTTAGTTCAGATTGAGACATTTTCATGAAAATTTAGGTTAAATTGATGCTTTAGCCTATAATAACTATAATGAAATCTTTTTGGAAGTGCTGTAAACATCTTTCCTTTATTTATTTCTAGCCTTCACATATAGTCTCCTCCCAGATATAATCTGAGCATGCATAAGCTCTTTCTTAAGCAGTCAGGATTCTGCTCATGTTTAGCCTGGGGGGTCCAGACAGGGAACCTGAGCCTCTGCCATCTTCATGTTTTCAGCAGCAGCTCTGGCCAGTCTGTTGCAAGTGATCTAGGCAGGGGGGTCTCTGAGGAATAGGGGGGGTCATGGGTGAACTGGGGACAGCTGTGAAAAATGATCAGACGCAGAGCAGCAAAAGGATTCTACAGAGCCTGCTGTGCTCATCAGGTAGAAGATGTCAATAAAAGATGTGGTGACAACCACAGCCTCGTTTTGTGCATGGAGCTCCAGAGAACCTTGCAATGAGACAGGCCTATGGTTGTGACCCTTTGGTGAGATTGACTTGGTTTCAGTGAACATTACACACATGAGAAAGACCAAAGAGTAGGCAGACCTTGGTATACTCAAATGCTCATAATGAATAATGATTCAACAAAATGTTTTGATTGTTAGAATGAACAGATCCAGCACCCTTAATGGCACGCCTGGTTAAGACAAATATGAAGTGGAATAATAAAAAAACAAACATTCTTTTTGTAATTTATGTTTATGTTGTTTATGTTAGCCTCAACAAAAACACAATTATTGCCCCCCCACCCCCCCCCCCCACACACACACTTCTGTGTAATGTTGAGGTTTGCATGGCTACCTCCTCTACCTCTGTATATGTTGAGGTTTACGTGGATTACATGGCAGGTGTTTTATAGAACATACCATTCATACCATTAACAAAGTAAATAGTCTTGACTTTGAGCGTGCAACAGTCCATGCCTACTGTAGACAGGGGAGAGGAGGGGCTGTTAGTTTGTCCCATGCATGTCCTTGCCAGATGAGGAAGAGAAGTGCCAAAGGACTGAGCAGTTGTTGTGTCATGTCATAATCTAGAGGCTCACATACATTGTAGTCCAAGACAGACACAGAACACTGACCCCATCCCACTACTACCACCTACTGCCATTCCCCAAATCATGCAGTCATACTGACACATGAACAAATGTTGACAATCAATACTATAAATTACTTCTTTGGGTTTGAGCTATATTCATTCCAGAAACCAAAAGTCTGCATGTTGATTTTAACTCAAACTTTTTCATGACCGATCATTTATTTGTATTTATTTTGCCCCAACTGTTGTCCATTGCGATTTTTATGTACTCTCATGACAGATGACATTGAAAGATGTTGTCACTGAACATTTCATGCTACTTTAGAGGAGAGAAATAAAGGCATAACCATGACCTGACTGAGCTAGCAGCTCAAGGTGTCCACAAGTGTCCAATAGAGATGTTCGAATCCACACCATTGTGGCCCTCTCCTTTTAGAAGCCACATCAACACCTGTTATGTAATAAGCTCCAACACATGCAGCACATGGGACAAGAGCAAAGCCCAGCAAGAGCCACAGCTGTTGTTACATGAACTGACCAAAAGCTATGGAAAGACTCTGCAGACGCACTTGACATTATGTTACCATAGGAATATACATACATACAGTACATACATACAGACTACCTACTACTACTACTACTAATAGTAGTAGTGCATGGCTCTATATTAGGCTGCAATGTAGGCTGTTTTTAAGATAATTTAACCAAAAAAAAAAAGAACTAAATCAAAGAGAGGAGATCATATCACTCCAGTCTTCTGTTCTTTGCACTGGCTCCCAGTGAGGTTTAAAATTGAGTTTAAGGTCACTGTCTACAATTCACTCAGAGACCTAGGCCCAAAATATATTGCAGACACACTAGCTCAATACCTACAAGGTCTTTTTCAACTTCTGAAGCTGCTCACCTGGTATCGACCAACCCCAACAGTCGCTTGTTCAAAAAAGAAACTGCCTTTAATTAATTAAAACAAATGTATTAATGTATTTGTTTTAGTGCTATGGGTTTATTTTTTTAATAATCATATTGTTATGGTGGATGTTTTGTTTTTAAATTCTTCTTGTTTCATTATTTTGCCTTTGCAGCCTACAAATGTATATCTACCTATTTCTTATGGTCACCACTGATTGATAATGTACATGCACCATACATAAATTGCTAAGCACACTGATGTGTATGATAATGTTCTAATGTTCAATCAACATTAATCTGAATTCCAATAGTATATAATATGAATTATAGACCCTATTACAGTTGAAGACCTGTACTCTACAATCTTTAAAAGCCTATTATATGTAGCTGTTGACTGTTGCTTCAATCACAACAATCTAAATGCCACCTTCTAAAGCTTGACAGATTGGTGCTCAAATTCATGGCTTAGGCCCGCCTCATAATGAATGACCTCGGAGTTCTAACAGGTACATCACACAAAGAATTAGTTCAGTAAATGTGATAATTCAGTACCTAATTTCATCAGACATGGCCTACGTGCACATGTATTGTTCAGTATTTTTACCATATAATGTAATGTTGCATGCAAATTGCATTCATTTAGCAAGCTTGATCCACAGTAATGAGGTCTAAAAGAGCATGTGTGGCGCAGCCTAAAGGCCTAAGCTAAGATCAAATAAAAAGAACCTACAGTAGACCATAGATACAGTAATATTTGAGGAGACCTGGGAAGTAAATGACTGACGTGAAGGCTGCATAAGAGTGGCAGCTGAGGGGAAAGCCCATGTTGATGAAGAAGCATAATAAGGTAAGAGGAAACGCTTTGTGAGCACCCATGGGGTAGGCTATACTTCTTAGAATAGCTTGGAAACATCCTTTAGTGAAGCGCCTCAACAGACTTGCTCTTGTGCAACGTGCCCAGTGACTGCAAAGATGCTCCACTGCCATCTGAATATAGGGCACTCTCTCAGTGGGAGAACTATTCAGGGTTATTTTAAGCAGTGGCACAAGTAGAGTGAACACCACATGTTGAAGACTAAGCAAAACATGCTTGATTCAACAAGCTCACTTGAAAGGCAACCTAGGCTTGACACAGACTTTCCTTAAAGTATTTTCATTTAATTCTGGGTGTAAGTGGAAAGCAGTTAACCTAAGTCTATTTAGAGGACAGAAGCAGAAGTAGTTAGCAATGAATTTCGTCACCTTCCTAAAATAATCGCCCAAGTCAAGTTTTTCAGGAATTGCAAAAAAAATGTACTAAAAAAGCCCTCAATGATTAAGCTCAAAACGTTTTTGCCAAAAATGATTTGGGCAAAGGAGCTGCCAAGACTCAAACTCTCCAAACACCATGCTGCAGAAGCTATATAACAGATCCTCCATGTTAGTTTACTACTCCGTTTCAGGGCTGTGCTAAACAAACACACAAACACACACACACTATTTATCTGTCTTGTGAGCTACTATAGCCATCACAGTCTGGCTTGTTGCTCTGCACTGCTGGGTGGCACTTCTAGCAGAGAGCCAGCTAGAATCACGACCAGTACGGAGGAGGGGGGGACCTTGTTAGAGGGACACCTCAATGTCCGTTTACCAACATCCAGACAACTGAATTCCTACAGGCACAGTGCATGCAAAACAGGACACATCAAACAATAGCAACAGGGGTTTATTGTCAAATATGCTGTTGAGACATCAAATACACATTTACAGTATATCTCTGTAATATGAAATACTCAAGACCTTAAAGTAATAAATGAAATACTCAAGACCTCAAACTAATAAAGTGCAAGTCCCCCTGCCGGCATGGTGTGTGTGTGTGTGTGTGTTGTTTTAGTGAGGAAAAGGGTTCCTAGAAAATCATGAAAGCCCTTGATTTCACATCTTCTAAAAGCAGGGGTGCAGATGATGATGATGAGGGAGCCCCCATTTTCCAAAGGTGAAAACACTCCAAATCTCTTGTCTCTACACGATGGGACATTTATGCAGGACTGCAGTATTAGATTTGATCTTCAGTCAACAGAGGGATCTAATCAATGAGGGTTTAGTGGAAAATAATGTACATATGTGTATAATGTGCAGTCGGTCAGTGTAAGTCTGGCCAAGTAGGTATTTTTTGCTAGAAAAATGGAAAACTGGATCTTAACACACACATCCCCTCATGTTCAGACAACATAAGGTGTTTAAATGTCCAAAGGAATTCCATGAACTTGATATGAACAGAGTACAGTTCTTCTTGGGCCAATTAAGTGATAGGTCTACAGACTAGGCGTGGGAATTGAATTGACCGATCGCAAAAGCCACGCCCCCTCCGTCAGGCACATGTGGTTTCAGACTGCAGAGAAAATAAGCACTTG
>JASCQY010000293.1:330931-342655 GCA_030264315.1 Sardinella tawilis
TGAAGCCCCAAAGTGTGTCATTGGAGCCTGTGTTTTGCATGATGCTGTGTTCTTGGTGTTTCACAGGATTCAGTGTTACATTGTTGCATAATGTTATAGCAGTCGAATGTCGTGCTGGTGATACAGTAAATAAGCAAAGGAAGTGAGTGCATCATCCTTTTATTTAATGGCTTATTGCATGGTAGCACCACAGACTGTGAACCTGCACTAGCGTGGGTAGCACTCCTCAGAATTTAGGTCTATTTTATAGAGTAGAGAGAGTTAGTTGGTTGTGGGACTTGGACACTTGGATGAACACTTCCTATTGCAGTTTTTGTGTTACCCTATTGGTTGCCAGCTCTCTGTTGCAAAGCTTGAATTGTACAACAAGGTGGAGCCTGGAGAATTCATTATCCTTCAAACATGCTGTAGCTTCTTTTCCAAATGTAACTAAGAGTGTAGGTCACTACCAACCGCTCAACCATAACTTGCAACTGGGTTTCCATGTCATGCAGATTCGGGCGAGAAAACCATGTAATTAAAACATCACGTCTTGAATCAATATTCACAAAGCTGAAATACATACATTTATGCAAATTAGGGCACACTATGGATTTTACTTGTTGAAGTTGACTTGATAAGTCGCACAGTAAGAATTCTTATTCTTATCTGTTCTCTCCCCATTTTAAACACTCTGTATCCCTAAAATATAAGTTAACATCTCATCATTGACTTCTTGTGTGTAGCATGACTACAGCCTGGGTCATAAATACTGCATCTGTGGCTGATCTTGCCTCACTCTCCCTGCAGTGTGTTGTGTCTCATGTCTTGTCAATTTCCTTCCTCAGAGTGAAGATACAGAACAGCAGATCATCCGAGAGACTTTTCACTTAGTGTCAAAACGAGATGAAAATGTCTGCAATTTCCTGGAAGGGGGGTTGTGAGTGTTTGTTCTTTTTGTTGTTGTTGTTTATACCACCATGCTTGCTACCATAATCAAGTGGCAGGTTGATATGCTTTTGAACTATTCTGCCATTATCCTTGTGAAGACCTAACTACAGTTTTACATGGTTGCTCTGCAGGTGTGCTTAACCTTTTTGTTTATGTGCAGAGTATATTTTAAGTGCAGCCAAAGTGCAATGAAAGGGGTCAGACTTTTGAGTCAGAGCAGACCAAAGGTAGTTTGGGAAAACCCATCTGCAACCAGGGCTATTTGCCTGGTTCTGTTTGCCTGGCATAGAGAACTAATTTGGCAACATTTCACATGGTCATTGGTAGCTGAATATGCCTTTTTTTAAATAATGAGATGCTTTTCAGAAATGCCATTTACAACTGGCTAAAAGGTCTTGTCATTGTTCAAATAAATGCAATTCCAGTCAGACATTTTATTCTATTTAGCAATTTGCATCCTTCATTTTTGAGTCAGTGCTTTCCTCTTTGTGTTTGCCAGGTTAATAGGAGGCTCAGACAACAAGCTCATCTATAGACATTATGCCACACTATACTTTGTTTTCTGCGTGGATTCATCAGAAAGTGAACTTGGGATACTTGATTTAATACAGGTAAGGCAAATGATATTCTTTTGAAAATAAATACATGCTAGTCTACATGAACCCTTTGCAACTTGTTTCTAAGCTCCCTGACACTGAAGCGCCAGCCTTACATGTATGAAATAGTTCCTAATGCTGGTTTCCATCCTCTGACTTATAAACACATATAATGGCATCAATTTAAGATGTACACACATTTGGTGACTGTAGGGAAGGGAGTTCTTTTGTGAAAAGAAAAAAAATGAAGCCTGTCCTTGGGATAACCAGTGAAGGCGATGAATCATGACCATAAACATTTCAAAATTGTGTACAAAAGGCCTTTGTTAACATTTTCAGTGGGAAGAACAACTCATACCATTAGTCATTGCAAATGATACGTTTTCCAACCTAATTTAAGACAAGGAAATGACTAACTAACTTTGTTTTAACCAAATGGCCTCCCATTGCTTTTCAGTATATTGATAGCTGTGCTGTTCAAGTGTTGCTTTGTCACAGGGATTTGCCAGAAATATTTCCTTGACAAAAGGGATTTCTTCCAATCAAAGATGTGACTTTTACAGCATACAGTAGGATGTTGGGTATGACAGTGCCCAAAGATTGTGAAGCCTCTGTGGTCCCTGTTGGGAACTCCACAGGATGTGTGCAGCATGTTACATTATCAAGCGTAACCGCACCCCCCCCTTCGCCCTTGTGGAGCTGGTGAAAGTGACATGATCTCTACAGTCTTATCAGGATCTCTCTTCCACAGGTTTTTGTGGAAACTCTGGACAAATGCTTTGAGAATGTCTGTGAGCTTGACTTGATTTTCCATGTGGACAAGGTAAGGCAAAATCCATTCTACTAGACCATGAGCTTTTGGCTTTCCTGCATCAGATCATACATGGACACATTAGTACAAGGATACAAGGAAGTGTATTTGGCACATGCATATTAATAGAATACAGTAGAATGGAAATAAGTTATTTAGCCAATAAGTAAAGACAATGTTTTGCGTAGAATGTCTTTCACAAATTGCACACTACAAGATAGAATTTAGTGCATAGCTTCTGGCACGTGGAGCTTGAGTTAAAACTGCTCTTTATCTCTGTTCTTATCCATAAAGTACACTACACTACAAAGTACACTTAGATTTATGCATACATGTAGTCCCTACTAGATGAGCCATGGCCTTTGGCGTCAGAGTCCTGCTAAAGTCTCGGTTAACAGGTCCACTACATTCTGGGGGAGATGGTGATGGGAGGGATGGTGCTGGAGACCAACATGAACGAAATCATCACACAGGTGGACGCTCAGAACAAGATGGAGAAGTCCGAGGTACCTGTAATTTCGTCCTCTCCATTGTGGAAATCTGTTGTTGTGGACCTTGGGAATGTTGCAAGGCTCTCTGTGTTCCTCTCCTCCTCTGTCCTCTGCCTGTGTCTCTAGTGTGCGTACTGTACTGTACTGTACTGTACTGTACTGTATGTATGTGTGGTAGTGCTTTGCTTGACACGTCTGCAAGTAGTTGTTACTGCTGTAACCGTCGCACGCTCCTCTCTCCTCCTCGACATGACCTTCTCCAAACCTGTGCCTGTACCAACACCGACAGGAGGTGGCTACGCTCCACGCACACACACACACACACACACACACACAAGCTCACCAACAAACAACACACCATTTTCCTTAAGCACATCATCATCATCATAATCATCATCATCATCATCATCCCAGCGATGGAATTGAACTTGTGCTGAAGAGAGGGCACTGTGTGGTCTGCTTCAGCTCTTGCTGCTAATGCGAATGCTTGTCAGACCGACAGGGCCTTTGAGAAGCTGTGAAGGAGTGCATGGGGGGAGGGGGGGGTGGGCATTATCTCGGGACAGGAGCGTCCTGTATTATGGGCTTTCTGTTTCTGATGGCCCGACATTGAAGATATCCAGAACCCCACATTGACCATACCCACGCCTCCAGATATTTGATATTGGTTGTCCAATCTGATCCGATCTGAATCTGTGTGGCTGGGAGACATTGTGTTTCTTTGCAGCCACTTCATTTCCCCTTTTGTCTTCACTCTTCTCCAGCTGCCTTGCTTGCCATGATTTCTTAACCCTCTTCAGCAATTGCATAATAATCTAAGCAGGGATTTCAGACAATCCATGAAGATAATGGATGTTCACTTTGCCATCAAACTTAATAATTGCTTTTGATGCGTTACTATATTACTATATGAAGTCCCTGGCAGGGTCTCTTGCCTTCCCCATTTCTTAAGAGTCAGTATGTGTCAATCTGCACTCTAATTAAAATGTTGTTGATCATGATAGGTCATTATAATGCATGCATCTGTTGTCGCCTCCGTTAGCTGAAGCTAACTACTGTAGCAATTACTGACAATGACATTGAATTTGATTGTCTTTTGTTTCATTATTATTTCGGAAGAGCAAAGCTATTACTGTAAGAGATGCAGTACATGTTAGGGATGCACCCATCCAATATTTGGATCGGATATTGATCCCGATATGGAAAAATTACTTGGATTGGTTGTGGGAAAAATGAGCTGGTCCATGGGCCAATCCATTTAATCAACTGCAACAACCCCACTATGCTATTGTGTGCCTCTGTGCGCTCAGCTGGCCTACGAAGAATAGACACCATAGCACGTCAATTTAATAGGTGCAGCTGGAAGGTATGAAAAGACAGAATTTCTATAGCTATTGTAAAATGATCATTTACTGTAAGTTTCAATGACCAACCTGTAAATATGTAAATATTAAGAAACCTTGATGGTTTCTGTTATCAAACTTAGCTCATGTTGAGTCTGCTTGTCAGTAATGTTCAGTAGCCTAATGTTACTCACCAAAAGGATAACAAAAATTGCAGATTGCAGAACACATCTCTCCTATAATCCGTTGAAGGTTCTGCTCAAGTTGTTCATGAATATTTATTCAAACTGATGCAATAGAAAACATGATCAACATCTGCAGCAGCATACTGATCTCCATTAGCCCCTTGCCTAAAAAGAGAGTTTGCTTCACAGAGGTCCTGCAATGTTCGCTTCATGTAGGGCATTTAAAGTGACGGCGCTCCGGAATCGTTATTGGAACAAAAAAAAAGGCGGATTGGTGCAGCCCCAGTACATATAGGTCTAGGTAAAGCAAAAAATAAAATAAGTAAACAACAGTAAAATAAATAAATATGAATGTGTCAAGCTATGTGTCACACAATTACTTTGACGGGTAAAAATACCTAAGGCGTGCATGGTGTATTCAAGTTGAATAGGTACATCAGAAAATGTGCTCACAGTAGTGCATTGACCATCATGACTGTTCTTGTTATGTAATTTTATTATTATATGTGGATAACCCTTTAAGATTAATAATCTCGTTTTCGAGGGGGTACCAGAAAAGACATACAGGTTAAGGCAAACAATCACACACACAGAAGCTCTTCATCCCCCATACCACACCAAGCCAAGATGAAACTAACAAGATGAAACGAAATTGATTGTGTCTCTCTTTCCCTGTAACACTGTATGTGATCACACTTCACAAGTCTGGCTGTTTCCGCTTGCCATAATATTTATCAGGTTTAGAATCATATTATAGACTAGCTGTGTTAAATGAAGGTTATAGTCGTATTAAATAGGAAAATAGGCACTCAAGAACAGTAATAGTTCTCACTGCAGTCCTGTGGGAACCAGTGACCAGTGAGTTGAGCAGTAGAGAAGCCACTGCCTGCTCTCTAGCCTGGAGGACAAGCAGAGGGTTCCTGATGTCCTAAAGTCACAGCATAGTACTAGGAGCCTTAAAATTTATGATCATGGTAGAAGATATCCAGGAAAATAGACTGAATTTAAGGAGAGATATAAGAAATTCCTCATCCTGTCTGTGCCTGCATGTATTCCTCATAGTAGTGTTAGATTTAGCTAACTTTAGGACACAAGAGGGAAGAACTGGCAGCAAGATACTGCAAGCAACTAGCTTGGCTGTCATTTTCTTCAAAGTTCAACACGGTCATGTCATTGATATTTGATTTGTTTTTTCTCTTATTTATTATACTTGTGTTAGTTTTCCTTCTGTGTCTTCAGGTCTTTCAAGTAACACATGACTTCAAGCTGGTGTCTGTTGTAGCAGTTTTAAAATAGAATAGAATGCGCTTAAAAATACTAGAATGCAGCTTTATAGCCCTGCATTATTAGGGACACGGTATCCTTGAGAGTCCTTGACAGCTTTGCATCAGATCATCCCAGATCTTCCCTCTGAATTGAGACTACTCACTCTGTGGCTGCAGGTTCTTGTCTACATGAGGGTTGTTTTTTTTTTTTCATCCAAAGAAAGGATTCTGAAATTAACCAGTGATAATGATGTTCATGAACTCCTCAAACAATTCCTGTGCTGTTGTTCTGTGGGATGACAACCTACAGCCACATCCTCTCAACAGGGCACCTTGCTTTAAACCTTTAAACCTCTTCAGCCTTCCTCCTCTGACTCACCTTATACCAGCCACACGAGGAGCAGGAGAGACGTAAGGCCTGAATGTATACATCACATCTAAAGGGAGTGCAAAACATATGGTGACTATAAGGTGCCAAATAATTGAATGAGTTCCATCCAAATTCTAACGCAATGCTCATTCCCTTCTCTGTGTGTGGTATATGGTGGTCACTTTCATTGTTCCTCTGATGAATTTGCTACTTTTCTGTGTCTCTCTTAAACTAGTCTAACATTCCTCATTCTATCCTAACCTGCTCCAGTTCTTTCCGTTCTCTCTTTCAGACCTTTATCTTTCAGTCTCCCAGACAAGACAGGTAGACACAGGTACTGCTCCCCACTCCAACTAGCAATGTTCACATCACATCATGTCTTCTAGCAGTCAACTAGTTTGTTTGTGCTGGGCTACTATGAGCTCTAACAGTAGGCCAATCAGATCAGACTATGAGCTCCATTTCAGCAGGGTCACAACTGCTAGCTGTTAGTATAGCATAGCGTAGCATATTAGCATAGCAGTCCAACAATGCCATTAAAATGCTCACAACCATCTACAGGTATTGTTTACAATTGTGCTTTCTAAGAATGTAGTTTTTAAAATGTGTGCCTAGATGCAACATCACTCTGAAATGGATTTCATGGTCTGTGGTTGCTATACCTGAAGGCTAAACAAGGATAGGTGACTGATGTTGACTAAAATGTTTATATTGTCAGTATTTGTGTCCATATAAACTGCCACTGTACCAGGTGCCAAATTGCACCATGCATACTAACTAGATCTAGACACAGCAGCATAGCACATGTTCTCTCTCTGACTGAAAAAGTAGAGTCCAGACTGGTGAAAAGGTGTCTAGGGCCACTCATTCAGTGGACATAATGGCTCAAATGCTGAGGTTTTTTGTGATGGTACGGAATGATAGACTAATTTGGACACATTCATGGTCAGCTCTTAGTAGCCCCTGTGTTGTTTGTGGTGTGTTTGTAAGTAGTTGTACATGCAAGTAAGTGTTTTGTATGTCAGGAATACCAGTTCTAGTCTGTCTTTGTGTTCCTGTTTGTGTTTGGGTCTTTTGTAAACAACAAATGAGCTAAAGGAATGTCTCTGTTCATTGTTTTTTCTTTTCAACATTTGTCATGTTGCCAGTCAAGACACATTGTACAGATACTGTTTTGGTCCACTTCAGCTCTAGATTCAACAAAGGGTTAAGTCCTGTCAGATTAATATCTTATGCCAGAGATGGGTAGTGCTTTTGGTTGAGTGATAGCTGGTGAACTTCACCACTTGTCTTCACAAGAAATCAATGGTTTACTCATATTTCAGTTACAGGTATCTGCTTTGTTTGCAGTTGAAAGTTGAAAATGGCCTACACCTCACCCAAGTTTGTCTAAGGAGTGACTTTAAGCAGCACTCTGGGGAACTTTCTCTTTATCTGTTTGATAAAAAAACCTAGATGGCAATTGTGCATGGAGAGTCATACAGGCCCTAAATACTGCAGTTTTTGGACTACATACTTCTTCAGAGAGCAAACATGATGGTTTGTGATCATTGCACAGTTAGATAAAAGACATGGTTCTGGCCCAACCTGACCAGAGCAGCGTCAGCCCACTTGAAGAGGACCCCCATTTTGAGAGGAGGAAGTGTTCGATCTGGAGGATGCAGGGGTAAATCCATGTGTGCATGGCTCAAACAGTGAAGAATTTGCATCAGATATTTGCAGAGTGTCTTTTGCTCATCCACGTGCCGCCTCACCACAATGACACTGAGATGCTGTTGGTCAAAGGGCCCATGTACATAGGAGGGTTATTTGATGATGTGTTGTGGATGACCATCAGGCTGATAATTTACTGCATGTCAGAATAGCTAGGCCAGAGAAAATAACCTTCAGTAGCTTCAATGACTGTGTCATTTGCGTGAAATGCTCCATATTTATTCTGCTGACATTAGAGTTTCCAGAGTTTAAGCTAAATTATGATGGGAGAATGTAAAATCATGTCAGTACCTCTCCTTGGCCCACCAAATACACGTTTAACTTGCCAGTTAATTGCCACTTTATCGTTTCCAGCTGTTCCCTAGCTGTTCGCTAACAGCTTAATTATGAATGTGCCATGGTTGCCGTTGTGCATGAGTGTGCATATTTGACCTCTCTTGGCTCGGTGTGCTAACTGCCTCCTTTAACTGAGATTTGCTGTCACTGTTGCATATTATGGTGTTTAACGCAGGAATGAAGGCACGTGGAATTTTGCTGTGGTTGATTGCTGAGTTTGAATGGCAGTTTGTTATTGACAGTGATTTTGTTTAAAATGTGATACTCTTGGGGATGTGAAAGAGGCTACAAGGAGCATTTGTACAGCACCTTCCTTCATAATCAGTCCACTAGATACTAGACATTATGTATGTGAACATAAGCCAGAGGTCTTTAACAATGTGTGAACATTTGCAGGAAATGGAATCCAATCTAAGTTTCAGTCATTGAGATGTAAAGATCACATGGTATGAATAAGCTAAGAGAAAACGTAAGAAAACTCATTGAGAAACTTTATTTTTGAAATTTGCGAAACTTGTGGTATTTTGAGTGTGTCATGTGTTTTGGATGTAGGATAAGTAGGTATTAATTTATCTTACTGTTGAAACGAAGCACTGAATGCTGTTTAGGATTGGTCTAATATGTTTCCTGTTTGCCTCTTGATAATGGAGTGATATTGAAATGAATGCCATTTTGAATCTAAGGTGTTATTCTGACATTGAAACAGTGCCAGTGTTGTTGCAAAGCCTCTGCATTTCTCTCTCAATACTACAGATGGTGTTGTTGCACCTCAAACTGTTGGCTTGTTCGTCAGGCGTGCTCCTTTCCAAATTTGCCCCAACAGTGTCCGGCCCCAGCCCAGAGACCCGCTCCCACTGGCCCCCTGTTGAGAGCTGGCCAGCCTGACGCTAAGCTAAGGCTCTGCGCTGTTAGTACCTTATGTTTGGCCATAAACCATCCCACTCTGGAACAGCTGTGATCACATCCTCTACATAAACTCTTAGAATTTTGTACTTAATTGACTGTAAGAAAACACTCATCTACTACATCCTTGTATACTATATGTATGACGTATGTGTTATCGCTTCATATAATAGAGTTCCACCAAACACATTTTCTGGTCCTTTATGTTAGTAGTTCAATAAATTATATAAAGCCAAGTATGCTTCAGATCAGATGCGTGAGATTAGTTAGCTCATTCTTGTCATCCCTCTCATGTTAAAACTGTCACCTGTTCCATTCTGTCCTCTGGCTCCTCTCCTCTCCTCACCAAGTTGTCCATGCGATGCTGCTCTCCTCTCTGCCTTGCCATTATTCTTGATTTCTCTTCTGCTCTTTAACTGTCCATCCAGGCCCCCTGAAGCTCTGCCTCTCGCCCAGAGATGCTCATAATGGGTGCAGGTTGTCTTCTTTTCTGTCTGAACGAGCAGTGCATGTGCATACAATTTGGGCCTATGGGAACGCCTACGCAGACTTGTGCACGTCTGTCAAGAGTTGGTGCTTTTGCATTCTGTGTGGTGGTTGACCGTATCTGTACAATGTGCTGTGCTGAGTTGTATGCCTGCGTGTGTGGATATGTGGACTGTATGTCTATGTGCTTTCTAAGCGCTGCTAACTGAATTGAACTTTGTGTGTGTGTGTGTGTGTGTGTGTAGGCTGGTATTGCTGGAGCCCCAGCTCGCGCTGTATCAGCTGTGAAGAACATGAACCTTCCGGAAATGCCCAAGAACATCAATATTGGAGACATTAGCATTAAAGTGCCAAATTTGCCCTCTTTCAAATAGCAACACCTGAGACTGTGGCATAACATGCACTCCAAAGGATGTTTACTGTGGCGTGTTTACCAAAAGAAGCAAATATATTACATCAAAGACAATGAAGGTACCGAATAAGTGTATTGTTCTTTCCTGTATATTTTGAATGTCACCTTCTGGTTTAACTTTTTTTTTTTCCATGCATTTGTTGTTGCATCTCAGTTTGCCTCCTCAAAACATGACCTCCAGTGTCCCTTTCTAAATATGCCTTTGCCCTTAAGTATTGGCTGCTACAGTATTTAAAAACAAATCATATCATTCTATTTCTTTGTACAAATGACTCAAACATACGTAAATACTGTATATATCAAATTATGCTATTTTGCTTCAGTTGTAGTATGTACTGAAGTATTTTAAATTATCTGTTCATATAAAATTACAGGTGAACTTTGTTTTTAATGTGTGAATGTAAGGGGTTTATGTTTTTTTCCCTCTTTCTGTAACACAATAAAATATTTAATCATTGTATGACTACTGAAGGACTGTTTTATTACCCCTTATTAACAGTTTCTAAGAGACAGGAATCTGCTATGACATGAACATGAGCAA
The DNA here is from genome assembly GCA_030264315.1 of Sardinella tawilis. Lineage (NCBI taxonomy): Eukaryota > Metazoa > Chordata > Actinopteri > Clupeiformes > Clupeidae > Sardinella > Sardinella tawilis. Next base: position 341,314 of record JASCQY010000293.1, read on the forward strand.
AAGACAATTTGAAAAGATGGCACATTCAGTTCCATTCAATTATATTTCTACTGCACCTTTTGCAATAGTATTGTGTCATGGTGCTTTACAAAGATGAGGAAGGAGTACCCAAGAGCAACACGGACAAGGAAAAACTCCTTTGTGGTAATTAGTGAAGGAAGAAACCTTAGACAGGGACCAGCCTAACTAACGAGGCCCAGGGGTCATACAGGAAAAGTAGTTTATTTATTTATTTTTAGTTTTGTTTTCAAACTATTTCATACAAGTAATAAGTAAGCACAGTGGTGTATCTTTCATATGTATACATGGCATTTCAGAAAACTTGCATTAGTTCAAAAAATGTCCTAATGCCATGGAACCTTCGCCATTCTCCCACATCTCTTTAAAACGGGTTAATAAAACTCGAAAAGCTACTCTGAATGCAATGCTATCACATAACTCTCCAACTCTTGGGTGGAAGACCTTGCTAAAACACAATTTCGAGTGGTACTGATGAGCTAAATCTGGGTATCTGTCAAGAGCTCTTCTCCACCCAGACAGGGACGGGCTGTTTCGCCATGGCCGACTCGCTGGCTGGGTAACTGGGCTGTGGTTGGACCAGCAAAAGCCAATGGTGTAGAAAGCGTCATTACTCTCCAGCATGCCTTTTTCTTTTTTAAGCCAGTATCCTGCCATAGCAAACGAGAGGGGGTGGAAACAGTTACGACGAGTCTAGTGACTTGGTGGGTGGTTCTAAGTGACGTCGCGTAAGTCATATGACTACACAACAGGAAGAGTAGGATGTGTGAAGCTGCTATTAAAACTGTTTATGTGAAAAACTGCTATTAAAAGAGGCTGTTAATAATGGCAACGATTATCAAAGAAACGCAAAGGTAAGTTTACAGTGGATCCACACAATTCTGAAGATATATGTATGCAGGGATAACTGCAGGCTACAGATTACTGCCTCTTGCAAGATCTGCATGCATGTGATGGGTAACGTTAACGCTAACGTGCCACATAATGATTGAAGATATTACTACTCTCTCTGTAATTTAGGGAACGCTGATATCTAACCTATAACGTTAGATGCAATATGGACAGCCATTCACACCGGGTAGCCCTGCAGCAGCATTATGGATGTTATAGATGTTATCACAAAGACATTCAATGTAATAATTTTTTGGTGTTACAGTATTAGGTTTTGCAAATGCAAAAACCAGTGCAGGAATATAATACATCTACAATCATGACCAAATGCTGAAAAGTTTCCATGCTTTTGCATCACTGTAGCGAACAGGTAACGTTATAACGTCTACCTCAGGCAGTGTAACGTTAGTCTTTGTTTCTTTTTTGTGTTTCA
>JASCQY010000293.1:375993-386979 GCA_030264315.1 Sardinella tawilis
TTTGTTTGTTTTTGTGTGTGTTTACATGGAATGTCAACAGAAGTGACATCATGCAGGATCTCATAGTACACCTTTAATGTATCCATCAATTTTAACAAAGTAACTGTATTCTGAATAGCATCAATTTTACCTGTAACTGTAACTAAATACAGTTACTCGATTTTTGTAATCTAAATACGTATTCCCGTTACATGTATTCCGTTACTCCCCAACACTGATCATAAGGTTGCCATCCACGCAGATGATAAAAAAGTCAGAAGAGACTCATTAAAAGCTCTGCAAAACGAGATCATTAGTGTTTTGTCCCCCGAGTTTCCTGAGTGCAAATCGTTGGCCTCCCTTACACACAGAAGCCGTGTTCAAGTCAAGCGTGAGTTGGTTACCTGTCAAGGCGCCCAGATACTTGTGATATGTTACCATTCCTTACATGGCCTGACCCTGATAGCACTATGCTGGTTGTATTGCAGCTCTGGCGATGCCAAATGCCGATGCTATCAACAACTACTTCTGCAGCACCAGCCAGTTTAAACACAACAAATGATGTTTGCTACTCTTTGGTTCTTCTGTGTTCCTCTGCCACCCCAAAACATGGTTGCAAAAAATTGTTTTGGCATGTAGTGTTGCCAAGCAACTGCGACTGTCCCTTTGCAGGCCAAGAGTGAATGCTTATTTTGATTTGTGTGGTCATCCTCTGCCCCAATTTTTTAAAAATGAGTCAAAGGAAAAATAATCATTCTTTTCCTGTTTTTTTTTTTTTTTACAATACAACAGCAAAGGCATCCAAATGTTTGGCTGGTATCACAGCTACCAAATGTTAGTCTGATACATAGCCACCACTGTACCACAGAATAAACTGCCAGCATAAATGAATAGTTTCATTAAAGCTCCTTTGATGCCTTATTCTGAGGCATGCATTCCAATGTCTGGCACTAGACCACATGGGCCTTCAGAACAGTGCCCTCAAGCCCATGATGGGCTCGAACTGTCTGGCTAGGATCATGTTTCTCCCAAACACACTCCACAGTGCACCCACATGTTTCTCAAGAGTCTTACCTCACCTTCCGCTTAATTACTTCTGCTGTTGTGTTTACATGATTTTTTATGATTTCACTTTGTCCATCATTTGAAAGACAAATATTACACATGAGTCTGTGTGCTACAAAATGCTTCAATCTTTGCATTCTGTTGTTGGAGGATTAATATAATGTAGATAACGTAGATGAGTAGTGGCAAGCGACAACAAAGGCAGCATCTGTCTGTTGCAATAAGACTAAAATCTTCCTGCAGGCATTTTTTTTTTATTATTTTTATTTATTTATTTATTTTTAAGCTGAGGCCCTGCTAGTGTCTATATTTCTTAGGTCAGAATGCACTTTTTGAATTGGTACCTTTTGCATTTTGTGTTAAATATTGAACATTGAACATTATAGTACTTGACTTGACACTCAAACACAGTCCTTACGCCTGTCATTTGTGAAGTCTGACAAATAGCTGTTTATTTGTATCCATCATGAAATCTGACAGACACACAGTATTAGAGACGCATGAACTTGTGAAGAACAGGCAAACCTTTCTTGCTGTATTTGCGAGAAATGTTTTGAGCAGCGTTACTTGCCATACATAGAGACACAAATATCAGTAGACAGTGAGTATGCACAGAAAGCGTACAGTACTAGTCAGCCGTGGCTCTAGACCCCTCCTGTGTACGTGAGTCAGCGCGTGTCAGCACTGGGCAGGTTGGAGGGGGAAATCCTCCCTGACGGGGAGCAGCCTTGCAGGTTGAAGCCCATTTGAGAGGGGCAAAGGTCAGCGCTCGCCTGTCATCCACCACCATGACCCCCTCCCTCTCCGCACATCCCCTCCTTCCTGTCTCAGCTGGGCCTCCAGGGAGGGCCACAGGCAGACATAGTCCTAGTCCCTGTCTGTCTGTCTGTCTGTCTGTCTGTCTGTCTTCATGGGAGCAGGAGACTCCAAATTACCTCAGTGACTCACAAACATGTGCCTTTTCATATTCAGCAGGAAGAGGATACAAGAGGAACATGTGCCTTTTCATATTCAGCAGGAAGAGGATACATGGTCAGTAGTTAAAGATCTTTGAAACAGTATGGTCAGGCTGCTCTCACAAAAGCTCCATGATGTTTACAGACCCATATTGTGCTGGCCACTCCATTCACTTCCATCAGTTGCCAAAAATTCTGTTGATTGCTTGTTGAATAAATGGTGATGGCATGTTTTTTACCGAGTTGATATCCTGTTTTAGGATGGCATTGGACCAATCAAGTGCTGTCCATGAGGTGGGATGGCTTTGCAAAATGTGATGATCTTCCATTCTTCTCAGTGCTGCGTTCAATCTATATGAATCTCCAATTTGACCACCCCCCTCCATAGCATCCTAGGCCATCAAAATGACCACCATGACGAGTGATGGCACTAAGCAATGTTCTTGCATCTTTTCATTTGCTCTGCTTCTCTCAAGTGACCCATTGCACAGAGAGAGCCACACTAGCCACACACACACACACACACACACACTCTCATAGAGGGTTTGTGAGGTTAGCAGAGGTTAGGGTGGGCGGAGTTGTCCTCCAGCTGCCATTGAATGATTTTTCTTTCCTGGAGTAGGTGAGTGTGATGTCCTGCCTTCACTATTTAGCAGATCAGTTGGATTGACGGATAGAGGATTGGATTGGACGATTAGAGGTCTCCACAGCCAGATTTGCTCTGACCGCAGATAGTGTTGGCTGTCAAAATCAAATAGATTTTTCTTTACATTTCCCAGCACTAATGGTGATTTAGACTTTAAAGGAAGTTGTCAGCACAAACAGAAGATAAATGTGCCAGAACCTCTTTTGAATTCTGCGAACGATCTAAGAGGTGTTTTTCTTTCTGTTTCTTCTCGAATGCACTCATTGTATGCCAATAGCACAATTCCCCTCCCAGGCCAGGCTGGATGTCCCTGAGGGCTGTTTTGTGTGAAGTACGGAAGCTGAGCTTGAGCTGAATGGCTTGTAGAGTAGAGTGCTGGGGCTGCCGCTGCTGCTGTTTGAGTCACGTGGAGCCTCTCTGAAGACGGCCCTGATGTTTGTCTCCAAACTCGCTCTGCTTTTATTCACAGTCACGTCTTCTTTCTTCGCTTGTAGCCCTCTCCTCGCCTCTCCTCTCCTCTCCTCGCCTCTCCTCTCCTCTCCTCCTCTGTTCTCTTCGCTCCTCTCTTCTCCTTTCCTCTTTGCTCTTTCCTTCACTTCTCCACCTTTTACTCCTGTTTTCAAGCTACAGATAGATTCACATGCTGCTTGGACAAGTGACATGTATTCTTTTTTGTCTTTCATGGAAGTGATGCTGGTTTTAAAACTCTGCAGATCACTGTTGCCCTCTGTGGCTAATAATTGATGAGAAGGGCTGTTTCATGCCATCCTCCTCTCTCCTCCAGTCTGGGTTGGGGGACTTTTTGCACAGAGATGTCATCTGAGAAAGATCGGCAGCAGTAGCTCACTATGTTTAATTCAGAGATGGCGCGGGATGGAGTGGGTAGGGTGCCCTCACTTTCCTCTGCATTACAAGGATCCAAGATAGTTTCCTACTCATTGACATTTCTATTGCGCTTCCATTCAGCTGTCAGACACCAAAGCTCAATCCCTCCTGCATTCTGATGAATGGCGTTCCAAATGCTGTCAATCATTTCTTGAGCACTGTGCACACAGCATTCACTTTGGGCACTGTTTCTGAACTTCCAGCTAAGGAACATGCCACCATTAGCTAAACAATCAGGTTGACAATTTTTTTTTAATTATTATTATTATTATCGACAGAATTGATTGATATGCTTGTGAGCTACAGTATGCAAGTCACTATGCACTAATTCACACTAGTAATGATCTTAGCTCGATACTAAAACAAGTGTGTTTGATGTACATTTTTACACATTTCTGTTTTTTTTATTTTGACTGTTGACTTTTGAAATACTGTTAATGTTGTGAACAATAACAGTATTTCAAAAGAATAGATCAAAAGATTCACTACGTGCTGTTTGTATTTAATAAAATACCATCAAAATAAAGAAACTCGCAAGAAAACCTCAATCCAGTCATGTGTCCCAACGTCCCAAAGGGAAATTCTGTGTAGACGCAGCATTCCCATTCCCATTTCCCATGCCCGCTCCAGTCGGCCCATGTGAATGCCGACAGACGCTCCGAGCCTCCAGAACCGCATCCATCCCATCCCAGCATGTCCGCGTGCATGACACTGATGTGGGGACACGCTTAAGCAGCTCCACACTGGCGAAGTGCCGGAGTCCCTGTATGGATTGGAATTGGGATTGGGATTGGGAATGCTCTTTTGACCGTGGCCAGGCTTTAAGAGCCTTTGCTTATGGCTCTGTGTGACTTGGCTAGATATGGCCATAGAAGCCCCTACATTTAGACACACTCTGTCTGGGCACTATGAGACTCATGGGATTTGCTCGCAGAGCCTTTGATGTGGAGCTCCCAAATCCACACCACTCTAGTGGTGCGTGTCTGTCTATGGGCTGATATGGCCATGTCTGAAAAGCAGCACATTGGAGAAAACATGTATATACTGTGTATATATACAGTATATATTTTTATCTTGAATTGTTGACATTGCTGTCGGTGAAGCTGCAAGCATTTTGCAAATATTGCAGGAAACAGCAAGCAGTATTTTATTTACAAGAGGTTTTAGACACGCACGCGTGTGGTTGTTGCTGTTCGACCAGTGGACTGCCCCAGATTCGCTCCTCTGTGTCTCCCGTGGGCTCAGCCCAAGATAACATTTCCCCCTTTTGCTCTTAATTATGGATGATGATGATGTAAGGTCTAATTAATGTCCATGTCATTAATGTGGTGTGACACCCCATCTCCCCCGCTGGCCCCTCACGTCCCCTCCCAACCCCGAGCCCCAAGCGTTCATTCGCTCGCTCGCTGGATGGACGCAGATTCTGCGAAAGGCGGTTGCCACTCTCTCCACTCTCCCCTTCCTTCCCCGCTGCTTGACTTCACTAAGTGCCCCTCCGCAGTTTACCCTCCTTCCCCGGCCATTCGCCATTTCAAGTCGAGAAGGAGCCACGGCTTCACTTTGAAGGCTTGTGATTTCTGCTGCGGTACACACTTGAGTGATTAGATGAGCACCTCAGCTCTGCTGCAACAGAGCTTACAATCCAGTTGAGCTGATCCCCATTGAGTAACAGACATTAAACCTCCCGATTTTCTCCTAGCCTAACTGTTCTGGAGATTTCTATGGTTTGGGAGTGGAAGGGTCAAGTTGACCAATGGGGGGGCGGGGGGGTGTTTGTGTCCTGGGCCGGGTGGCCGTTGCCATGACGCCTGCCGGCAGTGTTTCATTATCTCCCCTTCTGTCTGTCCTGTTGCCTTGCAGGAACGTGAGAATGTCCTCATGGAGTTCGACCATCAGCAGCTGCTGGAGTTCTACCACAAGGTCACTAGCCTCTCTTTTTTGCTAGATTGTTCCATGGGTCCAAGACATTGTGCCATTCAGGATTCCAACTGTTTTCCTCTTTGTTTTCTTTGCAGCTCGAGACGATACAAGCTCAGCTGGACTCTCTCACTTGAAGCCAAAGTCCCTCTCTGCTCATCTTCATCACGCTGGAGGAATGGAATGGCGGGAGACTAGCTGGCCGCTGAGCAGGGGAGACCAAGAGTTGAGGAATGCTTACAGGATTATGTGACTAATTCTTCGTCTGCAAATTTCTCTTGTTTTGTCTTAACATTTTTTATAATAACGCATGTTCAGACCCTTAAAGCTGAGCACATGTTTTGTATATAGAAAAATAAACAATACAGTTTTCTCTCTCTTCCATTGATGTGTTTGTGTGTGTGAGATTTGTGTTTCTTACCCTTGGTGTACAGCACAGGTACGCTAGTGTCTCAGGTATCGCATACGTGCTGCTTGACTTCTCTCGGACTGCGCTGCTGCATGTCCTAAACTCTGTTAGCAACACAGTATCATCTTGCTGTCATCATCTGGGTGGTGTGGGTGTCGGTGTCGGTGGGCGGATGTAGTCCATCGCTGCTGCTGGAGGTCTCACACACCCTTCTGGAACTGAGGCCTGGAGAAGCATCGCAGGAAACCAGGTGTCTCCACGGCAACGACAAAACGATGAGAAGCTCCTATTTTGTAAACATGGGTCCATTGATGCTGTCATCTCACGCATCAACTGCTTGTCATGTCTTCATACTGTTATGTCAGTAAGACAACACTTTTGATGGTCCAGTACAGTGTGTGTGCGTGTGTGTGTGTGTGTGTGGAGATGGTAAAGCTTGTAACCTACATTTGGGCTGGAGAGGTTTGGAAGCGTGCGGAGCGCATGGTGCAACATGCAGCTAATTAAGCCCGTGTCGACGCCCACACGCTGGATGAGAACAGCAATGCATGGATTTGCATTTTTCATGTTTTTCCCCCTTCTCTCTCTCTTACCCCTCCGACCTAAAATAGAGCCGAGTTGAAAGAGAAGCGTTCAACCTCGTTGTCAAGATTTAGCACTCGCATGTCTGAAGACAGCTGCCATCTTAGCCCAATTTACACCCCCCTCCACACACACACACACCACCCACCCTCATCACCAGCACATACATCCCTAACCTCACACACACAAACATAGGCACACATACACACACACACACACGGCTTCAGTGCTGGAGGCAGGAGTGTGTTACCCAGCAGGCTGAGCAGATGGAGGCTTGGAGGCAGCCGAGCAAGAGGGGCCATGCTGAACCTCTCCAGCAGAGCACACACACACACATACTGTACACACGTACACATACACACACACACACACAGCTCTAAAAATGTGTATGTTTGTATGAGTGTGTTTCACACATGACTTTCTGTCCTAATGTGCACATAGCATCCTTCACATAATGCTGCATTGCTAATCTGGTAACATCCGGTAAAAAAAAAAAAACATCTTGTGTGTTTGATTTCTTTGTTGATTTGTTGCCTATGCTCAGTTCCTGCTAAGTGCTGAAGGGCAGCCTGATTAGGATTGGATAGCAAAGAGAAGAGCGCCTGCATAGTCCTCTTAGTCTAGTCCCCTGCATAGCCCTTAGTCTAGTCTAGTCCCCTGCATAGCCCTTAGTCTAGTCTAGTCCCCTGCATAGCTCTGTTAGTCTAGTCCCCTGCATAGCCCTCTTAGTCCAGTCCCCTGCATAGCCCTCTTAGTCTAGTCCCCTGTATAGCCCTCTTAGTGTAGTCCCCTGCATAGCCATTAGTCATTAGCACAGACATCCCTAACCTATCCCTGAATAAAACCCTTAGTCTAGTCCCCTGCATAGCCATTAGTCCTTAGCACATACAGTACATCCCTAACCTATCCCTGAATAAAACTCTTAGTCTAGTCTCCTGCACAGCCCTCTGTCTTGCTCCATTTGAAGTCAGACGTGGATAAAGCTGCGGATCTGAACACTCATGGTGAAATTTGGGTCAATTTCATTTCAAAGGTATTATTTTAATTGTAAAGCCTCACTGTATCCGACTAAAAAGCCAACATGACAGACATTAATTCCATGAAAGGAATAAAGAGACAAAAGGATCCAGTGTGAAATATACTGAAGCAGGTTAACAGCATTCTGAGGTCCTTCTCCTGTGCGGAGGTCTGTGCTTAAGCAGCAGGTGTATGGAGGGGAGTCTGGCAGGAGATTCATGTTGACTTTGCCCAGACATATGAATTGTGTGTTAATGGATTCCGGAAAGGTCTGTGTGTCTGGAATGATTTACATATTATTAAATGCCCAATGCGCTCGATTTCTTTTCATGTAAAACATTAAGATAAATGTGATTAATTGTGCGGACAAATGAAAGACAAGACTAAGAATTTCTCTTTAATCTTCAGTGATGTAGTGTGTTGCTCTCATAATCAGTAGTCTGACTCACCAGAAAGTGTACACAGCGCCTTTTATGTAGACAAGTTAGCCTACATTTCCATCGAGGACAGCACAATAACACTTCATTCATCCTTGTGCCTGTGTGTGTGTGTGTGTGTGTGTGTGTGTGTGTGTGTGTGTGTTTTAAGTGCTGCCCAACAGGGAGCGGGTGTTAGCAAACCGTGTTACCACGGTGATGTGAAGCCGGTGATGAATGAACTGATGCAACAGTCAAAGTGGAGAGTCAATCCACAGCCCAGCTGTGCCACACACACACACACACACATGCCAGTAGCAGTGAGTGAATGCATAGGCCAGCTGTGACAAGGTCAGCCTTGGGTCTGACTGAGGACACACTCATACACTAACACACGGAGCCATGGCCCAGACTCATCAGCCCTGTTACACAGCCTGCCTGTCTGCCCTCACACACACACACACACACACACACTGGCGTAGAGTGCAAACAAAGGCTCCTGATGCTGCCGTGGGCTGCGGGGCAATCACACACACTCATGCCTGAAATCTCCACACAGCAGCTGAAATCAAGAGCACTGGCGTCAGCCGCAGGAGAATAATGCCTATTGTTTGTTTGCTATACAATTGCAACCAAGCGTTGTCAACAAGCCCTTAAGTGTGCGGCCAGTGTCCTGGAGAAGATGTCTCCCTTCGTGTCTTGGGACACACACAAAGACACACACACACACACACAGACAAGGCCTCCTCTCATCAGTCTGTAACGCTGCTACTTTCACACTTATCTGTCCTCTTTTCTAGGATGGCCTTTTCCTTACCACTTATGTTCACTTTCACAGGATACGATTGAAGATTTGGATTGTGACATTGTCATAAAGAGGTTGTGTATTATTCTGCCCCCTGCCAGCATATATCTGTGCGTGTGTGTGTGTGTGTGTGTGTGTGTGTGTGTGTGTGTGTGTTATGTATGTGTTTATGTGTGCCTGTGCATGTGTATGTGTTCTGTAAATAGATGCCAGCACAGATGGATGAGTTGGAGGAGCAGGCATGCCAACTTGGAGGAGAGAGAGAGAGAGAGAGAGAGAGAGAGAGAGAGAGAGAGGGAGAGAAAGAGAGAGAGTGGACCTGTCCTCTCTGTGCACAGTATGGCACCAGTAGCACACACACAAACACACAAGACATACTGTTTACCCTGCAGGCCACTCAATCAAGTCCTGACTAATTTTATTTATTTGTTTCCACTCTCCAGGCTGCGGGCTCAAGCTGGGCTCTCCTCCCGGTGTGGCACCGCATGGAGCGGACGACATCCACTCCGGAGTCCACTCCGCGCTGACGGACTTTTTTCCACAAGGAGAAGAGGAGAGGAGGGTTGTGTGGGAATGCGGCTGCCTGAGAGCACTGGGGAAGGAGGGCCAGCACTGCCCATTTCACTCCACATGATCATCTAGCACGGCCACTTTTATTCTCTTTCCAGACACACACTCACACTCCCCCTGCACATACTGTGTACAGCATTCAGTGACTCATTCATCCACTATAGCTCCCCAAGAAATCAGCCTTTACCACAGAAGGGTCTACTGTACTCTGTATTCTTTTTGCTGGTACTTAAGTAGTGTTGACTGAAGAAAGACTTTGGGATAACAGAAAAAAACAGCTTCTAAAACTGGCAGCTAACGCTAACTGAGCGAGGGCATAATTACCTCACTTTCACTTTAATTTTCCCATCCCATTCAGCTCATCTATGTTGTTCGGTCTATGTACCAAAAATTGGAGGTATTGCTGTGTGATGTATCCATTATCTGGCTTGTTTTGATGCCCTCTATAAAGCTGGTGAAATGACTTACCATCAAGTCCAATAGCAATGGACTGTTTTTGATGACCGTTAGTGTACTGTAGATCAGGGGAGTCCAACTCATTTTACTGTGGGCTAGATGAGCGTTATGCTTTTCCTCAGAGGGCTGCCATACCACGTCTTCATGTGTGACCATAAACAGAAAACTGACAAATGACACACTTGCTTGTGTTTCTGACCATCACCTGACCAGCACAGTCTTAATGTGTCTGTATTCAGACCTCCTCGCTACATGTACGTCTTCCTTTCCAATCGATAGTTACTTGGTGAACCTCATGGTTGGGTCCAGTACTGACATGCTGTTAATGTGGAGCTGCCAGTGTTGCATTGTGAAGCAAGATCATTATTTTGTGCATCGATAGAAGCGTTTTCAAGCAGGCCACATACTGTAAGTGGCCGTATGTCTGGTGTACTGTAGAGCGTAACACGGCACCAGAGGCTGTCGTGGGTTCAAATGTTCTTGCCGATGGTCACTTTGAAAGCGTTATAGTGAAAGCCTGATGAGCCAGACTATGACATCAGATGTGCAGTCTGGGGTCAACACATAGCCTACTGTAGACCGGGCTAACCTAGAGGCAAAAAAATGGTCGCTGTTCCTTGGCCACTGTTGACAGCCTGACGTTATCTTGCTCAGCCTGCCCAGCAACTCTCCACAAAGATAGAGTGTTTTGAACAACAACAGTTGGACAGAGTCTATGGTGCAACGCTAGACCATCCCGCTAGGCAAAAATATTTGCTGCCACAAGGGTGCGTCTAGATTCCTAGGCCAGCATACTGAGAATATTTGTGTGGAATACTGACACATTTGTTAGAGGGTGGAATCGTGGTGTAGCAGTAGAGTTGATCAAACTCAAATGTTAAACACAGAGTAACAAAGTCAAATGTTGCTGAGATGATATTTCTTATAGTGTGCTTTGGTGTACAAGTTTTTGGAGCAGTGTGCAGTGTAGTGTATTTCATATCCATGAGTAATGTGGTGTGTGTATGTGTGTGTGTGTGTGTGGGTGTGCACTGTGGCTCTCTGTCCTGAGGAGGCCTGGGACGGGGGGTGGGTGGCTTTGCCACTCAGAACACATCGCATGCATCATTCAACAGGGGGCGGAGGCCTAAAATTAGGACAGACACATCAATTCTTAAAAGCTCCCCCCAACCTGGAGAGTCTCCCCCTCCCTTTGAAGGGTCTGAACACACACACACACACACACACACACACACACACATGCACACAGTGTTTATGCCAGACATGCTCATCAACCACTTTCA
>JASCQY010000293.1:394326-406977 GCA_030264315.1 Sardinella tawilis
CACACACACACACACACACACACACACACACACACACACACACACACACACACACACACACACACACACACATCTCTGCATCGCTCTGATTTATGTGACGCTCTCTTCGGTCCAAATGCAACATTTCCCTCCCTCTGCTTAAAAACCCTCTTTGACTTGCATCTTTGGCCTCTGAATACACAAAGAGAGAAAAGACAACCAGCCGTGTGGGACTTGTGTGTGTGTGTGTGTGTGTGTGTTTGTATGGGTTCTCTGTCTGACAGCTGTGAGCACTAACTAGATATGTCTTTGTGATCCATGGCACGGCTCCAGTGGAGCAGAGCTCAGGTCCACTAGTGGACTGTAGATGAGGCCTGTGGTGGCTCACCTGGCTGAGAGGAAATCCCGTAAGCGCCCTGTGCTGCTGTTAGTGGGCACGGGTGGCCTGTTGGCCATGCTTCCTAGCGGGGACCGAGACCCCATCATGACAGACAGCAAAGGAGCTGCAGACAGGAGCTGGAGCGTCTCTGGATGAGCGCTTAGCTCACTTTATCACCTCATATGGGTGTCATGTGTGTGATGGATGAGCTACCCTGGCTTTCAGTGTTGCCTACTGGCCTATCCTGTGCCGCAGTAGACACATGAAACCTACAGCTTCCTCCCTACCCTGCGACCTATATATCTGTGTCTGTGTGTGTGTGTGTGTGTGTGTGTGTGTGTGCGCGCGTGTGTGGCTGGGTGTGGGGTTGCGTCGATACCATGTGTCACTTGTGACTGATGACTCAGCCTGAACTTTGACCCCTGGCCTAATTGGTTGAAATGAAACTCATTAGACCCCAGAGCTTCTCTAAAGGGCCTGACTGACACCTACTTCCCCAAGAGAAACATGGACAATCAGAGTCAAGGACGGATACACACATTAGCAGCAGACACATAATACAGTATATCCTCTTTGTGCTTGGACGTCCACGAATACACACATGAGCAGCAGACACGTACATCCTCTTTGTTTTTGTATGTCCACCGTCAGCCGAGCGTAGAATCTCCTGCTCAAATGCTGTTCTTCTTGTAGAAGTGTATGGAAGAATGGCCCATAATACTGGAAGTATAAAAATGTTTCTAAAGCCTATTATTAGATTTAATGATGCCCGGGGTTATTTGTGTCATTCAATGCACTGTCTGCTTCTTTTCTGGCAAAAGAAAAAAGATTATTGGATTTCATTCTGTATTTTCAAAATTCATTTCTTTTTTTTCGTTTCTTGTCATCTTCAATATCCTGTCAATATATCAAGTGTCTGCAGTATTTTAAAACCATAGGGCAGAATTTTTCCATTTCAAGTGGTGATGGTTTTGTGCGTGATCCCCTGCTCTATAATTAGGGACGTCTGAGAATTATGCTCCTGCCCCTTCATCGTGCTTTCTATTAGGCTGGGGCCACAGCGGCTGCAGAAATCAATCTGGCCTCAGACAGACTCAATCAGCTGCCAGCCAGGCCGGGTGGGGATGACCCTCACTGCCTCATGGGATTCTGGGATACTGGAGGTCAGAGCTCCCACTTCACATGAAATGGCAGACACCTGGGTCCCTGGGAGTGAAGGAAGGATGAGCAGTATTGCTGGTGAGCACAGGGGGGTTGGTGTGTTTGTGTTTGTGTGTGTGTGTGCATGCATCTGAGTCTTCACTCAATCGTATGCACACACACGGCTCCAGTAGATATACTAGGCTACATGAGATGCTTTTCCGTATGGGAAGTCATTGTCACACTTCCACAATTATATTAGAGTATCAATATCATACAGTGTTGCTAAAAGGTGAAAAGTATTACATGTATCAATGTTCACACTCATGTCATGTTGCCGCTGAATAAATTATTTGCTAAACCTACTATAATTTTCACTAATGTAGAACTGAGAAAGACAGAGCTAAGAAGCACATTTCCATTAGCTGAACATGTGGAGCTGAATCTCTAAAGCTGATTTGTTCCTTGTGGTTTGATAGGGGTCCTAGCCCAACCCTCGCTCCCCTCCTCACACACAGCCATCTGCACAGCAACCAGAGCAACAGGAGAGCATCTCCTTCTCTGCCTTCTTCTCCAGTCGAGCAGTGAGGTGAATACAGATTACTACCTGACCTGTTGCAGCACATTACTAGCAGGTTAACCTTCATGGAGCCTGTTGAGCCTGTGGATAATATCTTTGCCACTGCTGTGCTGCACTGCAGAATGAGGAGGAATTAAAGGGACATTTCGGAGCATTTTAATTTGGCCTGTTGTTCAAGGTCACCAAGTGCTGTCGGTGGGGAAAAAGAACAATTCGATTTGGTACAAACGCTAACAGAACATCACACACAGAAACTCACTTACAGTTTTTGTTTTCCTGTGTCAGTAGCCAGGCTGCCAGTTGTCTGTAGTTGTCTGTAGTTCTCTTTCATACAGTAATCTAAATGCATTTGAATTTCAGCACTTTTCTACTTCATTGGTTTGTCTTTGGTCTTCTGCTGTGATGGGAGCAACAATGACAAGGTGTCTCTGTTTTGCAGCAAGAAAGGTCGGTTTTTACGTTTCACCATGACCAAGGTGTTAGTCAGGGTTCAGATAAAATGGAGCGATCTTGATAAACACATAAAAACAAGAGTGTGTTGTAAAAAAAAGGGAGCCTTCTTCATTGTTTTGCCAGACATTTGCTGTGACCTTGAAAAGGCAAAAGACAGAAATCTTTCAGCTCGAAGAGAGAGCCATTATGTTGCCACAGAGGCAGCTGGGTGAGGCTTGGACCAGTCACAACAAGCAGCTTTCTTTTCTCTCTCCTTCACACACACACACCCACACCCACACACCTACACACGCGCGCACACAAACACACACATACACACACAAACACACTCATGCACACACACACATACATGCAAACACTCTCACGCACACACACACACTGACATATTTCATTGGACCTCCATAAAACTAATATAGGCCCTTTGGTGCCACATACTACAATAGTTTTCAATTACGTGAAAACATTTCAACAAGTCATGCTCATCACTTTAACTTGAATGTCATGACAATTTACAAATTAACAGAATGCTAAACTTCTCTGCATATCAAGATTATTAAGGAAGTGTCTGAGGTCGATGTTGAAATGCTTGTGGTTGCATAATGTCTTTTAAAATATAATATCATTAAAAAACATGTTCAACAACTGATTGTTTTGGTACATCTGCTCTTCCCCACTCATCCTCTCAGGCCATCGGCGTGCCGGCGAGGGACGTGGAGGACGCTGGCATCCACACATGACTCTGCGCGGCCCCAAGCAAGACAGAAAAAAGTCACACGTCCTAAGCGGATAGGAGTCCATATGAGATTTCTGTTGCAAAAGACAGTAGTCGGAATAAGGGTCAAGGATTACGGGCCTAAGCTTGTTTTGACTACAGATTGGTGAGCACTCAAAATGAGTATAAATGCTTGCCAGGGGATTAACGTCCCTTAAGCCAGGAATAGGCAGATCCCAACCTGGTGGGCTGTGTGAGTGTGCCGTGATTGTGCTGCAGCTTGACGGAGGCAAGTCACTAACAGTCTTAAGCAGTGGCTTGGGGCGCAGAGGACAGCCACACCGTAGCAAAGCTCTTGTTTGGAAAGCTCTGCTGGCCAAAGGTGAGGGCAGGCCAAAGGTGCTCCGCAGGAGCTAAAAGAGACCCTTAGCCTTCGGATTAGCATGGCAAGAGGATACAGTATCTTTCAGGCATTAAGAAAATAGCCTTTTCTTTTCGGAGGAAAAGCCAAGTACTGTACTAGCATAATGCATGCGGGCTGTGGGCCGCAGAACAAACAGGATTATTCTATTCATGAGGCCAATATGATCTCTTTACGATGGTGCTTATTCCAAACATAATAGCATTAGCATTGATTTTTTTTAGATTTTTGTATTGATGCATCAATGAGCTCCTCTTCAGTCCTATCCAGAGGAGCTCTGAAGGAGCCGTCCTGGCAGGAGCAGAGCTCAAGACTCCTCCGTGGGCTTGTGTTTTGGCATGGGCCTCTGTGGACACAGCGCTGGCACAGGTGCTGCCACATAGATGGGGGAGATTACAGCAGCCAGGCACCTCAAGTTCACAGAACATTCCGGCACCTATGAAAGGCCTCTTTGTTTCTTGGTGTGAACCCAGCGAATGGAGGCCTACTTATCTGATGTGGAAATGCACAGGCACCCACGTCTCCGCTCTCCCCAAATGAGTCAGAAACAGAGATGTGATGCCCGATGACAGAGCAGATTAGGATAGGGGATGTGTGTAACCTAAGGCACTGTGCCTGAGGAGTTCCTCCCTGACACACACTCACTCACACACCCACGCTGGTCACCTGAGTCGCGTTAAGGTGTGCTTAGTGTGTGCTTAGTCACACACACCTGAAGCACCTGAGAGGGGCAGACCGAAGCGAGCGGCATGGCGCTGAAACTCGAAACCTGCGCTCCTGACTCAGCCTGCCAAAGTCACTGGCAGGAGGGGAGCTGTCGAGGCTTTTGCTTTTCGATGTGGGCCGCCGTGCGCCTGTGGCTCCAGACTGATGCCTATCTGCATTGTTTACTCCCCTGGCCTGAGCACAGTCCAACACACAGCCCAGCACCCAGCACCCAATCAGCCCTCAGCGCCTGTTTACAAAAGCCTGATGAGCCAGCAGCATGTTGAAAGGAGCCTCCGAACAAAGAGAGCAGGAATCTTTTCCTTATCGGAGTGATGCAATCGCCGTCTGTCACGGCGTGTCTGATATGCCTTTTTCTCACAAATAGCCTAAATACACAAACACACAGACAAACACACACTCGGAATATATAAACACTTAACAGAGAGAATGGACAAGTGAATTGAATGATTTCATTACACCTTTTATTTATTAAAGAGAATTTCTTTACAACATACATTTAGTTGTGAATCATATGTTAAGGAAGTGGACGGCAAGAAAAAAAACCTGGTGACAACAATATCTTACAATCTTAGAAAAACCAAAAGCAGATAAAGAAACCATTCTGAGGACGAGAACCGATGCTTCACTCAGACAGGCGCGTGGGAAAGTTGAGCTTGGACGCGGCATTCGAAACAGAAATGTCTCACGACACAGAACACCTATGATTGTGAGCTTTTGCTACTTTTGCTTTTTGCTTTGAGCAGAATGAAATGTTGTGGTGGCCCCAACAGTAGTAGCAGTTTTACGCTTGCATCCTAAAGGCTGCTCTTGAGTGGGTTAGCCTTGGGCTAATGCTAGCTAGCGGCGCGTAGCATGGGGGTGAGACACTACAACAAGGCACACCACAGAGACCTATGGTCCACTCATCACCGTCCACGCGAGATGCTGCCGCACTGTCCCACTACAGTGACCCGACCGTCGTCCCCCATGGTGGAATGAATGAACATGAATGCCTCTACCTACCAAGGGATGCTGCGCTACGCTGACAGACAGACTGCCTGATTGACTGACAGACTGACTGACTGAGGACTAAGCAAGCTCATCGCTGCGGGCTGGTCTCGCACTTCACCAATGCTGCAGCTACCTAGCCGAGGACTAGCCTATGGTAAGACAGACGCCTGCGCAGGAGATGGGCGGGCCGTAAACGCAGCCTACATTTGATAGGCGTGAATCTCTCTCCGTGAACAAACACTGGCACGTAGCCTACTGTACGCATGCCTCGTGACAAAGGGGAGACGCTCCGGCTCTATCGGAGGCTGAGTGAGGAGGAGCTCGAGATGAAGGCGGGAGGGACTGAAGAATGAGGTGGAGAATTATCACAACACCGTACTAGAATTAACAACACTAACCATGTGCTGGCTTTCAATGGGGGAGGGGGGGAGTGGTTGAACACAACACAGGCCCAGGACAGGACTCTTATACGATGAGACACCATTAGTTCAAATACAGAAGCCACAAACATACAGTAGAAAGATCTTTTTTTTAAAAAGGGGATTTGATAATGTCTCCTTGATATGATCTCAATGCTTAACTGTCACAGGAACCAGCCTGCCTTTAACTGTCTAGAAATTGGGTTTGATCGTATACACTGGGGTCAGGGGTCGGGTGCGGGGAGAGGGGATGGTGGTTGTGAGATATTTATATATATATATATACGTCTAGAGGAGCTGGGGGGGGGGGGGGGGGGTACATAATGTTGTGATGGGACGTCTTGCTTCCTTGTGACTGTATGATGGTGGACCCGACCTACCTCAGAGGCTAAGGGCTTTTCCAAAACAACACGAAACTTGGAATACAGCAGAAATGAGAAGGTTAAGAAAACAACAGAAACACATTAAGCTACATAAAAAAAATCCAAAACGAACAAAAAAATACTTTTAAAAAATATAAATAAATAAAAAAAAAACGTCAATGTGTCGACACTGTCTGAGTGGCCAAAATCCAAAGAGCAAAGAGCAGACTGAAGAGTGTCATTGGCACAATCAAAGAGATGAAGCACAGAGAGAAACCCCCCTACCCCCCCACCCCTCCCCCCCCACCCCATCCCACACCACTGTTATTCCAACTGACCAGAGTTACAACAACAACATCTACATTCTTCCACTGCTTTTTCTGTTTCTTTTTTCTCAAACAAAGGGAATCAGCATCAGAAACGCTACAAGGGGAAAACCGTTAAACAGTTAAAAGTAAGAAACGAAAATACAAAATGTAAAGAAAAACAAAAAAGAAAGAAAAAAAACCAACCCAAAAAATCACTACTCAAGGAGTGTAAGGCACAAATTTACATGTGGAAGTGAAACACAAACAGGCTATTTAACAGGCTGAGCAGACGTCAGGTTTGTGTAGTCGGGGAGGTGTGTGTGTGTGTGTGTGTGTGTGTGTGTGGGGGGGGGGTCAGAAAAGAATCCATCTCAAAAAAATGTTCTTGACAAGCTGTGCTTTCAACATCGCACGTTTGGTTTGTCCGAGTGTGTGAGTCTGCACTTGTGTGTGTGGGTGGAACGGGGGTGGGGGGACGAGAATTTCCTTTGCACTTTCACATGCAAAATATGATGCCTTGCAACGCAAAAAGGGCCAGTGGTCACCTGGAAGTGAGGTCACTGAACTCGAAAGGAAGTGAGGTCATAAACCGGTTCCAGGCCATAAACCCGCTTCACTGGTGGCCAACCAGGAAGTGAGAGCAACGTTTAATGGGTGGAGCGGAAAATTCTCCACCTTTGTGATTTCGTTTCATTTGTTGGACTGTCCAAACGTTGAAACAATGTTGAAGCAACGAAGCAAACAGGTCCATGGCTGGTCTCCGTCTGGCATGGTTCAATAAATACACACCCTCCAACACAAGGGCTCCGAGCTCCAACGCTCCCTCAAAGGCCCCAGAAAGAGAGTTAGTGGACCTTCGCTGACAACAACAACAATGAAAAAAAGACTTCAACTGGCTCCAGTTTAATGACTTTAAATAATTTTACACTTGATTAATTAAAATAATAATTAAAAAAGATCTCTTGAGCCTAAAAAGATTAAGTCTTTCTTTGAAAGCACTTATTAAAAATAAATACAACCAGCTATTAGTATTAACAGTCAGGTGTTATTCAATAAGCAGTACAGTAGAAAGACTTGAGACCTTCCTCAAGATGAACCAACGCCTGATAGCTGCATTCAGTAGCTCTAACACTGACGAGTGAATTTCACAGTTCACACTTTATTTCATTTCCTTTGTTTGTTTTTGTTTGTTTGTTTTCCCATGGTGTAAACTCAAGGCTGATGCTCCAGACAGCAGAACTCTGCTTGCTGTGTCCCAAGTGCTCATGCCGGGCCCCGGCCCTCTCACTAATATACAAGCTCCTCGCCCCCACCCTCATCCCCTCTCTGCTGGGTGCCTCCTGGGCTTTTTTTGCCAGGCGGTTGGCACGGCTCCTGGCCCAGGGCAAGTCAGCGTGTCGGGCCGCGGCTCCAATCCCACGTCAACTCCACTCAGTGGCTTTCGCTTTCTTTGTTGATGACGTGACAAAAGACAGTTGGTTTTCTGAATGATGTGTTTTTCTTCAGTAGCTCATATTCTGTCTCTCTCTCCCTCTCCCTCTCTCTCTCTCTCTCTCTCTCCTTTAGCAGCACAGGAGCCATCTGCCCATCCGTGCCACGCTTGTGTTTATACATACACATTGTTTTTGTTTTTTTATTTTTGTTTTCTCTTGCAGAAAAGTGCTGCATTTCACTGTACAAGAAGAATGTACAAAGTCAAATAGGGTCTTTTTTTTATTCGAGTGCGTGTTCCCTGTTTTAGCCTCGGTTACTGAAGATTTCTCTTTTGATTGGCTCGCCCCCGGCGAGTGTCTCGGGGGGAGGGGGGGGGGTTGTGTGAGCGAGCAGGAGGAAACCGTGGAGAGGGCGAGGACGGACGGACGGAGAGTCGAGCGGCGAGAGTCGAGCGGGAGGCGAGTGGGAAAAACCGCGGCCACTATGTGTAGGAGGAGTCGCTGCTGGGGGACTTGACTCGGGAGGAGCCCACCAGGGAGGCGGGGGAGGGCTTGGGCGGCACGTCGGGCTTGAAGAGGCGCGCTCCGCAGCGGGGCAGCGAGCCGTAGGAGCCCCCCGCCCGCGACAGCGTGGTCATGAGGATGGAGTCCACGCGCTGCGGCGCGGGCGGCGGCGTCTCGGCGCGGGAGAAGCTGTGGTTGCGTGCCAGCTGGGCCGAGTTGGACGAGTTGGTGTTGTGGCGCTTGAGGCCGGCGGCGGAGGCCTTGAGGGCGTAGCCCCGCCGCTGCTCGTGCCCGTGCACCTCCAGCCGCTTGCCCATCTGGGGCACGGCCGGGGGCATGGCCACGCTCAGGGAGGCCTCGCGCTGGGGCACCCGAGGCGGCAGCAGCATGCCCATGCCCACCCCCACCCCGCCCTCGCCGTCCTCCACCAGCGTCAGCCCGCCGGGGCATGGGGGGCTCTTCATGGTCTTGTACTCCAGGGTGGCCCCCTGGTCCCCCATGGGCCCCAGCTCCGGCTGCTCCACGTACTCATGGCCGTAGGCCTGTAGCTGGTGCTGGGCGTGGGGCAGGGGCAGCACCACCACGCTGGGGATGTGCCCCGGTGAGGAGCGCAGCGGCAGGTCGGTGGGGATGAGCGTGGGCGAGCCCAGGCCGCCCAGGTCCTTGGTGCAGGCGTTGATGAGGTTCTGGTTGCGCTCCCACTCGCGGCTGCCGCGGCTGGGCTTGCGGCGCGGCTGCATGGGCGTGGCCTCTGGCGTGGGCGGCAGGGCGGCCGACAGGTCCAGGTGCTGGTCAGCTTTGATGAGCATCTTGCCGTTGGGCGCGGTGGCCAGGCGCCCGTTGTGCATGAGCGGCGTGAGGATGGCCTCGGCCGCCCGCGGGTCCTTGGAGCCACCGCCGCCGCCCGTCTCGAACAGCCCCGTCAGCTTGGTCACGCTGTTCATGGAGCCGCGCCGCGAGTGCGGCAGCTCCTTGTCGTGCCGAGAGGACGTCTCGAAGTGGCGGCGCCGCTGGTCGCACACGCAGTAGACCACCAGGCCCGAGAAGACGGCGCCCATCACGAAGGCCAGGATGACGGCGATGGCCAGCAGGGTCACGGGCACCATCTGATCGCGCTCCTTCTGGTAGCTCTCACGAATCACACCTGTCACGACAACAGCAACAACAACAACAAGCACAGCTTTAGTAAACAAGACGACAGCACACAGGAGCCCGAGGACAGAGCTGGAAAAATACAGGAGATTACGTAACAAATGCACAGTTACATTTCAAAGTATATTAGTGGACTTGCAAACAAAATCAAGCATGAACTAAATACAAACACACACACAGACACACACACGCTCTGGCATTAGCACACATTCAAGGAAAAAACGAATTTGTAACAGAATCCAAAGGTGGAAAACAGCAAAGCTTTAGTCAAAAGCAGCAAGATCCAGACTCTCAGCAGACACCAGATACCTACGGTACACTCCACCCCTCTGCTCCCATACTGCACAGGATACACTCATAGTTCCCAAGCATGAGGAGTCCTTCTACTGCATGTCAGTATGCCCACTCAGTAATACTGACAATGTAATGTTGGTCACCACAAACAAACAAACAAACAAACAAACAAACAAACAAACAGTCCTATATGAATGTGTAAACTATTTAGCTGGAGCCTCATCTGAGAGCAGCTCATGGAAGCCCCAGCAGCACAAAGAGGCTGCTAATCTGCTCCTGCTCTATAGCACGTGGGCCATCAGCTCACTCCCACAGGATTGATCATCTTAGGGGAGCACATTATATTCCAGCGATGCAGCGTTTGCCACTGGGGCTCAACTACCACTGGAAGAAGCCCTCTGCTGGGCCGTCCCCACTGACCTCCATACCGCAGCCAGCCTGTGCCTCTCCGCCCTCCTGTGCCTCTCAGCGCACAGCGACACACACAGCAAATGGACTCGTAATGGGAGGGTGACAGTGCGGGCCTGTGCTGCGTCTGTCTGTCTGTCTGTCTGTCTGCTCAGTCGGCCGGGTGGGTTGGAGAGTGCAGCCCTGCCCCCTCCCATTCCCTGCTCCATTTGGGATGAGTGTCTGTCTTCGCAGTAAAAGTGTCAGGCTCTCAGCAGCTGTGTGTGTGTGTGTGTGTGTGTGTGTGAGTAAGAGAGGAGGCAGCCTCAGTCTTATCTGCTGTGGAGATGCTGCTGGGGTGACAGGCTGCTCTGCAAGGCCTCAGAAGACAGCGATCTGCTGGAGTTCTGTGCGTCTGCTCTTTCTCTGCTGATGCACACACTCTCACACACACACACACACACACACACTCTCTCTCTCTCTCTCTGTCACACTCACACACACTTTCACACACATCAGCAGCTCAGAGCTCTTTTCTTTTCTTTCTCTTTCCTCTCCCTTCTCTGCTCTGCCCTCGTTTTTCTCAGCCAAACTTTTCTCCCTGTCTGATATCCTATTTGATGTCTCGTACACTTGTGTTTTCCCCCCACACAGTGCCTCTCTCTCTCTCTCTCTCTCTCTCTCTCTCTCTCTCCCTCCCTCTCCCATCTCCATAGTATCTCCATCGTACATTAGAATATCAAACTGCGGCTTCTTCACAACCTATTCTATTTCTCCTACTTTGAAATGACAGCCAGACTATGGGAAGTTGGGGGGGGGGATTAAAGTTTTGCGGCAGATATAAATTGAATGCTGTGGGGAATTAGGTTGTCGGGGTGCTGGTGCGGGGGCCATCTTAGCCAGGGTTCGGGCCGGGCGGGCCGAGGCCGAGGGCCTGAAAAAAAAGCCTGACATCATGATTTAGCATTAGCCATTTGATCCTAGCTAATCCTTTTCTTTTGACCTTCTCTGGGGCTGCACAGCATCAGGCTCCCTCTCCTCTCCCCTCCCCTCCCCTGCTCCTCTCCTGCTTCTCTCCTCAAGTGGGGGCAGACAGAGACCTTGGGAGCCCCAGAGAGAAATGAGCACCAGATCGTGTGTGTGTGTGTGTGTGTGTCTGGCTTTTAACACGCTAACAGTCAAACACTTTTAGGAGACTCAGAGTTTATTCTGCTGTCTCTTTAGGCCAGCCCCAGCCTCATGCCATGGCCTTAGTGTACTGCGGTGTCCTGCACTGCACTGCACAGGATGTGCCGCTCACACAGGAACACCACTACAGGATATGCAGGAGAAACAGACACAGGAACATGTGGGTTAGATACAGAGTAGAAACATCTGAAGAACAGCTCTGCTTGTTTAGGGAACTGAGGAGGTTGCCTACTGTAGGAAAAGCCATCCTGACGTGTGAACCACTGGCTTTCACTCAAAGCTCAGTATGGCCACCTGGCCTATTTGCACTTTGCTCCGTTTGAGATGGAAAACAATCCAAAATAGACTTTTAAAGCCTGGCACGATGGATGTGGGCTTACCTCATGACACCTACATCCAGAAACAACTAACAGAGCCATTTTGATTGACATGTGTCGAACCTGCCTCAGAGAAACGGGAGATGGCGGCTGATGACGGCTACTTGTAGGCATTAAGGTTATCGGTTGTGAAAGCCAGGCCACTGTAGCATAGCAATGTTCGATCTTTCAACATGACTTATTTGCTAGAGGGACTGTGACATTATTTCCACACACAGTCCCAATGACAGCGGCTAGGAAAGGATGAAAGAAGCTTTTGTTTGCACTGCGTAGAAAACTCCACTTGGCAAAAATCCCACATGGAGCAGCAACTCTAATGAGACTTGAAAAGTGAAAACACTCTCTGACTGGACTAGTCCAAGCATAACACCCGAGCCCTTAGCTTTGACTGGCTCATATCAAGTATTCTATTTTGGACGTCTTTGACCTTGAGTCCGGTTCCTCAGTCAAGGGTAGCACCAGGGTCATGTGGCGCTGGCTACTGTACACTGGGATAAAAAGAGCTCTTAGGATCTTCCCACCAAAAATCAAGAAGCTTTTTGAAGGGGCGCAGTTTCCTTCACACAGGAGTTTCCTGACAGGGGGGACAGACTCCAAATGCCTTGAAGGCCTCCGCAGACCTTTGAAGATCCCTCATCTTTCATGTAGAAAGTCAATTGTTTCACGTCGTGACTTCAAAGGGGCCGTGGCCATAAAAAGAGCAGCTAGACCCCCAGATGAAGGATTGGCGGTCATACGCGCACAGGTCAGGCAGGCCTTCTTTACTTAACAAGCCACCTCAAAGGGAAACTGCCCCCCCCCCCCCCCCCACACACACACACACACACACACACATACACACACA
>JASCQY010000293.1:475089-489375 GCA_030264315.1 Sardinella tawilis
CTCACTCACTCACTCACTCACTCACTCACTCACTCACTCACTCACTCACTCACTCACTCACTCACTCACTCACTCTGCTACCTCCCTTCCCCTCCTCTCCTCTGCTGCTCTGTGCAGGGTTAATTAAGACACATAAACACCACTCACTGTCACATTCCATACTAGTAGTGTATGTGTGTGTGTGTGTGTGTGTGTGTAAGGCTGGCTGCCTTCATGCGATCTGCTCTGAACATCTCCCCCAAACAATGAGCATGTGAACAGCGCTGTCTGCTCTGCAAGAGTGGCGTAGAGTGCAGCCTGTGCTCCGCTGTGGGTCACCTCCACTGAGAGAGGGCCAGCAGGGGGGAACCCGGCCCCCCCCCCCCCGCTCGCCACCAGCACCTCCACCCGACGCACTCTTCCTCCACCTCCTAAATGCCACAGCCCATCGATCTGCCTTTCAGAGTGCGAGCCAGGCAGCCCAGGTCGGCTGGAGGAGTTTTTCATTTTGCCGGGCACTTAGTTAAAGCTTGTGGCCTGAGCCCACGGGCCCCCTGCTCCCATCTCCAATACGCATTGTTTAAACGGAGGGTTAAGGCAAAGTGATCCGTCTCATTGCAGCCAATCGATCGAGACCACGGTGGGCCGCGAGGGGAAGCGGCTTTGTTTGCGCTTCTGTTCCCTCGCTGGGTTTGTGTGGAGATCTGAAGTGGGCGGCAGCATGGGGCTCGCTGACAACCACAGGCAGGAACCCAAAAGCCTCCAAATACACAAGCCATGTCCTGCCTCTACTCCATTCATGGGGAAAGTCTGTACGAGTGAAACAAACTTCTGGGCTCTTTGCATTCTCTATCGGAGGCAGGCAATGTGATGGAGATGAGTGAATTGTGAGAAGAGAACAATGAACGCTTAATCTTATGCTAATGGCGGAATTTATCATATGCAAATAAGGAGGGAATTTAATTGACAGCCAATCTGATTGTTTTGGGGTTTTCTTTGATGCGTTAGAAGTTGTGGGACAATTTAATTAGTTAAAGAGAACAGTTTACAGAGCCTTGGAAGAAGTTCCTGTTCCTGGTATGTTAAAAGTTGAATTGTAGCCTTACTTACTTGAATTGAATGGCAGTTCTTATATAAAGACATGTGACTGGATAGTCTACTGGCCAGACTGCGCTCCCACGAGGCAATTCTAGAACACTTCCGTCATACTTTCGGGGGCTTTGCCAGATGCAGCCTGATCTGAAGCAAATGAAGTGGAGACGACACATATGGCTTCAAACTGCACATATGCCACTGTATTGATTTGATTTCCTTCCCTATTAAAAATGAATTTCAAAAATGTCTCTGGCTCAATCTCCCCCAAATGAAATGCTTGCTCTGCGGCCAGCGCAGCGCAGTGCACTCTGGCAGGCCTTAGTGTGACACTGGCCAGTGTTTGGGGAACACATGCGTTCTAATGCGGAACACATGGGGCCCGAGTGACATGTGAGTGGCGGCGGCCGGGGAAACGCAATCGCTCTGATAGCCCCGCGCTGATCCGGCGCCCATCCCAGCGCCGCGGACATCTGACCCGGAGCACATGTCCGGCTGTCACTCGATCCCTCCGGCCACCCGGCACCCTGAGATCCCATGGCCGTTAAATATGCAGCGCATGCCACGCCACTGCCTCACACATCCATATGCAAAACACACACACACACACACACACACACACACATGCACCCACGCACACACACAAATGTGCACATGTGCCCACGCACACATATACACACATGCATCCATGCTCACATACACATGATATATATATATATAGCCCTGGTAGTATGCATACTCAGACAGGCACACTCACACACACACACACACACACACACACACACGTACGCACACACACACACACACATACACACACACACACACACACGCGTACACACACACACACGTATGCACATACCAAGCTAAGCTTCAGCCATACTGTACACCCACAAGCACTTGTCTCACAGCACGGACCCACAGCTGTCCAGGCATTGTGTGGCTCTAGGGTTTCTCCCACCCCGCTGCCAGCATCTGATGCCCCATGCGCCTCTTTCCCCCCCTAGCGCTGCCCCCCATCCCAGCCCTACCTCTGCACATGCCCCACACCCAGCAAGGCTGCTCTCCCCCAATCATAAACAAAAGGCCACATCAGATAACTTCATTTTCAACAGCCATCACAGTTGATTGAATCATAAATGCATTCTCACAAACACAAATCAGTTGTGAAGAAGAAAACAAACCAATTATTTCCAGTCTGTACATTAATAAATCTCAGCTTCTGACCCAAACTGTAAGCATCCAAACGTGGCTCTGTGCTCTCTGGGCGGCATATGGAGGCTGTTGTGTTGTAACACGGGACGAAAACAAAGTATTAACGCTTTCATTGATTATTATCTCGCTTCCCACTTGATAACCTCCAAAGCGTAAGACAATGCGTCCGTGTGCATAAATAACCGTCACGGCGGCTATAAAAAGGCCCGAAGGTCTCGCTCACTTTCCTGTGGGTCCACGAAAAAAATCAATATCGCTAGAAAAACCGCCACATTTCTTTCAATTTCCGTGCACAAGAAAGGGAAAGGGGGAAGAGCTGCGTGTGCTAGCCGAGCTGCTGGAATGACATTTGGGCCGAGCGAGAGAGGAGAGAAAAAGGGCATTCCGAGCGTTCCCGCTGGGACAGAGATGAGAGGAGCTGAGAAGATCAGGAATGGGGTTGGAGAGCGCCGATGTGTACACATTGGGCTCTCCCTCCTTCTCCTCTGACCTTTGCCCTCTGGCACAATAGCCAATAGTCTGACCCCCCCCCCGATCCTGATAAGGAACTAGAAGCCTTTGGAGGATGTTTGGGTTCCTTCTCCTGACCACAGGGTCAGGTAACAATCCAGATTAGACTGGCGACTGCATGATACGCTGCTGCCTTGTTGAGACAAACAGAGAGCCCGCATTCGCACACACAGTCTAATTCCACACACTCATTTGTGTATGACCTTGCGGGGAGCAAATATCGGGAGCAATCAAAAGAGGATGTGACAAAGTGCTGGTGAGCGGCGCCTGTTTTCGGGGCACCTCGACAAGTGTTTACCGTGCACACAAAGGGATCAAAGCGCCGCGTGCGCTCTACGCTCAAACACACCAACACTTGTGTCTGGCTGGTGCTGCTCAACGAGGCGCCAGCCAGGCAGCCAGTCAGTGCTATTCTACAAGAGCCAGCCGCTAGCCAGCAGGCCTTATCAGCAGCAGCTCCCCTGGCCTGAGATCGAGATTGCTCCAGATACAGGCCTTGGAGCTCCAGTCGCATCGGGGGAAAGCCAGCGTGGAGGAGGGCATGACAGGGGGATGTGTAAACCCAGATCTGGCCTCGGGGGAAGAGGGGAGGGGAGAGGGGTGGAGGTGAGATCAAAGGCAGGTGCAGGGGGTTGGGTGTGTGAGGGGGTGGGGGCTCAGGCAAAGCCAGAGGGCTGGATCTAACTCATATGTAGGTCAGGTGTTGAACACACCAGTCCTCTATCCACATAATGTGTCTCGCACCTCCCGTGGCTCCAGTTTGGGCTAGATTTCCCAAAAAGGAGCACCATCAGAGCAGCCAGCCAGCTCAAAATGAAAGGCCAAGACAGCTGAATTGCTGTGGCATTTGTGGCTTGAGAGGCAGTGAATCAAAGCAGTGTTTGCTTTCGCCTCATCCATAAAATCACTTCAAGGCCAGACGTGAGAGAGACTATTTTTTCAGAAAAAAAAACACCTTCTATTTGTTGGTAATGAAACATGATTTGACGCATTCCTGTTGGCTACTATTTATTCATGCATTCTTTCAAAAACACAATAAGATTGATATTGTGCTGCTATGACACCAAGCACTTGTTTGCAACCTTGAAATGTACTGTTTCAAATTCTTTATCTCGCCTCTGTCGTAAAACAAGTGCACCGCTTCCCTCGGAGGCCACATTAAAAGCCAGTCTCTGATACTGTGCTCTATATATTCCCCTCAGGAAACCACAGCCATTGTCTCCCACAGTACAGGCACCTTGCTCTCCACAGCACAGCACTGCGTGTCGAGCGCCAAGGATCCTTAACCGCCGACATGGCTAGAGCGCACCTCAACACGCCTCCGTCTGCTCAACCTCACATCCCTCTTCCTGCGGGGGATGAAACCCGAGCCATGCGTCAGCGCTGGGGGAAGGCCTCTGATAGGTCCTCTCCTCCAGGCGCTGACAGACAGACAGACAGACAGGCCTGAGGCGGGCAACACTGGGGGCATTGTGGGGCTGGCGGCGGTGGCGGCACTCGCTTGCTGAGGCGCCCCCCCAACGCCACATGGCTGCAATTTGTTCATTGGTTGTGCCGTAAATATGCAACAAAGAGCCATTATTCTCCTGGCTGGATCCATGCGTCAGGGCAGGGTGAGGAAAAGTAAACCTTTCCCTGGGGGCAACCACAAGCACAACAGACTAGGGCAGGGCAGGGCTGAGCTGGGCTGGTGACACCCAGCCAGAGGCTCTGCTGCGGTGGGACCACATCTGACACCAGGCTATAGGAGCGTGCAGAAGAGAAAGAGCCGCCACTTTACACTGACTGAACACTTCTGGAACTATTCTTTCACTCTGTTTACTCTGAAAACTATTCTTTCAGAAGTACAATGGCATCATTTATTCTAGATGCTTCCGATGGCTTTGCCAGGGCACATCACCTGTGGACATGTGGGCATATCAAGCTCCTTTGACTGAGAGGAAGAAATGGAGGTTAGAGAAGCTCGGCATGAAATGAGGAGATCTCAGTTTCACTCCGACCCTGCTCTCTCTACCTGCCCACTATCCCATGACAGGAAGAATCACACCTCCTTCCCACGGCTGCTCCGATGTGGGAAAAAACGACAAGGGGGGGGAAAAAGAGGATGATGTCATCCGATCACTCCCCTATCCAGTCCCTCTGAGACAGACAGACAGAGAGAGTGAGAGAGAGAGAGTGAGAGAGAGAGAGAGAGAGAGAGAGAGAGAGAGAGAGACCTGTGGGACTCACGCAAACCCACACTGGCCCCTCCCTGCCCTGCCCCCTGTTCCCAGGCCAGCCCGCACCAGCGCTGCACCTCCAGGAAAGGTCAGAGATAAGAGGGAGTTGTGGCGCGTAAATCATCGGCCGCTTTGGATTGCAGCCCGGTGGCGCTAACAATGACATGATTCTTTTGTTCTTAATGCAGCCACATCAAAGGGCAGCAGGGCCGGGCCATGATTGCGCTGGTGAGCACTTCACCCCTTCCTCTCGCTAAAAATACCCACGGGAGAGAGCAACAGCCATGAGGCCAAAAACAAACATTGAGCCCATTTCTGAGTAAAATAATAATAATAAAAAAAATAACGGCAAGTCAGCTTGACATATTTGATAGGAACGTTATGCTGCAGCAAAGTGGGAGAAAATGTTCCTTACCTGTTATCGCTTCGTTTACAAATAAACACGTACACAAAGATAATATCCAGCACACGGCTCCCCGAGTGGCCGGGAAAAAGTTCCTGAGCTAAATGCTCAAAGCCGAGCTATCAAGCGAAGTGCCGAGTTATCAAGCCGAAAGCTAAGATGTCAGCCAGAATAGGGGAAGGTATTACTGTAAGCAGAGCTCCCATGACTTCCAAATGGCAGAGTTTAGCTGCTTAGCAGCGGAGCACATGAAAATGATGCTGGCATAGTGCGCCATATGCCGTGTGCCAGTAAGCCTGCCTTCCCTTTAAGCCCCCTGTACAGGAGGCATTTGCACACCATAACAAATTCACATAATCTGTATTTGTGTTATCAGTTCACACAACTCCCCCGTGACTGAGCAACTCTGTTTCTGGCTGCGTGTGGGCGAGCCGCTGCTTCCCTCCATGTGAAAGAGCCCCATGCTGAAGGAGACGCTCGTGAAGGAGAGGAGAGGAGAGGAGAGGAGAGAAAAGAGAGAGAGGGAGAGAGAGAGAGAGAGAGAGAGAGGGAGGGCTGGGAAGGTGCCGCTGTTCATTCCTCCTCTTTAATCCCGCAGCGATGCATCTCCGACCGGCTCCGCTCAGGGCCTCCGCTCGGGAGCCTCCAGCCTGTCAGGAGTGCTGGGAGGAGGAAAATGGGGCGGATGAAGCTACTGTAGCATGGCTTTGTATTCAAGACAAAATGGGGCTGAGTTTGTGCTACTGGGGGACTGAATTTACTCCGATGAATTAGTGTGTTTCTGTTATTGCCAACAAGCATGCAGCCATCTTTGAAATCAGGACTCAGCCACTCCACTCTAACAGAGACAATGAAGGCCTTCTCAATGTCTTCCTTGAATGTGTGCATACATGTGCATAATATGTGTGTGTGTGTGTGCGTGTGTGTGTGCGTGTGTGTGTGTGTGTGTGTGTGTGTGTGTGTGTGTCTGTCAGTCTTGCCCTCCAGCCTTCTGGCCCTTTCCTCTGGGCGCCCCAACACCATCGAAGGCCTTGCAACTATGGCAACGGAATAAGAAAGCAGGCTCCATGATTAATAGATGAGAAACGCCGTGCCAATCTCGGTGGGCCCGGGGATGGGACAGATGTACTCTCCTCTCCTCTCCCAGTCACAAACACACACACAAACACACATACACGGACACACTATACACACACTACACACACACACAATCACACAATCACACAATCACATTCCATAGAATTAGTGAAGCACATATGTACAGATGTATTACGTAGCAATGCACACGTAAACACACTCACTCTAACCCAACTGAAGGTATAAAATGAAACCAAGTGGAACTGCGAATGCAACCAACTACACACAAGCACACACACACACACACACACACTGTGGAAGGCTAAAGAGGCAGGAGCAAATGAGCCCAGGCTGCCTCCAGAAGACAGCTTAACAGACAGCCCCTCATGAGACGCGGGCTCACGGACACACCGCCTTCAGGCCTCTTCACTTCTCCATGTGGGAGAAGGTGAAACAAATCAGGATCGGGAGAAAAAAAAACATTCCGCTTCCCCGTAGGAGCATTCTGTACAAACAGGGCTAAAGAAATTATATTTGGATTCTACCATTTCCATGCCCAGAAAATAGCCATGCTTAGAATATATCACCAAATATGGAAGACCATATAACCACAAAATTCTGGACCCTTTAAAAAAAATCTCTTCATTTTTGAGCTCCGTACAGAATACAGATCAATAGCTTTCTCCTCAGGATATATCAGAGACGGACGCTGGCCTACCTGCGAAGCGACAAGCTCCCAGGTGAGTCTGAGCCAATCTCACACCCTCCCTGCCTCCCCCTGGCCTGTGACTGACAAGCAGCTCACTTCATTTGCACAGGCGCCGCTGTGCCAGGGCCCTCCTGTGGGCAGGCCACGCCAGCCTCCCTCCCTCCCTCCCTCCCTC
Source organism: Sardinella tawilis (assembly GCA_030264315.1). Classification (NCBI taxonomy): domain Eukaryota; kingdom Metazoa; phylum Chordata; class Actinopteri; order Clupeiformes; family Clupeidae; genus Sardinella; species Sardinella tawilis. The sequence continues at coordinate 482,466 of JASCQY010000293.1, forward strand.
CATCCATCCATCCCTCGCTCCCTCCCTCCGCCGGCTGCACTCCAACGCTGCGCCCGCCCGCCCGCCGCACAGCCACAGGGCCGCCTGGCATCTCCAAATATGCTTACGCTAATCTACAAATGTTTGGGCGCACTTGGAATTAGCAGAAATGCGCAGGATTCAGCCAGATGACGGCATTACAGCAATTATGCTCCTGTCGCACAGTGCGTAGACATAGGACAGCGGCAAATTGAATCCACTAAAAACTAGGGGCTGGAATCTAGGAAGTGTAGCCGTGGTGTGAAATTGCATTATGCTGGGGTGGTTGGGGGAGATTTGAAATACGTAGTTAAATGTTTATCAAGCCTGAGAAAAGGCTTTGGGTTATTATCTGCGGTTTGCTTGTGCTGCTCTGCAGCCCAACGCTGACAGACGTGATGAGCAACAGCGATGCACGGCGAAGGGGCTTGTTGACAACGATCTAAGGAGAAAAAGCTTTTCTTCTGTGAGATGGGGGCGATTGCAACAGTCCCTTTTTCCGGCACATTTTCCCTCGCAGGGAGAGTAAGGCTGCCTTATTACCCGGCCCAGCCCACCCTCACAGAGGCCCCTCCTGACAATGAGTCACTTCACAGGGCAATTTCATCGCAGCAGCAATTGCACCAAAGTAGTCCATTGATGAGCGGGCGACAACTCTGACACCTTTGCACCCCCACAGTATCCGGATGCTATGGATTTGACACAGCGGCGGGGCCGGGGGCTGCACAGAGGGAGAGAGCCAGGCTCTCAGCAGAAGGGGGTGGGGGTGGGGGGTGGAGGATGGGTGGGCCACAACTGTCAACAGCACAGGGGGAAAAATAACCACTGGCAACCATCTGGGTGCTGGGAGGTGGGTGCTGGGAGCTGGGAGCTGGGAGCTGGGAGCTGGAAGCGAGGACGAGGGAGAGAGGAGGTGGAATCAGGTGAGGAGGCGACGCTGAGCGCTGCCAAACAGATGAGCGCTTCCGAACGAGCGGAAATAATGAAGCTGAGGCAGCCAGCGCTGCTGACGCTAATAACTGTTGTGCCACACGCTTGATCAAACCAACACACACACACACACACTTACCATGAGGTGCACTCCACCGCAAACATTTTAGTGCAGCTGCAAACATCATATAAAACTAACTCGCCACACAAGTTTTTTTTTTAATCATCCGATCTTTACCATTTCCCTTCTGCATTAATTATGTGTTTAAACTAATACATGTAGGCCACTGCTTACAATAGTAAAAAAAAAGCCTTTGCACTCTGACTGTACTGAGAGATATTGATAGTGCATTGGAGCATCTGTGTAGTTGTATTGAGAGATATTGACACTGTATTTGAGCTTGTGCTTAACACCAGCCCCCCACCCTTTATAGTAATTGACTGCAATTCATTTAACACAGGCATTCATCAATTATTCAGCCTGAGCTAAATGTGTCTGTCTGTGGTGGCGCAATGTAAATAGGACCACGGCGCTGTGACAAATCCATATCAGTCACACGCAATGCAAGCCTCATCGCTATTGTGGGGCGAATTTGCAGATGAGGTGCCGGGGAGCGCCGCTCCAAATCACAAATACCACGACGTTTGCTGCTGTTTTGTGCTCTGTGTTCTTTTCAAAAGAGTGCATGTGTCCCCAAGGCATTCACTCAGGGCTGGGGGAGTCGCACTTATGCTAATGCCTGCGAGGATTTGAGGATGTTTTGACAGTAGAAATGGGCAGAGGGAAAAAAAAATACAGAAAAATACAAATATATAAATATATTTGGTCTACAGCCTCGCAAGCTGATGCTGTCTGGGCATAATGAATTGTTAAGAGCGTATGGGAATATATTTGAGAGAATATGGATTGCATGCAAAGTTAATATAGGAACAGGAATAGGAACAACCAACCTTTTGGAATCACACTAGTATGTTTTGACTACGGCACTAATTATCATGTGGTCCACAAACAATAGTCTATAATTAGTATAATTAACACACCTGTTTTATTTTTCATTTGCTAAATAAAACCGCTCTTGTTGTTTGCCTAAAAGAACTATAAAATATGGGTAGGAGAGATGGTTCTGCCAAGGATACCACACATTTGTCTTCCTAATTCAAACAGAACTGAAAAAAGGGATATGCACAGCAGAGGGTCAAAGGCGCACCCTGTGCCTTGCAAATCCCTCCATCCCTGTCTCCAGAATGGACATGTTGGAGGAGAGTGGAGAGAATTGTTTTGTCATCCTTTGAAATAACAAGCCCTGCCACGGAGCCACGGAGCCACGGAGCCCCAGAGCGGGATGAAGCTCCAGGATACTGACATTTTCTGCACCTGTTTCCAAAGCTTGATTTCTCTTAGCTGCCATTTTGAATGGCATTGTGCTATATTAAGAATAAACTGTCTGCACCAGCATGTCCCAATTTACCACAAACAATGTGGGCAGTAAGCGACAACAATGCATTTAACAATGAGCTGCTCAGGGCGGCTCTTTATTCCCACTTGGAGAGAAACAAAAGCACAGACAAGCAATGTTCATCAGGGTTCAGGGACACTGCTTTCATACAACTGCTTGATTCCCGTGCATTACGAATGCCAGCAGTGACCATCTCAGGGAATGAATTCGGATGAGTTGGGATAAAAATATTTGCAAGGACAGTACGGGGCTGAAATGAAGCGTTTGGGAGACGGGGAGGGAAAATAATATTATTTTAGGCCTGATGCAAGATCCCTCCACTGTGTGGGAAGCAACATGGTTCCACGGATGGGCATTCATCTCTGAGCATGAGCAGTGAGCAGTGCCTTTGACACATCCACATTCCCATCCAGCCAGTCAGAAGAGCACTCAGGGGGACATCTACAAGTGGGGCAACGTAATCCATCAGGGAAAACAACATGCTCCCTCCCACCCACCAATCACCTGCCAGCCCCACACTGCCTACTCTCGTCTTTTGACACGGGAAGAATCCCGAGAATAACAGCCTCATGAATACAAATCCACTCCGCCACACAAAATGGGAATGCTGGAATTTGGGCATGTGCAGGGGTGTCATGGCAGGGTGCCCAGCGACCCAGGGACAGAGAATTGTGGGAAGTTCGTTTAAATATGCACCATCTTGTTTCCGAATGATCACGCATTCTGCTGCCTTCACCCAGTATGAATAGTTCAGTGAGGAGGAGACACTTGAGTTTTCTCAGCACGCCACACAGCCTCTGTCCTTCTGCCATCCCATTTGGAGCAGAGACTCTCTCTCACACACACACACACACACTGACATTCAGTTGTCAACCGTCCTGACGCCTCAACAAAAGTGAAGTGGAGGGAGTTGAAGCATCTTCCCTGACAGGGTTCCCACCCCATCTGACCTCAGGACCTTGGGCAGGTGACTGGACACTGCTGCCATCTAAAAAAAAAATCAAGACAGACACCCTATGTCCCCTCCATAGGCTCACACCGCATTGTCTGTGTTCCTTCTGTTTTATACACAACTGAGATCTTTCTATCGCTGCCATAGGGCCCAATGCCCATAAACGGCACACTATCCCAGGGGAATGTATGGACAACTAAAAAAAGGGGGAGTGCATACGTTTCCAGCTTTAGCCATTTTGCTTGGTGTGGATGGGGTTAGAGAGGGCAGGGGTGGAGGTTAGCTGCCATTTGTCTCTGACATTTTCGTCAACATGTGCATGTCCAACAACAGGACGACTGTTGCGATACAATGCCGGCGCTGGACAGCCACGACGTAAAAAGTGTTGCCTACCTTTCTAGCTTGGATTTGTACCCAGACAGTGTGTTTACTGTATAGTTTGCGCGGCTGAACAGTAAACAACTTAGTATCCACTTAAGAGTGGAGTTACATAGGCCTTCAATTATTTGACCAATTTAAAATAGAAAAATACATGATCAGATTCCTAACACTCCACGGAAGATTCTCTTTAAACAAGCCTACCAAGTTGACCGACGTGAAGTGATAACGCGCACCGATGCTTACAAACAACAGTCACTCTGGTGATAATTGTAGCTTAATACGCCCTGTAATTAGCGCTGCGAACGGTTGTTACATGGTCACACACCCCGTAGCTATCAATCAGCTAACCTACAGCACGCGCGAACATCGACGGAAGAACTAAAATAACCACAGGTAGGTAACAAAGAGAGTTTATCTCAACCTCAGACAGGAAAACAAGGCGTGAAATTACACAAGAAACAACGAGAAAAGTTTTACAACTGTTACCAAGACTCAAGGCTAAACACAGTAGTCTATGTAAGCCAAACGGTGCACTTGTCTTTCAGTCATAATACCCCCGCGTACTCCAATACAGCCGTTATGAGGTCTCTGAGCCTTGCGCAAAGTGCATGGATAAAAACAGGAGATCGAAGACAAACAATTTAAAAAATGGTTATTCTAAACAAAAAAGATGCTTGTCACTTGTAGAATTCATGTCTGTCTTATCAACAAAAATGTTAGCCTGAAAAATAAAGAGAATATATGCTACTTTCCTAAGCATAGGCTACGGAGCGTTCGTTCACGTTATTGCCTACATACCGTGCTCTCGCGCACCTCCTCAGATCGGAATATCCATTGGAAATCCACTTGAAATAACGTTGACGTTTTTCTTCCTTTTCTTCTTAAAATATCCTCTGAAAATAACTGAACGGAACCAAACAGACGTCCAAGAACTAACAATGGGTGGTTCGAATCATACGCGACAACGAGGCACAGTTTCTCCACTGTGTTGGCTGGTCATCCTATTTGGAGATGAAGGCTTCTTACGAGCACTCAGCCATCCCAGCTGTCACCCGCTCCACACAGGGAGGAGCCAAAGCGCAGATCGGTGCGGGGTGATGTGGGATCTTTTGTTTCGTGAGGTGTAGCCACAGCAATCTAGGCTACAGTAGCTTTAAATATTGTTGCTGTATAATTGAGGTCTCGGCACTGTACGTCCTCAACTGAAAGAGAAACGTCATCTTCTTGCGCATTGGGTTAATATAAATTGTTGACATTTCATTGGATCAAGTTCATAATAAGTGGGCCTACCCAGTACAAAATGTAATCTTTTAACTCATGGCATGGTCAGTAATCATGGCTATATTTTGTCAGTGGTACGTATGCCATCGTAAATTGACGTGCCGGTGTTGGTGGACTCGGTATATAACAGGCCTTCTCAGCGCTGATACCTCGACCCCTGAGGGCTGGGCTCGAGGCCTCCCAGTCTTTGTCTGTGAAAATCCCTCCTCCTCCGGTGGTCCAGTCATCAACCTGGCACAATTCTCATAATCACCCTGGTCTGATCCCCATAATAACCAGTCAGCTCGGGGAAAAAAAACAATCCATGAACTTCGGGCTACTCATTTGCTCTTGAACTCGAGGGGGATTGGCCACGCGCCTCACCGTCTTACCCAAATGACCATTTATCCGACTGTACACCCGTTGTAGAGCCTACCTTTATTATAGTGATTCTCTGTCGGTTCCCCTTGACCCACAGACATAGGGCCATATGACATTTAACTCTCAAGACGACTAAACGAGTTTGCAGAGCAGCGTGCCATTTTCAGGACAAACGAGCAATTTTACTCGCTCGATTTGATTTGTGTCTACATGCATATGTGTATCACAGCATTCTAGAGGAGTGTCACCTGCTTAGTCGCAGGTGTGCATTTGGCGGCATGTGCATGTTCCATATTGCGCGTGAATTTTCCGGTGATAAAAATGGCATGTAAAATTTACATAATAGCCTACATACAATTAGGCTACCTAAAACATTTAAAGAGGGAAGATGCAGCCCAAACTACTATGCCCCAAACCAATAGACAATTAAGTTTTTTAATGTTTTTTTTAATGTTAGGCTAATTGTGCGTCTTTTATTTTTAATGTTAAAATATTGGTAATATTATTTTGCGTCTTTTATTGCATTCATAACATGACAAAGGCCAATAAAAGCACATAATTAGTAATTAACCAAGTGTTATTTTCAGTTTATTTCCCTTCCTTTGGTAATTGATTCCTAACTCGTGTGTAGGCCTACATGTTTTCCAAAAATAAAAAATTCAAGGAACTGCCATTGGACAAATAAAATTCCTCAAACCCCAAAGAGGAGCGCAAGCTGGATGACAATGAATATGCGACATGCACTTGGGAAAGCGTTTACTTGGCTGCTGCCGGAGCAGTTAGCACATTTTTGATCAGCGTCGCACTGATGTGGAACAGTACATTTCACACCATGTAATTGGAGCTCGGGAAGGATTTCAGCACAACAGTCTCCTCTTTTCCACACCTCCTGTCTCGTATTTTCTCTCAAAGATGTTGCTTTTCAGTCAAAACATGTCGGTTAGAGATGTTACTGTGGGACACATGCAACAAAATTTCGTCACACACCAATAGGTCCCCACAGTTTTTGGTTTTATTATTGAACAGTTTCACGAAATTGCCAGGTCTGCCTTGATATATTTTATATACATTGCCGGGAACATAATTCACATGCTATGTCTCACTACCTTTGGTGTTTCAATAACTTTGATATTTTAATCTAATACTAATAAAACACACAGTCGCAATATGACGTATTCAAATATACATTCATTATGCAGTTGTCACTGAATATTGAGACTTTAAATTGAGTCCCTCCAGCTGTCGTCAGAAAAACATGTCTTTTGGCCCCATGCACTAATTATATAGTGGGGAGCTGCAGACACATATGTCAGCATTTTCAATGAACAGCAGACTGGTGCCCCATAATGGCCAAATGTTGTAAGGCGAGACAGGGGGCAGCATGTGGGGGTGGGGGAGGAGGAGGAGAATAAAGTTCACCCAGATACTACTGTACTTCCTCAGCACCGGGCATGTGCATTCAGGGTGTGTGTGTGTGTGTGTGTGTGTGTGTGTGTGTGTGTGTGTGTGTGTGTGTGTGTGTGTGTGTGTG
>JASCQY010000293.1:489475-501414 GCA_030264315.1 Sardinella tawilis
GTGTGTGTGTGTGTGTGTGTGTGTGTGTGTGTGTGTGTGTGTGTGTGTGTGTGTGTGTGTGTGTGTCTGGAGGAGGATTTTGCGTCATGCATGAATAAGTTAGGGGCTTCAGCCTGCACTACATGGAAGTAATAGGTAATGTCATCTTAAGAGCCTGCAGTTGGGCACCTGCTGGGTGTGGGGGTGGAGGGGGTGGAGGGTGGAGGCCTAGCTGTCATCAGGACTGTGTTAGCTAAGATCAGACAGCTTTGGAGATTTTTACTTCACCCTCAGTTATGTGATTCAAAGCTGGCACTGTGGTTTAGGAAACTTTCGCATATTAAAAAGACTACATATTTTCAACTATACAAAAAAAACATTATGTACACAAACACACATTAGGCCTATACAGAAAAACATAATCTGATAAGGTGCTTAAGTGCCATGCAAATGATAGGATAAGACAGAAAGCATCAGTGGACGTTGACCAAATGTTAAGCAAACATGCCACACAGTGTAAAGAGGAACTGTTTCAATCCATTGGATAGTATACACATGCACTAGAGTCCAATCTGACAGACATTGTACGATGGCTGTGTCAACACATGAGTGGTGTGAGCCTAGAAAGTGCCATGTGTGTTGACACGCTCTCCAGAACGATACCTCCTCCTCTCCTGGAAAAGCATGAAGGGCTGGGCTAAACTCTCAGATGAGGAGCACTGAGCTTGTGGCGTATTTCATTCCGGTTAGAAATTCATCACACATCCGACTTTGTTTTGGGCTCCAATGTTTATCCCTGTCCTCAAAGCCATCTGGGCAGCCTGCTTTTATTTACCACCGAGGTATGTGCTGGGCCACACCCTGGTCTGGGATCAGATGCGCTGCTGCGTGGAATCAGATGCACAGAGATTCCCTCCCTCACACAAACACACACACACACACACACAAAGAAGCACGCACACACACACACTAGGGGGCAGGCTGTGGGCTATAGACCAGCTGATTTAGGAACAACTTGAACAGCTTCCCTTGGTGAATAAATAATCCGCTCCTGAGCACTAACACACGATATAGGCCTCATCAATATTTGAGCTGGTGCATTTTCAGTTCCTCACCAAGTGTGTACTCCGCCTGTGAAGCACTATCTTCTCCATTGAACTTCTGCATTTTTCATACGGCACATTGTGCACTCGGAGTCATTCATCCTTTCCTGGAGATGGAGACGGATGGGAGATGGAATTGCACCGTTTCGAGCCCATGACTTCAGTGGAGGGATCACTGACCGCTACGTCACACCGTCACCTCGGAGATCTTCTCTGAGGGAGAAACGGCCAAACTTGCTTATGTAAGACCCCCCCCAGGAGACCGGCCCTCCGGCAGACTGGTAGCAGGCCAACACGTCTCAGTCAGCGTGTCGAGCCCCTCAGGGAAACCCATAGAGGGGAGAGATGATGACTCGAGACAAGGGCCACAACTCAGCTCAGCTCTGTTCAACTGGATGGGCTGTTTGAGTGAAAGGATCCCATATGAATAATGCAAAGAATGATTACTTAACAAGATTGATAAAACAAGGAAGTTTTGAGGGATTCAAAGACTTATTCTCCTTTTAAGGAAGCCTGAGAAAATACAGTATGATTCTGACAACTGGCTGTTGTGCAAACTCTGTTTGTGGGGTCAGTGTTGATCTGGTATGGGGATCAAATCAAGTCTTTTTTGGTTATTGGTTTCTGTGTGATAACAGTAAGTGTCTGGGGACTGAAAGGATCTGATGTTATGATGAACTTCTTTGGTTGACTTGCACCATTGGCTCACTTCAAGATGATCAGAACCAGAATCAGTATTGGCCAAGTATACTTACATACACAAAGAATGTCTATGTTCTCGAATTCGGTCTACGCTGTACCTACTGCTGTCGTTCTGATACCTATCGACAGCACTTTTTAGGATACTTCAAGAAACAAGTGGTTAATTTCAGTGTTGATGGTTAAGTCATGATCTTGAATGCAAATAAATTGAGGAAACGCTCTCTATTACTGTCCTATACCTACAGTATTCGACAAAGGGGAAAAGTGTGGAGTTTACTAGTTGGGATCGGCAGTTGGAAAGAGCTCTAGTCTTTTTTGGATGTGACACTGGGAAGACTATGCACATAGATCATTGCATGCTTTTAAACAGTGTATGGGAAATCAGCATTTGAATATTTGAGAGTCAAGCTGTCTGCTGTGGAAACAACACCCCTCTCCTGGTGCTAAAGACCTGAGCAGGGCCTCACTGGATCTTTTTCCAATGCCGCCCCTGGGAATCCTATACACACTTTGATTTATTTGCTTTTAATTTGGCCCATGCCACGGGAAGAACTTCAGCTTCAATTCAGGTCGGAAAAGTACCCTGTGCCAGAGACTGTATCTATAATACATTTTGGACTGTACTGATTAAACCCAGAGGGTCGTACTTTATCTTTACTTGTGGAAAAGATTCTTTCAACTAAACTGGTCCATACAAATGATTTTTTTTCTTTAAATGTGCATACACACACTATGCAGCATTGATCTCTCTTACGTCTGGTGTAGCTTAGCATAGCAAGCTGAATTGATTGGGCCTAGTTGAAACTAACTGTTGCAGCATAAACAGTGTAAACAAAACACTTTAGCTATGCACCTATACTGTAGTCTCACTGCTCCAGGCAGACATTTGTTCTTTCTGTAATTTTCACAAACAAATATTTCATTTCCTATCATGATAAATGACATAGGTGACGCGGTGCTGACAGCAGAGCACATCCGGTAGGCTAAGTGACAATATCCAACTCCACCATTGACATCCAATATCCACTAGCCTATATATATATAAAAAACTACGACTAACTATGAACTATGAAAGAGGCAGATGAGCAGAATGTTCCTAGTACATTGACATTCTGTTGAAACTGTGCCAAAAATATCACTGCTCTGAAGAGGATCTGATGACTAGAAACCCATTTTGGGAGATTAAGGTTGTAAACCAAGACAAAATATCATTTCAAGGACAAAAACAATTCTGACACAAAAAGAATAAGATAAAGCATGTTAGATGAATTCATTCGAATAAAACAAGGAGTGAATTTATTAGCACAAGAAGATTCTCTCCTCAGCACATGGAGCTTGGAGTGACAGCTCTTCACAATGTTTAAACTATGTAAAAATATTCACTTGTGCTCATTACTCCAAGACCGTGAAGCCATTGCTTTCAACAACAGGGAAACAGGCTGTCAGCCAGAGACAGGGGCAAATGTGAGTGACTCACCAGCAGAGAAGCAACCCCTGCCTGCCTGCCTGCCTGCCTGCAGTCCTCCAGTGCCTCAGTGCCACAGGAACAAAGAGCTTTTTATTGGAGGCTACAGTATGAGAAGGGAAGACGACCAAAATGACTTTGAACTTCCAAGCGCAACCTCAGCCTCAGAAGGAATGTAGTGACTCCAGTCAGCTACTTAGACTTGTTCTGCTTCCCTCTTACACAGGCCTACTAGCGCCAGAGAACGACACGGGATTATGTGACATAATGCAGCTCTGTAGTGGATATTGTATTATCATGGGACACCCTTGGCCATTGGACACATGATTACAATAATAATAGGCCTCATTCACTAACATCTTCCAAAGATACATGTACATTTGTTCTAACAGGACTGATTTAAAAAGATGTAAAGATGTCGGGTAATATTTTACTACTGGATGACCTGATAGGATAAGCTGACTAACAGAATGAAGTTTTACACCCCCAGTATTTCTGTGTTTGTGAAAATAGCAAAAATCTATTATTTTGCACACACAGGTCACAGCTCAAAGGTCTAAGTGCTTTTGAGTGTGCGTAGATTTTGTTATTAGCGATTAGCAAATGCAAGATGAGAAAACATTAGTGAATACGCTCCATCTTTTTGAAAACTGCATGAGAGTTTAAAAATTAATTTCATTGTAAGAATAGTTGATGAATAAAACCCACAGATTCTAAATTTTTTTGGTAAGGTTCTTTTTGTTCAATGTTACTTTGATTATTTTATGATTGTTATAATCTATCAGGGCAGCTGAAAAAGAGCTGAAAGCTCAGTCAAGTTCCTCCTGAATAAAGAATGGTTGATGATGAATGGTATTATATCAAATCTTTTGCCCAAATTGATGAAATTAAACTTGTTTGAAACTATCTACTTGTACTCCAGTACAAACACCCATCTTCCTCAAGGTGCTCAAACGCTGCTGGGAGTTGGACATATTTGTCCTTTTTTTCTTTTCATTTTTACTTTTCTTTATGTTTAGTGATAGGGTAGTTTTAGCTTAGTATGTGTATGTTTATTTGTGCCTTGATGTGTATGCTACTTCATTTCCTTGGGGATGCACTGTCACTGCAGATGAGTATATTTGGGCGTTGGACTCCATTGGAGTTGTTTGTACTCGAAGTGCCCAGGCAGAGTCTGTGCATTGGAGGGTGGAGGGGGGGGAGAGGAGGAGATACAGTCATCTGAAATTCACGCATGAGACGCGGCAGGGGCAGGCAGGGTGTTTTTCATGAGTGTGAGTTTGGCTGAGCAGCCGTGCAGAAAATGTAGTGGTCAGCACAGCCGGTGCAGGTGCACGGAGAGAGAGAGAGAGAGAGCTCCACTCGACTGGGCATATGTGTGACGTGGGCTGACCTCCCCTTCCTCCCCTTCCTGGAGGGACACGGCCGGCCTTTCAGGAAGCCTATGTGCGCACTTCTAATGCGTTGGGATATCCTGGTGCGCCCTGGCCCTCCCGTCTGTTCCCACAGACCCCCGTCACCTCCATGGGAGTCCAGCACAGCGAAGCACACTCAGCACAGCCCAGCCCAGCCCAGCCCAGCACAGCACAGACGGCCGTGGACGCACAAGAAAGAGCTCAGTGTTTGGGAGGGGCACTCTGTGCAAACAGAGAGAGCGCAGCGAGACTCAAGTGATTGAATAAGCGTAGAGTAGCGAGCATAGAGGAGGAATTAACACCCACATCAAGCGTGACAGGAGTGAATATTGAGATGAAGCTGCAGGAGATCTGGCCTTTGAGCTCACTCCGTGTGGGAGCGAAGCACGGCTTCACAGGCAACAAAGGGGCTGCCACAGGTTCCTGGCACAAGGAAAGCAAAAATATATTATGAAACCCAAAGCCCGAGAGCAGGCCTACGGTAAAGCCATCCTGAGGACACTTAAATGAGGTCACATTTACAATCTTACACACACTCTATCCAAACGTTTGATCTTTCCCCACAAAGAATGACTTATGTCTCATTACGGATCATTGTGGTTTTGTACGTTGTGCATGCCTTTCATGGCTACTCTGCGGGTACAGTGGAGGGAAAAATTTCTCCCCCTTTCTCTCTCTCTGGCTCTCTCTCACTAACACACACACACACAGACATTCACTCTTACACACACACACACAAACAGAGACACTGTCTCCACTCTCCTGTCTCAGTCGGAGGGTGGTCACACTTGAACTTCAATAGCTCCCTGGCATGGCCCACCTACTTTTCATCCCATAATTACTGCTTGCCCAAGACATCAACATTACTACTCATCAAGGCAGGATACAATAATATCACAACTACACACAAACACACTCACACACTCACACGCACACACTTCGAGAGAATCTAACGTTTCAGTTAGGAAATATAAACTTCATGTATAATTCATTTGAAAGAAGCAAAAACTGTGTAATGTGCCTTTTTATACTGTGATTTTATATGGTTTGAGAGGGGAGCGACTGAGACTGATCAACGGTGTGCTTTTAATGCTTGCTGAGAGTCATTGGGGTTGGGCTCATCACCATGCTAAGAGTCCTTACAATTACAAAAGGTAATTTTTCATACAAGTGCCAATTTCACTCATAATTTATTTATTTGTCATTTGCAAAAAGGCTCGTATCTGTTATTCCACCAGGGATGGGTAGCATGGCTGGTTCATGTGTCAATACTGCCCCCTTGTGAACGACTACCGGAACCTCGGGATGGGATTGAGGCATTTTATGGCCATTGATGTTTGCTACTTGGGGAGTGTGCATGTGTATACGTGTGTGTGTGTGTGTGCGTGTGTGTGTGTGTGACAGAAATTATTAAAATGGGAAAGTTAGAGCCCTAATGAAACAAACAAGTTGCATATGGCATAAATAAAAAAGACACAATCTAACTTGGATGTTCCTTAAGGCTCTACACAATTTTTTTTATAAAGTGTCTGACAGTGACAATGTCTCACTTGTATAAGGACTTGTCACTATTATTTCATGTTTGATCATGTTTTCCGGACTCAGTTTCATACTGACCTTGACAGACATATGCCAGTAAACCAGTAAACCAGCAACACCTTCACTGAGATCTGGTGTTGGATTAGAATTAGTCATTAAATCTATACACAGGACTAAACTGAAAAGCAAAAGTCTCAAATGTTCTATATAAACACAGCTTAAAGAAGTTCTTCAATTCATTCAAGTCCCCAATTCTATTCTGGCTTATCAATAGTCTAAGTCTTCTCCAAGAACTGAAATGCGCTGAAAGCACTGATTAAGATGCAAATGTTCTGGAAGTGCATAAAACCAATTGATTGAAATGTGAGACTCTGAGACTAAACAGTGTATTCATGCTCTGATTTCCCTGCGGTGCAGATATCTGTCGCTGCCAAGAAGTTCTTTGGGAAGATGTGTTGCATGTGTCATATTATTTTTAGCAGTTTGATAGGGGTACACAAACAATGGATTAACAGCTCCCAAGCCCTCCGTAATTTACATTTCATCCAGAAAAACAATTCCCTAATGCAGCTTAGCCTCCGTATCGCACCACAGCCCCAAGCCTCCCCATCTCCACATTAATCAGCAGAGCAGAAATAAAAGAGGCAACATCCCCAAGGAACAGGGAAAGGTTGTGTGTGTGTGTGTGTATGTTTGTGTATTTGTGTCTGTGTCTATGGGGTAATAAATAAAAATGTGTGTGATGCAGCACATGTACTGTAATTGACTTTATGTGTGTATGACGACAGTGTGTGTGCATGTGTGTGTCTGTGTCTGTGTGTGTGTGTGTGTGTGTGTGCAAAGGCAATGTGCTGGTGAGCCCGTCAATGTGGATTTTTATTTTTTTTACAGCAATGTAATATTTAGTGTAGAGGAAAAAAACTCCATCTTTAATAGCTCAGTGACCTACTTCTAGTGCACAGTCAACTGTTTTCATCAAGTGCCAGAGAGAGGAGAAATGTCCTTAAAGGGTCTTAATGTCAGTGACATGTCTTTTAATTATTAAGAGGCTGCCTGTCTGTCCCGGTTATCTTGGCACCTCTTAATTGTGCTTGAAATGCCCTTTTCTGCACGGCTTCTCTGTCAAGTTTGTCACAGACTACACAGTCAATGTCAGACAACATAGCATTTTTAATGAAGAGCTTGTCAACCCGAGGTCCCTGCTGGTTCACGACACACTGCAACGGCAGAAAAGATATTTATAGAAGCTCAATCCTGAAACCCCCCGGAGTTTGCATCAAAATCCGGGGACGAGGCTGCGGATGACTTATGAATACTGTACAACATATTTGCATGGCTCAGAAGAAGAGAGCTGTACTGTTGCAGGAAAAAGGCACCAGGTGGGTGCAGTACGTCATCTGATGATTGAGCCCACGTCAAGCGAAGCTATTCTAACGTCACTGCAAGGGAGGCAATATTGTCATTGCTGTTGCTGTTGTCGTACAGGTCTGATTAAACATGCAGTCAGTGATTCAGTTGTGTTTTTGCCAAAGGTTGTTATCTAAGGTTGTCACCTGTGCCATCCAATGACGCCCCTTTGTTCTGCGTTCCTGGAGCACCGTGCTGGCCGAGCAGGATTATTTACTCGTCTGAGCCACAGTTGGGTTCTCATTTACAGAGTCAGGACCACATACAAACACCAGAGTATTTCTAGGGCAAATACTGAACGATAACGGCTAGGAGCAATTTCCTGAGTTTCACAAAACTGCACGGAGTTGGAATTGCAGACTGCAGCATTGAATTATAATCCTGTATAGACTACCAGAACAGTCATGGCAGCATGATGAGGCAGCCAAGGTAATATGTCAAACATCAGACATGTGCCAAATATCAGAAGACAAACGTGTTAGGAACATGACAGGAAGCTTGGAGAGTAATTGACATTTTCATTTGTTCTCTATCTTATCTTTAGATTGTTAGCAAAAGACTGCTTGTTTGAAGCTAAAAAAAGCAACCCCCTTTGTTAATTAGGGAATAGAAAGAGAAATGTTTGACATCAAAATAGAAATCAGTTGATGTACAAATACTGTATGAACATGCTGTAAGTCATGTTGGTTGTGTTCAGGTGTGAATCCACTTTTTTCGGGTGGCTGCAAGAGTTCTGACAGTCATTGTCAGCCTTGGCAGCTTTTCAAAGAGAAAAGGGACTGATCAATGTGTGTGTGAGTCAGTAGAGCACCGAAGCCCCTGATGAAACCTTCCTGCGTCGACTGAAACAGAGGACACAACGGCGCTGATGCTTTGTGGCTGACAAGTGGCACTGACATACTGCTTAATGTAATCTTTTAGACTTTAGACTTAAGGTACAGTACCTAAAGAGGCCGGACAAAACAACTAATGGTCCACTGGTGCTTAATGGATCATATTTGAAATATAAACAACATTAACTTCTGTGATCATGTACTGCTAAGAGGTCTGTGCGCTGAATTAAATTATTTTTTTTTATTGTATATGCATGTGTAAATAGCCAGGTGCACAAACACAACAAAGTGCTACTTACAAACACTAGAGAGGTGCGCATGTCCATCACATAACCCTCCCCTTTTGCAAACATGACCACATCAGCAGGACAGGAAATCAGAGCATGGCACTGGCCCTTCCCATATTGCTCCATCCACTGCAGTGCTGCTAAGCAGGAACTGAAGCAACTCCTGACATCTGATCATTCTAGTTCAGTCTTGGGCAAAGCTTCTCTTCATGTCCTGTCCCACCACAGCAAACCAACTGTTTTCAATACTCCCTCAAAATGCCTGAAACTTAATCAAACATTGTAAAAAAAAAAAAGAAAACTATTCATCACCACAATTGGCTTCCTTCGTTTTGGAATGCAAGCTGACCTGGCTGTGGCTCCTGGCATGGAAGGATGCCAGTTCCTCCTTGGGCTCTTCTGGGCCTCCCCATTAAGCTGGCCCTGCTAGGGCTCCCCCTAGTGGTGGTGCCAGGGACCCTCAAGCCTCACTGATAATGATGCCTCAATACCTCAGACCCCCTTTCCATTGCCTGTGCTGGATATGGCTAGTTTCCCAAGCTTCCTGGGCAGGGAAGTCAGTCCCAAAGATGTTGGTCAGATCAGGTTTGGGTGGTTCTCTTCATTCCCGCTAGACTAAAAGGTCCAATCGTCCTTTAAAAAGGCAGACCGGCTGAAACATTGGTGTGAATAAATATAACGAGATTAAGACTGAGTGTGCGGCAAATAGATCAAACGTCCACCAACATCATGATGATCTTCAACTCTCTCTCCAACTATGACGAAAAGGAACTTAAATACTGACTGATCAAGCCATTGCTAACTGAAAGTATACTGTACCTGGGCAACTCCACAGAAGTGGTCTGTCTGTCACGTCCATAATGCCAAAGAGAAGACCATGGCATGAATTACATGAAATTTAAGTGTTTGCTATTTTTGGCTATAGAATAAATGAAAAATATGTACAAAACATTCAAATGTACTATATTTTCTCATGTTCTGGCACGTTTGTGACATGAAGCAGCCCATCTCTTGTAGGGTGACACTGGGAGCTGTGACCTGTTGATCATACAGTACTCCCTGGTCATGTGACCCACGATCACGTGAAGTGAGGCGTGAATTGGAATGACAGTCATTAAGGTCACAAGATTCAAGGTGTGAACACCACTCAAGGTATGAAGAGCATTTCAGTCTCCTAAGAAAGGCCCATCTCAAAGTACCTGCCTTCTCTGTCCTCAGATGTGGACATTTGTGTCTTCAATAGAATGTCCTTTTCATAGAGATGCAGATACAGCTGAATCCTGTCTGGATAAAGTAGCTCTGCTGTGTTGGGGCCACGCGTCTGTGAAGTGGTTGTTGCGTAGCCACAGGGTTTAAATGCCTGTTTACTGAGTGCATGTTCCACTTCTGCTCCCTCTGTCTTAGGGGTCACTCAGCGAGGTGCAGTAAGGTCCTGGTGACCCCCAGCTTGTGTGCAATGGGATGATGGGAGTGGAACATAGGTGCTGGTCTGTGTGTGTGTGTGTGTGTGTGTGTGGAGGGGGAGTAAACCTCAGTAGGCTACTAAGGCTTCCAGTGCGGATCACTGAGTCTCTCTCTCACTCTTGGCACACACAGCCTGGAGAGAAAGAACTGGCCGCTCCATTTCATAGCCAGTCACTATGGCCACTCCTGGCTCAGGACATTTACTTTACTGTAGGTCCATGTAAAACCGTTGAAAGATTAGAGGATCTCTTTTGGACATGGTGATTGGGACTTTGGCAATGGGCTAAAATCGGCCTCTGTTGGCCTCGCTGTCAAAAATGGAGACTGAATGAAACCGAAATCGTGTTTGTTACCTTGTCAGTCAACACAACTCCACCACACAATCATCGCTGGTTCCTGTTTCCGGTTTGCAAACAAATCCACATGTACTGGTGGGAATTTAGGGCATTGTTGTTCATGTAAGAAAATGCAGACTGTAGGTTATATACAGTATGTTGAACGAGCAACAGAGCCATTGTCTGTGGCCTGTCTGTCTCTTGATAAGCCTGGCCGCTGTGCATGCACTATCAGTGAGAACATTTATCATGAGAACATTTTATCATGACATTGAGTGATAGGCTTTCTTGTAATCAGTCAAGGCCCAGGTTAATGCAGCCTCTGTAGACTGTCTTACTCACGAGCTGTTGGAGCACAGTTCCTTAAGAAGGCCCTGGATCTGTCTTGTTCTTCAGGCATGTGTGCAGATGTCTGCAACTGGTAAAAAAAATTGGATGGTCATGGGATCTTGTCCAGGGAGGTGGTTAAAAGAGAGGTTCGGTTTTTAACACTTAAAGCCTTTGTTTTCAAATCGTTTCTGATGAAATACAATGGTTATGATTTCAATTTTGACACATGCTGCTATTACAAGAATTTTAGTTTTTTGTTGCAGCCTTCAGAATGGCAGCTATGTGCATGTCCGAAATCGCTCCTAAACATTTGCTTTGTAAAGACGTGCAACTCACCCGAGTGGTCATGCGCCCCCCACCACAGGGCGAGTGAGGAACTCAATTTCGATTCTTTGTATGTCTTGTACACGTGAAGTAACTGACAATAAAAGCTTACGACTACTACTGCTATTAATGTTCACTGATGGGCTGACATTTTTGACCACTTATTCTCAATTGTGGACCTATTTTCACTCTTGTATCCATCCGCCTAAGAGTTTAGAAGCTGTAAAAGTAATGAAGGAAGTCATGGTTCGTAATGATTTTTTTTTGTCAGTGCATCAGTGAATATTACTAAACACTCGGTGAGTTTCACGTCTTTACAAATGTTTAATGCGTTTTTAGGAGAGATTTCGGACATGCAAATAGCTGCCATTCTGAAGCCTGCAGCAAAAAATAACCCTAGAGATAATTCATCAACTTTGAATAGATAGCCTACATGTATAAACACAGGTCTCAGCTAACAAACCATGTAAAGGAATATTTTTTTAATGTAACAATTTCTTGTATAAAACAACTTTCATTTGCACCATAATGTGATTTGTGTCAACTGTGTCACTGTGGCACTGTGGCACTTTAAAACTCATTTTATATCAATTTGATCAGTCCAACAACATTGTTAATTCCTTAGGGAGATAATGAATGAAGGTACTTTGTTAAAGTTATTTTTATTATTATTAAAGTTGTTTTTAAAGGTACACTATGCAAGCCTCCCCCCTACAGGCGACGATTTATTTAAAATATAGCAACAAGATTGTACAT
>JASCQY010000293.1:558232-570732 GCA_030264315.1 Sardinella tawilis
TAAAAATATAGGCTATACATGGCCCACACATCAAATACTTTGTATTGATTACTTGTCTTGTGCATACAGCATATATATAAAGAGTAGCCTATATGCCGACCGATTTATTTATTTATTTGGGGGGGGGGGGGTGTGGCAGGGCCCCAGCTACTGTTTGCCTGGGGCCCCCAAATACCTTGAAACGGCCCTGGGTATCGCTTCCACTTTATTGTGTGATTATAATTGTGTGTCTCTGTCTGGTCTTGCGTGTCCGTGGTTTCCTTGCACAAGGTCATAACGGTCACCCTATGCCTAATGTTGAGTCTTTCTCACAGGCCCTTGGCCTCCTTAGCCCCCACCTGTGGCCTTGTTGGTTCCAGTGGCCACCTTCTAGAATCAATAGGTTGTCATGTGCCAGGACTGCCCAGGACATGTGCTAGAAACCAGAATTATGATTGTCTTACTATAATAATTGTGTCTCACGTGTACCACCCTGAGACGAGAATTTTCCAGCGACGAGACAGACACCTGCTGTGTGTCTCCCGACTCTGATAGATACTTAGGCTAGATTCAGTCTTTGCCTGTATTACCATCTACAATAAATTGTATCTCTGATCCTCCGATCCGCCTGTTCAAGCCTTTTGTCAGCAACTTCAAGACTTCCACCTTCAAGGCTTCCACAACAGAAAACACAACGCAGAATTCAACTAAATTTAGCTTAACTCCAACAGAGTTTAGAAAAAGTATCAGAAGTATGGGCAAGCACCTGTTAGCGATTGAAAAAAACTGTAATGTTTCCATTTGGTTTTGGAGATACAGGGTCAATATTACAGACCTTATGCTTGATTACACAAATGTAAAAGGCCAAGTTTGGTGTGAATTAATCTATATCCCTGCTGATTGATTGATTGCTATGCCCCATTCAGTTAACATTAGTTATTATCGGTTCGTTATTTGTTTCATCAAATTTTCTGGTTCTTTTTCCTACAGACATTCAGTGACCTTGAACAACAGAGTTATTGATTGATTTCCACCAGATTTCTCCTTTAAAGAAAGAATTCAGTGAAAGTGATTTCGGTTTGACATTTGAGCAGAAATATAGGCTAGAAGTAGTGATCTGGCAGTTGACCTATACCATTTGGACCTGTTTCCTACAGTAAAGTTTTTTTTTTTTTTTTTTTGGGGGGGGGGGGGGGTTGGGTTTAAGGTTACTTTCAAGTAAAATACTTAGTTTGTTTGGTTGGGGAGATTTTCAATATCAGACCATTTGTGATTCTGAGCAAGAATGGGCAACATCTTCAAGGTCTGCTGTGAGGTGTTTAAACTTGGACACCTGACAGCAGACCTTGGTTTAGGCCTATTAGATGTTACAAGATCAACATAATGTTCAGATTTAGAATTGCATTAAATAAATAAAATAAAATAAATATAGAATACATTTTAATGAGCCTCATTAAATTATTTTCAAAAGCCACAGGGAGCCGCAACATTGGGCTGAAAGAGCCACATGCGACTACAGAGCCACAGGTTGCAGACCCCTGACAGGCCCTGACATAGGCCTAGACACACAGTAGTAGGTCTAAGTATTGCACTAACTGAATGTGTCACAGAAGAATTCGGACTGTGACCATGTGTGAACAGAAGGCCTATGTATGTGTGTTGACATTTATGTATAACTCTCATAGGGACAAACCTGTAAGACTTGCAGTGTCAAGAAGAGTATGAATGGACATATTCTTTTTCTACAAATGGCACATGTAGGAAAGTGCGGCGGTCACATAAGCTAGTTTTTCATGGGGTTGAGAAAAAGGATGGGCAAAATTTGGAAGAAAATTTGGATTTTCCATCAAAACAGAATTTATTTTGCTTTATCTTTCAGTTGAGTCACTTGAACTTGGGCTGTGTCATCAGAATATGTTTAAAGTTTCTATGCCAATGACGCTAGCGCGCGCTCGTTTATAGTGACGTTGGCTATCTCTCTCATCCGCTCAGAGACATGAAGCCAGTGCAGCGATGCTTACAGTACGCTGGAATGATAAGATGATCAGCAACATGGAATATTTAATGAATATCCAATGCAAATGCATCTAAGATCATGCAAAATGAATGTTAGTCACGAAAAAGAATGTAATTTATAGAAATGGTGCTGATATTTTATAACATAGCCTATGGCAAGTATGCAAATTGTCAATCTTTTCTTAAAACACTGGAAAAGCTATAAACTATCGGGTAACTGCATGTGCTTCGCGTGTAGCCTGTGTCCACCAACGCAACTTTACTTCTTTAAAAAAAAAAAAAAGGGCCATATTATTGTCATCCTATTTGAGATTATCACGTGCGCATGCGCGAATGCTGGGACGCGCTTCCCCTCGTTTTTCTGCAATGTGTATCGGGGAAGAGGAAAGAACGCAAAATTAAAATGCATGAACAAAGTGCTTACGCTGAATTCAAAGGATTCATTCGAGATCCTTGATATTTTTTTTAATATCAAAGAATGTCAGGGGCAGCAAACCCAGAGTCGGAGGGAGTTGTCTCCAAGGTAAAAGTCAAAAAACAGATCAAGACAATCGTGCAGGATTTAGAAACCGTCTTGGGAGATTTGAAAGATGTGGCCAAGGAACTGAAAGAGGTTGGTGATTTACTTCTCTTGTACGAAATAGGCACTGGAAAGTAAATATTGGGCTAGCATTTGTAACCTATACTGTAACCTACTGATGGAGAGGATGTTGCGCTTTTCATTTGTGACTATGGAAATGATTGGAGACATATTCTTTAAATGTGATTTACGAATGGACCACGGGATAGTCAGAGAGCCCTACCAGTAAGGATAGTATGCCCTGCGACCGCCACTCACATCATCTACCATTTTATCTGGAAATACTGACGCAATTACAGCCTTAGCAATGCAAAACAGTAGCCCATTCTGTAACGGGGCCACCGACTTTTCCCACAAAGATTAGAGTGACAAATATAGGTTCTCATCATGTTGTTATTTGTCCGGAACAGCAGACATTACCTAAGTCACCAGATCAAAATATGTCGATATGTTCCAGGGTTTAAGGACTCAAAGCTCTTCGCAAATATGGCCAGTCTCCTTCGATATTCCACAGCAGTCTTCGTTTTGCAGACTTTATTTTAGTATTTTGATAATCCTTCTTTCCGAAACATTTAGCCATTAACAATTTCTGACATTTCATGACACGGCCTCCCCATCCAGTCCTGTGGTCTCCAGGTAGCCTCATTTAAACCCATACGAATAGCCCATCATGCATGCTTGGACGAGCCGAGAAGGCTTAGCACATCACCTTCAGTATGCTACGCGTGCGAGCGGCTAAACGATGGGTACCGTACACCATCTAAACAAGGTTACAATATGACCGTTTTTGCAAGTGTGTTTGTCCACTCTAACAACATACCTGTTTCACAGTAGTGACTGTTACAGGGCATTCTTTAACATTCATTGGCACGAAAAATCCTTAGGCTTTTACAGACCTCTCAGTAATTGCATCTAGATGCTTAGTGGACATATGTGTGCGTCTGCGAATGCTGGGTGTTTGGCACGAATGAGAAATGATTGGTGCCTATCATCATCACTAATTTGTGCCCAAGCTGAACGTGAAAAGTTATAGCCATTTTACGCAAAAACCTCAGCGATTAGTCAAGAAGCCACAGTTTTCTTTTAATTTAGTCATTTCATGTATGCTAAAATGGTGCGAAGCCAAATATTTATGTTTCTGATAGCCTACTGGTCTTAAGGAGGGAAACGGATATCTTTTGGTTCCGAGATAGTGGCCCAAGACACGTGTTCCTTTTACAATAATAATAGTCAGAAATCTGATTTCAGACAGGCCTAGTGTTTCATATATTTACTAAACTTTTACGTCCCTTTTGAGGAAAGCTTTAATCGGCCTATGCGGACATGTACATTACTTGTTGATGTCCTTATAAAATAGGAACAGAATGCTCAAGGCAACGGAGGATGTTGAGCACAAAGGGATGTTGATGCTGGTCTCACAGCCTGCAGGTATCCTTCTCACCTCAACCATGAAAGTCAGGATGACAGTGGGGATTTTTTTTTTTTTTTTTTAAAGAATTCCTCCTTGGATTGCACACTAGTATTTTTAAATGTGATGTCATTCCAAAATATTCTGAAATATTTTAAAACTTTATAATAGATTTAGTCACGTAATTTGTGATTACCACAACATGATTTGATCTCTAATCTTAAATCATAAGCTTGCGCTGTAAAATGAACCCTGACTACAGGCATAAGCGTGGAGATTATCATCAGTTGAAGATCTGAAGCACTCAGGCCTGATCAGAGAGTAGAAGCCTTGTGTCTGGGGGAGCTGTCTCACACCCAGGCCTCTCTGCCCACTCCCCCAGTGCATGCATGTGCTGGCTAGGCTATGTGTGTAGTGCTCATTGCTCATTCTACAGACCCCCAGCGGGTCGCCCACTGGGCCCTCTCTCTCAGACACACACACACACACACACACACACACACACACACACACACACACACACACAGGCAAAGGATGGAAGGGCCAAAAGCAGTGATCATTGTAAACATTTGCTTCACAGGTCACTGGCTGTTCCATTTTGTCTCCGTTTCCTCTGGTGTTGGCGGAGCGTTGTGAGTGAGATAGGCTCCTGCTTTGAAGTCATGCCATGACTCAGGAAACAGCTGCTTTTAAGCCACTTTCTCTGAGGTGAAAACGGGCAAGGAATAGACACAGAATCCAGTTGTTTTCTCAAGCATAGCTAGTGAGTTGCCAATTTGTGTCAGAGGCATGGTTTGGTAGAAAGGGAAGTGAGACTATTAACAGCGTGGGTGGCTATATTGCATTATTAGCTTTTTTTGCAACTCAACAGCCAAACAAATAGGCTACACAATATCCTTCAGGGGTTGTTCCAAAGGCTCTTCTTCTTCTTCTTCTTCTTCTGCTTAGGGAGCCTGAGGCAGTGGAGGAGAGCGGATTTCTTTTCCCGCAGGCTATATATCCTCAGAGCTTTCCAAATCAGAGGGAGCCTTGCCAGATGTTAGCAATAATATTCTAAATAGAAACTTCTCCTTAATTCACGGTCCTTCGCTAGCGCTATAGCAGTTTTTGGAGTCCTTTACAAAACCATTCTTTAGTATTTGAGGGTTGTGTATGTCTGTATCTAGTTTTCCAAAAGAACACACAGAGCCATTTTTCTTGCTGTGTTCCAGCAGTCCATTGGCAGGACAATAATAAACAAAGAGACAGCATCCTGATTTAATCATGCAGCCTGTCATGTCAGTCAGCTGGGCTGTGTTGATGGCACAGCACACAGATGACATTATTCCATTTCATTCTCCGCTCGGCTGTTGCTCTCCTCTCCGCTTTATTTGTGAGTTTTTCTCCCCGCAGGTTGGCAGGCTCCCGCAGTGCAGTCAACCTAGAATGAAAACTGTTGCTAAGTGTGAAGCATTTCTGTTTTCATGTCACGGAATGCTTCTTCCCTTAATGTGCTCTGTTGTGTGGCTCTGTCTGTTTGTGCATCTCATGGATCTGCATTTGTGTGATCGTGTGTGTGATTATGTGTGTGTGTGTGTGTGTGTGTTTGTAGGTGGTGGATGAGATCGACACTCTGACGAGCAGTCTGCGTCTGGAGGAGGAGATGACGGACAGCTCCAAAACAGACACGCTCAACAGCAGCTCCAGCAGCACCACCACCACCACCACTGCCTCCAGCATCGACAAGATCAAGCCCCGCTCAGACGAGTGCCTGTGCCGCCCTCCGCCGCTGCCGCTGCCGCCGCCGCCTCCCCCCTCGCTCAACCCGGGGGTCCTGACGGTCCTGAGGAAGCCCCACCCCCCGGCCCCGCCCCCTCGCCTCACCCCGCTCCGCCCAGACGATCACACTCTCACCCGCAGCCGCAGCCACAGCCCCGGACGCAAGCCCAACGGCACCCTCATCCGGAACGGCATCTTTCCCGGGAAGCCCACGGCGCTCCACAACCTCGACTCCTGCTGCCCGCCCAGACCCATCCCTGTGGACAACAGCAAAGCCCTGGTGCCCGTGGTTCCAGCTCCGCCCGTGCCCATGCTGATGCCCAGGCACGACAAGAGCCGCTGCCTGCAGTCGTCGCTGGCGTCCTCGGGCGCCCCCGGCGCCATGGTCGCCGCCACCACAGTGGCCACGCCCCGCGAGCGCGTGCGCTTCAGCGACACGGTGCAGTACCACGGCTACTGCCCAGACTGCGACCTGCAGTACGAGCTGGACCACACAGACCTCCATCTGCACGACGAGCTGCTGGAGGAGCCGCTCAGTCCCACCCACCGCTGCTGCTCCTCCTCCTCGCCCTCGCCTCCCCCCCTGGCCCTGGAGAACGGCGGCCTCCCCACCAGCCATAGCTTCCCCCCTAGCGGACCCCACCCGCACCCCCACCCCCACCCGGCCCCCTGCACACCCCACTCCTCCACCCTCAAACCCACCAAGACCATCCTACGCAAGTCCACCACCACCACCGTTTGACAGCTACCCTGCCTCCACTTAGTCTATGGATATTAGATACAGTATATATACAGAGAGAGAGAGACAGAGGGAGAGATCTAAACATACAGCTATTTTTCTTTTAATGAAATAGTGGTCTATTTTTACAAGTACTGTTTCAAATGAGATGTGATGTGAAGAAATCGATGAGGAGGTGATCAGAGTTGAAGTGGAACTTGGAGAAGATTCTCACACGGTGAGTGGCTCAGCCATCGCTCTTCTTGTGTGTGTGTGTGTGTGTGTGTGTGTTTGCACGTGTGTGTGTGTGCGTGTGTGTGTGTGTGTGTGTGTGTGTGTGTGTGCGAGTGTGTGTGTGTGTGCATGTGTGTGTGTGTATTTGTTTGCGTGTGTGTGTGTGTGTGTGTGTGTGTGTGTATGTGCGTGTGTGTGTGTGTGTTTGCGTGTGTGTGTGCGAGTGTGTGTCTGTGTGCATGTGTGTGTGTGTGTTTGCGTGTGTGTGTGTGTGTGTGTACGTGTGTGGTTTGGAGCAGTAAGCGGAGGCTCACACTAGCAGGCATTGGTGGTGTGTGGTATTAGTACATCTCTGGTGTGTTTCCATAGGACAGGCTTGAAAGTTGTTCCTGGTGAGACGCGTTTCCCAGACTCCCCTCTGGGAATGATTTGGCTCCTCAGACTCCTCATAGCTGTTGTCAGGATTTCAGGAAAGCACTCCGAAGGACCGCTTCACACGTGAGAGAGTTTCTTGGCTCCATGAGGTTCTGGTGGGAAATTGAGCATGAGTTTGGCACTTGTTGGCTTGTGGTTCACTCAGGAGCACGAAGTGTGTATGTGGGTTGGTGCAGGGAGTGTGATTCAGTCAGTCCATTAAGTACGACCTCAAGTCACAGCAGGAGTGGGAGAGAGGAGGCTTCATTTACAGTCAAAATGAGAGATGTGTCAGAAGTTGTTGGGGAGGCTTTTTGTCAACGTAGACCTGCTGAATTTCTTGAATGTTTTTTGGCCTTACTTAGTAGTGTCACAAGGACTAAACACAACAGTCATTAGTTTATGTAGTTCATAGTTTAATAGAATTCAATTACACAGAGAACAAGAGGCAGTTTTTAGCAGTTTGTTGCAGAAGATGAAGACCTGTCATCAGTCATATTGGAATATCTATTGTATAATGCTGAAGAGGGCCTGTATTATTATTATTATTATTGTTGTTGTAGGTGGAGCGAAATGCTTCAGCCCATGACCAATCAATAGCATGGCGGAGTGTTAGTTCTGCTCCGTGGATGTGTCCGCTGAGATGTGTGTGTCTGGCCTGTGTTAAAGGCCTCGCTGTGTGGGCCTAAGGCCACCACTGATGATTCTTATCAGGTCACTACAGCCTCTGCAACTCGAATGAGGCCACTGGATTCTGGTCAGCTCAGCTTGGACTAATAATTGCATTCAAATCATGTAATAATGATATAATAATAATAACAATAATAATAATAATACAGTTTTTTACAATTGCTTACACACATTTTCAAAGCTCTCTGTCTTTTTTTCAAAGCTTTACACACAAATTCATTAACTCCTCACACAAAATTAGAAATGCCTCACATCTCATTGCAAAATGACACTGTATTCAAAGTATCATAAACACATCTCAAAGGTAAGCTTTTTCTCCCATCATAAACACTTTTAACATAATATTACTTTCATATGTCCATCATGTGCACACTGTTGCTCTAAATCTAAAGCACTTCTGTCTTTGATCAGTTTGTATCACATGAAGGGAAAAGTTGAAATACACACAGTAAGCATGCAAGCAGTGTTAACATGAACAATAGACGTTATGTGTATATATTTCCCACAATATTTTCCCACAAGAAAAGAAGAAGAAAAGAATACGTTGATCACCACAAGTAGTTGACAGAAATCTAAAAGCTGACTTTTCCGTTTGTGTGTGTGTGTGTGTGTGTGTGTGTGCATGTGCATGCGTACGTGCATGAGTGTGTGTGTATGTGTGTGTGTGTTCATTGTCATGAAATGAAGTAACTTGACTTTAGCCAATGCATAGGCATACCTGTATATGATGGCAATGATTGGTTGGTGTTCAGTAAAGTAGTGAGTGTTAGAACACATGAGGATTGAGTGTAAATGGTACACTGGTGATGAAGTGAGAAAGTTTTGACAGTTTGTGTGTGATAACAGAAATCAAGTTACTTCCTGATAGATTTTTGTGTGGTACAGAATTGTGTGTATTGATTTGCAGTTAAAAGCTGAATTGAAAACTGTGTCAAAGCTGAGAATTAGTCTATGGTTTTGCTGATTTGATATGGAGTTGTGAAGTTTGAGTGAAAGCTTTTAGAAAGTCTGTACTACATACAAAACTACAAACTACTACAAAAAAACCCTATAATAATAATAATAATAATAATAATAATAATAATAATAATGATAATAATGACTGCACAGTTAACACTCCATTTCCCTTGATGCCATTCTGCCAGTGATCCCAGCATGCTCTGAGCTCTGATCCTAAGTACTTACAGTAGTAGACTGTTTACAGTTACAGCGGCTCTGATCATTACTACCTACAGACTGTTTACAGTTGCAGTGGCTCTGATCATAAGTACCTACAGTAGTCGACTGTTTACAGTTACAGCGGCTCAAGCATCATCCAGTGCTGCTCCTCCTGTGGTGGGGGACATTAGAGTGAGTATGAGGCACTGGGCACAGATTAGTGTGGGAGAGCAAAAACAAACAGGGCTTCACCAACAGCCTGCCACTACTCCACTCAGCCATTTAGTGGCAAACAGAGTGTGTGTGTGTGTGTGTGTGTGTGTGTGTTTGTGTGCGTGTGTGAGTGCGTGTGAGTGTTTGTGTGTGTTTATGAGTGTGTGTGTGTGTGTGTGTGTGTTGGTGTGCGTGTGTGTTTGTGTGCGTGTGTGAGTGCATGTGAGTGTGAGTGTTAGTGTGTGTTTATGAGTGTGAGTGTGTGTGTGTGTGTGTGTATGTGTGTACTGTGTGTGTGTGTGTAAGCGAGTGCTGTGGCAGGCTGGCTCCTAATGGTTTGGGAGGCCCCCCTCATGGGTCTGGGCTGCTCCAGATCTGCCTGACCTCTCCTGGCCCTGCCGCACGCGCCCAGCTCTGCTCTGCTCCGCTCCGCTCCACTCCGCTCCGCTCCGCTCACCTCTCTCCCCAGCAGCGGGGCCAGATGGCCAGGAGACTCTCAGGGAGATGGGAAACCAGAGTGGCTCCCAGCTCCGCTCCCAGCTCCGCTCCCAGGCCCCCTGGGTCTCCAACACGCCCTTGCAGACACACTCACTCGCTCGCTCTGGTAGCAGCACACTGGGTGGAATTGGCTCTCTCTAACTCCTCCGTAAATACATATAATCACCATTTGAGAATGGCAAGTTCAAATGAAGACCTTAACCGGTCTTGGAAAGGGCCAGCTGGACAACATTTGTTCGCAGGAGTGACTTGGTTTAATGCTGCCACACTGAGGCACACACCTCGCACACACCGGCAATGGCACCTCATGGCTACAGGACTAAGGTCCAGTCCCATTTCTCCTCTCTTAACACTAGTATTAGGTTTCAAGGGCCCTCCAAAGTAAGACGCCACTCCACGATGAAGTGTGCGAGTTGGGAGTTGCGAAGCCCAATAATCGACGACACCAGACACCAGAGTTCCTGTGTTTGCTACTCTGACTGAAATGCAAAAGGAATGGTGTCTGTTTTCCATTTTTAATGTAACTAATCGTATCCCACAATCCACCGCTGCCTTGGAGTTTCTCCATGGCTGCACGATGCGGCTGGGCTCGTGGATGTTCATCCAGCATGACTATAAAGGGAGGCGATGGAGGGGCCGGAGCCCCTGAGGCGCTAACTAGCGCTATCTAGTGCCCAGCCCTGCAGCTGACCAGTCCAGTCCTGCAGACCAGTCTGTAAGATCCTCCTCCCCCCGCCGCCCTGTCAGCCCAAATATGGGCGTAAGCCCCAAACATGGCCACAGTGAAGAAGATGCCATAGTCATAGCATGGGGGAGCTGCATGCCCCTTTTCCCCTCCTTCATCTCTTCTCTTTCTTTCTCTCTCTTTCTCTCTCTCTTTCTCTCTCCGTTTGTGGAGATGAAGTGGGCTGTGTGCTGTCAGGGCCATGAGCCGCATGCTCTCTCCCTTCCTGCTCTCCTCCCTCTCCTCCCTGTCTCTCCCGCTCTCTCTCTCTTTCTCTTTGTCTACTGTATCTCTCCTGCTCTCTCTCTCTCTCTCTCTCTCTCTCTCTCTCTCTCTTTCTCTGTGCTGATGCACAGCATTGCTCCCATTGCATTCATCATTTAGATAAGGATTGCTGCTTACTCAAGTGTGTGCAAACTGAAACATGAACTTAAAATGAAATGGGAAGTGGGGTGGGGGTAGGCTGTGTCTGTGTGTGTGTGTGTGTGTGTGTGTCTGTGTCTGTGTGTGTTGGGGGGGGGGGCATAGCCGTATCCATCCTGCCTGGGGCCTGCATTCTTGTTTATGTACGCAGATCAGACGAAATGAGGTCCTAGGCTGCCTTAGTGGGGGCCTGCACTGGGCGATAAGTGTGCCAACATGCACGCTGAGTTCTCAGTGCGAGCCTGCTTGTTCAAACCCAACCTGTTTCTCCTGCTAACAGAGGGTGTGAACTAGATTTTCTGTTTGCTCAGATGAGGTGATCATCGCTCCTACGCTCTGCCAATGTGCTTTGTTGCCAAATGTGTCGTCTGTGTGTGTGTGTGCGCGTGTGTATGTGTGTGTATGTGTGAGTACAGCTAGAGAAGGCACAGTGGTGCACACAGCATTAGCACATAGCATTAGCACACAGCATTAGCAAGGCTAGCTTGGATTTCTCCCAGAAAGAGTTCTAATGTTGTAATGTTTAATGTAATACAGTGAAATGAAGTAAGATGAATAGATTCATAGTCTCCAGTGCAGGCCTGTCCATAGTCTAGACTCTAGCCACAGTAGATGCAGCCTGAGGAGCATGCACCCCCCTGGACTGGGGGACAGGGACCCAACTGACGGTGGTCGGTGGGGAGGGTCGTGGGGAATTACAGGTGTAGGATATACTGTGACTGACAGCAGGAGTAGCCTATTGTAGTCATGTTAGACAGGTCATTATAAAGCAGGTGAACACAGTTGATTGGATAGCTAATGAATGATGCCATTTTCGAGTCTTCCTGGTAGAACTTTGTAGAACTAAAGCTGTCATTGACTGAGAAGGTCTGCTATCTTACTGTCTATTTTACTATTCTACACATACTCAAATAGTCGCAGCACATCATTTGAATAAGGGAAAGGTATGCATACTAGCTCCATCACTGAGCTGTATACTAACTCCATCACTGAGCAGAGTGTGTGTGACGTGTCCACCTATCTGCCCACCTGGGTGGGATTGAAGCCTGTGGAGAGTGGGAAGGGGTGGATCCTTCCATGTGTATTTGTCTATTTCTGGATCTGATGATGGGGTGGATCTGCTCTCAGCCAACACACACCAGTCTGGAAGCAGTAGAAACACACCCAGCTCAGCACTGTGTGCCTCTGTGTGTGTGTGTGTGTGTGTGTGTGTGTGTGTGTAAGAGAGAGAGAGAGAGAGAGAGAGAGAGAGAGAGAGAGAGAGAACTCCGGCCCAGTTTTGTGGGAGTCGTAGGAAGTAGTAGAAAGGTTTGTAGTGTAGATGACACTTCCAAAATAGCACACACACACACACACACTCACACACACACGTGGCGGGAAGATAAGTGGGAGAATCAGAAAGCTATTGTCGGTGTGTCAGCCTTTCTGGAGTGCTGTAAGCGGCCTGGATTGGAGCGCAGCCTATCGCTGCTCTCTGAGGTGCGAGGCAGTGCTGTGCCGTATGCAGTGATGCATGGCTCTCGCCAGTGGGGAACTGCTTAAGGAGGTGCTAAGAGGGAAAGAGCTCTCAGGACCTGTTGGGGAATGAGATCCAATGTGTGGAAGCAGTATGCACTAGGGATAGGAGGAGCAACAATTCACTGTTTACTTGTTTGGCTATTTATTTATTTGGTTTATTTAGTTTCAA
>JASCQY010000293.1:595277-607439 GCA_030264315.1 Sardinella tawilis
GCCCGGTTCATTATTCGGCCTATGTTGTATCAAATGTTTTCGTTCTTTTTCCTATAAACAGCATTCAGTGACCTTGACCAACAGGGCTATGGATTGATTCCCACCAAACTCCTCCTTTAAGAGTGGAATGTGTCTGTGTGCTAAAGTGCAAAAGAAAAGAGTGAAGCATGTGATCCCGCTCTGCCTCCTGCCTATCCGCACTTCCAGCCCCACCTGGCCGCCGACAACCTGGAGCTGATCCGGGACGAGGAGGGCAGCAACCTGCTGCACGTGTCGGCCTCCCACGGCCACGCCGACTGCCTGCAGCACCTCACCTCTCTGATGGGCGAGGACTGCCTGACGGAGCGCAACCACGAGCAGCTCACGCCCGCCGGCCTGGCAGTACGGGTGAGTGTGGCGTCGCCCACAGCACAGCAGCTCCTTCACTCCGGTCACGTCACAATGCTGGTAGAGACAAGAACCTGTGGTATGGTTTAGCCAAGAGTACTGTGTATGAGCGTACCAGGTGACCAGATCTATGTGTGTGTGTGTGTGTGTGTGTGTGTGTACAGAATGGCCATCTGGAGTGTGTGCGCTGGATGGTGAGCGAGACGGAGGCTATCGCTGAGCTGAGCTGCACACGGGACCACCCCAGCCTTATCCACTATGCAGCCCGCTATGGCCAGGTGAGCACCACCCAAACCAACACAGGGTGCCGTCAGGCCCAAGGCACTATGGTTTGGATCACGCCACCAGAAAACACCACCTCTACTAGTAGTTACAAATGAGCAGCAAGCTGATTCTACCCTATGCTCTGTATTAGGCGTGTAAATATGGACCGTCTGGTGAAACTGGTGAAATTTTGATACAACTTTGTGAGGATGAATATTTTTTTTTAATCGTGCTGTAATTAAGCTATTTTCTGTCGGTTCACTGAGAGAGAGATACAGCCAGTCATAGCAAAGCAAGCATGGACTTTAGCATGGCTAAACAACTCCTGTTCGCGTGAACACCTTCCAGCACCACATAATGTCAATCGGAGATAGTTTATTGAAGGCGGGTTATCAGCTTTTTCTGATTGTTGATTTTTGACATGACGCTATTTAATTCACCATACAATCATGTTGTGTGTAGCATCTCTTGTTGGCAAATAAAGTAGTGAAAATAGTTAAAATTACAAACAGGTTTGGTCGATTTTAGTTCTATAAGTTCATTTATTTTTTCCTACTTTATTGGCAGTTGTAATAAAGGCATATTAAAGGTACACTATGCAGCCTTTTTAGGTTAATATAGCAGCGTCGTAGCGACTTTGATGGTTATATACTGTAGTTCATTCCGGGGCGAATGAAGGCTATTTCGCTGCCGTCAACCCCTTCCTACCGGCATTACCGCATACGCAATGTCAAATGACTCGCCCGCGCACATAGGGCAAAGCAAAACTAAAACCAAAATGAAGCGGAAATCGCGTTTATTACCTTATTAGTCAACGTAACTCCACAAAAATGATGGTTTGCTGGTTTGTATGCTTTGGTCTGAAGAGTAATCCACATGAATTGGTGAGAATGTACAATCTTGTTGCTATATTTTAAATAAATCGCCGCCTGCAGGGGGGAGGCTTGCATAGTGCGCCTTTAAATTCTAATTATTTTCAATCATAATTTGTCTGCATTAAATAAAAAAATGATTACATTGTATCGTTACCTCAATATCGTGAGTTGTATCATAACACGGATTGAGTGTATCCTCGCATCCCTTCTGTACACCATAGATTGTCATTGTCAGAGTCATCTTTGCAGTATAGTGCTTTAGACAATTAACCCTTAATTAATGTCTTAATAAACGTAGCAACTCTTTGGATCACCTAAAAAGGACCTTTTCCCTTCAATCCCACATGCTTGCTGGCTAACTATCTCTGTGTGCTGTGGAAGTGGACCAGCGTAGCCTGTGATGTGTGATGTGTGTGGTGAAGCTGGTCCCCGAGGGGAGGGCGTGCTGCAGGGAGACACTGATGGCCGCCACTGGTATTGATGTCAGAGCAGAGCACACCAATATGAGGAGCTTTAGCACCTAAAGTGGAATTTGATGCCATTTGGTCTAACAGAGTTTCTGCTGTGTCAAAGGAAACCCAATATGAGTCATTGTGCTCCCCTACAACTGCACACTGCACTCCTCTCACTAAGCCAACTTAGAAATGCTTCTAAATGATGTTTTCCTGCATGTATCTGCATGCAGCCAGAATACTGCTTTGGTTTAATTTATGGCAAAGGCTGACAGCCCTTGAATGAAATGAAATGTATGTTTTATTCTAAATGGAGCTGTAATTCAGATCCATCAGTGTGCCCTACCCGTCAGCTGTCAGCTGTCACTAGAGAGTCTGGTGGATAGGTTAGAGATGAGCCCCTCATCTCCATTCGATTCCAGAAGGTTCCGAGGAAGTGTAAAGGAAGAATTGTTGCTACGTTATTTCTGCGTGACCCCATGAGCCCCATCTTCCCCAGCTTCCTCTGATGAGGCCATTCCTTTTATTCTTCTGCTTGGCTCTGGCTTTGATTTGAGCTGTGAGTGGGCAACCGACTCTGTGAACAGGGCTTTTCCCTGTGGGCTATATTTTCACTCAACGGTGCAATTCTTCTTTGGCCTTCCTGTTTGTGCCTGGAGTGTCTTTGTGTTTTTGAGTGTGCTATTGTTTGTGTTTTTCCCTTCATGGTGTTCTTTTTCCCTCGTCATGTTTATTGTTGTTTGTTTGTTGTGGCTTTGTGCTCAGGAGCGCATCCTGCTGTGGCTGCTGCAGTTCATGCAGGAGCAGGGCATCTCCCTGGACGAGCTGGACCAGCAGGGCAACAGCGCCGTGCACGTGGCCGCCCAGCACGGACACCTGGGCTGCATCCAGGTAGGCAGGGCACATACACCCCCCCTCCCCAACCACCGCTCCTCCATCTCCCCTCTCCTGAGGGGCTCCCAGTGCTGGTACCTTCTCCTCCCTACTCTCTCTCTCTCTCTTTCTCCCTCCCTCTCTCTCTCTCCTAGCCCTGACCTCAGCTCTTTTCTGTCCTGCCTAGCCCGCTCTGGTGCCAGACTGTGGAAAGTAGGGCTTGTTTTTCTCTCTCTGGGCAAAGGGAGGCGGTAGAAAAACAGAGACCGGATGAGAAGCCCCTCCTCCTCCCCGCTGCTTCCTGTGGGTGTTCCTACTCCAGTAGGCCCAGGCTGGCTCTGGCTCAGGATCAGGCCCATGGCTCATGGCTCAGGCCCATGGCTCAGGCTCAGGCCCAGGCTCAGGCGTCTGGGTGCCTGGGGGCCGGCTGGAGTAGGGTCACTGGACCAGCACTTGGAGCAGCTTAGACATCTCTTGTCACACAGGGTTCACACTTCAGGGCCACTCTTGACACGCATGCACCCACAACACATGTTGCAGATCCACCCCAGTCCTGCTGTGCTGTTTCTCGGCACCCATTGTAAGCACACCTGTGACTGCACTGTAACAGGCCACCAAGTATGTTATGGGTGTCCAGCTGTACAGTATTTGAAAGCAGTGCTCCTTCTATCTTGTGCTAGTGGCAGGGGGTGTTATTATAACATGTGTCTTTGTGTTCCTCCAGACCCTGGTGGAGTACGGCTCCAATGTGACAGTGCAGAACCAGCAGGGCGAGCGCCCTTCACAGAGTGCCGAGCGGCAGGGCCACACCACCTGTTCCCGCTACCTCGTTGTCGTGGAGACGTGCATGTCGTTAGCCTCTCAGGTGGTGAAGCTCACCAAGCAGCTCCATGAGTAAGCCCCACCCACATCTCACCCTTCCACCAATCAGATTCCGCTTGTGACTCGTTGTTAGAAGTGGAGCGACTCATTCACTCATTAAGATCCACAGTTTGGTTTTTATCATGGTTTTGGGGGTCATAGTTTTTGGACAAGTGGAGGTTCTGTCGTTTGTCTTGAACACATCAAGCATCAGCATAAACTACATATCCTAACAATCTACCATTACAATACATGGACGCATCACAGTCAGGCAATATCTGAAAGACTCAAGAAATGTGATGTTGGCCACTTGTGTGTGTGATGGTCTCTTTACAATTGGCTGTTGATTGGTGAAATGAAGAGTCTGAATAATCAGTCCACTGGTGTCCTTTCAGAGGGGGTTGGAGCTGGAGTCGGAGTTGGTGAAAAAAGGGAATCTATGCATGACTGCATTAATGCCTGTTGAGATGGCCTGTGTGATTGTTGAAGATTGTCTTCAAGGAAAAGTTTGCTATTTTACACTTAAAGCCTTGTTTTCAGGTCGTTTCTGATGAAATACAATAATTATCATTTGAATTTTGACCCATGCTGCTATTGTGAGTTTTCCTTTTGTCCTGTAGCCTTTAGAATGGACTAGGTGCACTGGAACAATCGCTCCTAAAAACGCATTAAACATTCGTTTGTAAAGACGTGAAACTCATTGGGTGGTTAGTAATGTTCACTGATGCACTGATACAAAAATCATCATGAACTGTGACTTCCTTCATTACTTTTCGAGCTTCTAAACTCTTAGGCGGAAGGATACGAGTGTGAAAATAGGTCCACAGTTGAGAATAAATGTTCAAAAAACGTGCCGGAAACTTGCAGTTTGCACCGGTATTTCAGCATGTGTCAAGCGTCAACTTGCACCATTGTATTTCATCAGAAACGATGAAAACAAGGCTTTAAGTGTAAAATAGCAAACTTTTCCTTTAAAGGAGAAGTTTGCTGTGAATCAATCAATAGCCCGGTTGTTAGAGGTCACCAAGCGCTGTCAGTAGGAAAAAGAAGAAGAAAATTTGATGAAGCATAGACCCAGATACTCAGCTGGCAACTACAGTGTAACATTAAGTGAATTGGTGAATTTCCTACAGGCAGCATTCATTGACTTCAAACAACAGGGTTATTGATTGATTCAAACCAAACTTCTCCTTTAATGTAGGTTATTGCCTTTGCAGAAAACTTTGTTTGAGCTGCTTTTTCAGTCTGTGGGTGGTGTGTTGATAGATAAGCTGAGTCTTTTGTTGTTGTTGTTGTTGTTGTTGTCGTTGATAAATAAAAAAAAAATCCCTGAATTCAAACTCTTGATTTTCTTGCTGGCTCTTGCCCTGTCTGACTCCTCACTGAGTGTCTGCTTCAGTGCTGCGCGGAGCCTAATGTTGCTGCTCGCATAAACAACATGTTGGTTGGAGTGCTTTTGTCTGCTTGCTATTTTCACTGCTGCCATTCCTGCTGTACTCAATACTCCGCCCCGCCTCCAGCCCAAATAAAAAACAAACAAAAAGAAACGATACAGGGTTGCTATCTCAACGTTTAGGTTGCACTTGTACTAAACCAAAACCATACACACATCCCCAACCGTGACCAAAGTGGACTAAATGAGATGGACTACACCTCTACAGGTTGTAGACACCTCAACACCACAGTTAAGAAGTTTTTTTTAATTGTCCACTCCTGGTGTGTTTATAAAGTATGTCTGTGTCTGTGCCTACAGTAAGAGTCCATTGTTAACGTGAAGGCTTTGCCAGTGCAGCTTGTTTGTGAGTGAGTGTCTTTGTGGGCGGGGCGGAGCTGGGCTGGGTGAGTGAGGTAGTGATGAGCCTGTTTCTCTCCGCAGACAGACCACAGCCAGAGTGGCCCTCCAGAACCAGCTGCAGCTCCTCCTGCAGCCAGCAGAGGCAGATGGAGCCCACGGCGCTCACCCCCTCTCCCCCAGGTCTGCTCCGCAGCACGCCTCGCCTTGCCTCGCCTCTCCTCCTCCTCTCTCCTTCCTCTCCTCTTTCCTCCTCTACCTTTCCTCTCCCT
Source organism: Sardinella tawilis (assembly GCA_030264315.1). Lineage (NCBI taxonomy): Eukaryota > Metazoa > Chordata > Actinopteri > Clupeiformes > Clupeidae > Sardinella > Sardinella tawilis. The sequence continues at coordinate 601,054 of JASCQY010000293.1, forward strand.
CCTCTGCTCTACCTCTTTCTCTCTTTTTTCATCCTGCACATCTTCTCACACTCCCTCCCTTCTGGGGGTGTAACAATACACTCAACCCATGATATGATACCAGTCATGATATTAAGGTCACAATACCATACAACATGATACAATTTGAATTTTTTTTTAATGCAGGTAAATTGGAATTGAAAATAATTGAAAATGAAAATTAATGATATTTATTAAAGCAGCCTCTAAAAATATCCGTTTCCAACACTCATCTTACTTATTAGCCTGTACTGTCAAAGTAGGGTGCAGCACAGTTTGACTGTAGGCCTATTGACTTAAATATACACCATAGGGATTGAATAGGCGATGCGGATAACAAGATAACGGGCAGCGGTGTCAAGTTAACATCTTTACGAGAGTAAATAGATATTGCTTTTATGGACCTCTTCGGTGTTGAATTAATTAGCATTTACTACAATGTCTCTGGTTAACATAATGCAGTGATGGCAGTTGTTTAGCCTACAGTATATGCCCAGGTTTGCTGTGCTATGACTCCTGCTATCTCTCTCTTAGTGGGCCTACTGACAGTAGCTTACTTATGGCCCACAAAACAAAACAACAAAAAAAAAAATTGTGACTTAACCGATTTGAATCCTCACACAGTCGTATCGAAATTTCGGCATTGACGGTGTATTGTTCCATCCCTACTTCCCTCTGATCACATGATCATGACTCCTCTCTAACCCACTGGCCACTAATCTTCACCTGTGATGTCCCCTCAACCCCCAACCCCCCCCCCACCCCCTCCTCCTGCAGTCACCTGGTGCCTCTGGCGGACTCCTGGCCCGAGATGACCCTGACGGCCGAGGTGTCCGGGGGCGACGGGCAGTGGGTGCTGAGGCAGCGTGGGGCTGAATCCGAGACCATCCTCCGGAAGCTCCTGAGCGGCGGTGGCGAGCAGCCTGAGCGAGCGGGGGCAGGGGCGGGCGAGGCCGGGGCCGGGGCCCAGAGGCGTCTGGGGGTGGCGGAGCGGCGAGAACTGAAGCTGGCGCGGCTCAAGCAGCTCATGCAGCGCTCGCTCAGCGAGTCCGACTCGGACGCCTACCCGCCCGAGGATGCCAAGCACGCCGCCGGCACCGCCTCCCGACCTGAGCGGCCCAATCAGCTGCCCGTTGCCACGGGCGATGAGTTACCACCACCCCCCGGTGCCCCTGCTGGCTTGTATGCACTGATGAAGAAGCAACAGCATCATCATCCTCACCTCGCTCAGGGCTCCACGGCCGAGCGCAAGCTCTCCTTCGCGCTCAGGACTTCCCGCTCCATGGACGGGCCTGACCCCTCGCCCACGTCGGACCCCAGCGAGGCCGATGGCGAGCCGAACTCTGACGCTGGGGGTCAGAAGGTCACCACCAGCCCCAAGAGCGCCCTCAAGTCCCCCTCGTCCCGCCGCAAGACCGCCCAAAACTTGAAGCTTCGCGTCACCTTCGACGAGCCGGTGGTCCACAAGGAGGCGCCAGAGAGCGAAGCCCGATCGGCCGGCACAGAGAAGACCAGCCGCGGCTCGGAATCTGGGGAGACGTGGAAAAGGCCCTTCGGGACGTTCCGCTCCATCATGGAGACGCTGAGCGGGAACCAGAACAGCAACAATAACAATGGCCAGTCCAGCGCAGGCTCGCCTCAAGGGCCCTCGGGCAGGAAAACGGACAGCAAGGCAGGGGCCTCGGGCCTGCCCAAGGGCCGCAGCAAGCCCAGCGCAGTCTAAGTGCCTTCCTCTGCTCTGGGCGTGAGCAGCATGACTAGGGCCCCTGAGGCTCAGACAGTGGAGATTTTTAGGGGCCACACACACGTGTGAATCACAGGGCCTCCGAACCGAAGCGCACAGAGCCAGAGAGGTGGAGGCCTCACAGGTGGGCCACATGGGATAAAGGAGTCGCATCCAGAAGACGAGAATGGCAGTAAAAAGAACCGAGCAATTACCACATGCTAAGGGACAATGATTCCTTTTACAACTACAATTCAAAGAATAATCAGGACCTTTTAGATGTTTTTTTTTTTTTAGTTATGCACTTATTTATAATTTTAATTTCAAACAAATATGCTTTTAGAAGGCACTCAAAATATATATTAGCACAAAACTGTAATCAGTGTCACTGTATATAACAACAAAAACATTTTGTATATCTATGATTTATTTTGTCAAGAAGCATTTATTGAAGCATTTACCATGAACCCCTCGACAACAGTCAAATGACAGAACTGCAACAAAAGTTGATTTGTTGTATTGTGGTTTCTTTCCTCTCATTCCATGTTTGAACCCTAGGACGGATCATTTTCCGTCTTACTTTCTTGAGAAATGAACGACATAAAAATAAACAACTTCACTTTTAAGCATCTCTGGTCATGTTTTTGATTGCAAACCTCTTCACTGTACACAGCTCAGATGACATCAAAAGTAAGCACATCAAATGTTAACTGGTAGCTGCTAATAGAAGTTAATTCATATTAAGTGTCAAGTTAAATTGAAGATTTACTGTTGCCAAAGAAACTAAGTGTGGATATAGCCTAATGGACCATGTAGCTCCAGATTAGCATTGCACAAAACCCCTTGGTAGAGATAGTAAGGAGAGTCACTGACTCTTCTCTGCATTGCAGTTTAACCATTACATGTTTGGGGGGAACATTTATGTGTTATGTTTTATGTTTTTATGCATATTTCTGCATTATAATTATGAACATGAGTTCATAAATTATATTTAACTAGGTGAAAATGTTATCATGGATAACTATGTATAATAACTGTCTGCACCCCTGATATGAACAAAGGTTTTGACCGTTTCCACTGATGTTGCCTCTTATGATCTTTTACAACGTAGCCTATCTGCTAATATTACACAAACACATTTTTTTGCTATTGTTATACAAACACATTTTCACTCATTTGTATTTCATCCTGTTCTCACTGAGGAATATTGAAGATCTAACAAGTGGACCCTTTTGGTTAGCTTCTCATAGGGCAGACTTACACATCAAGATGCAGTTGTCTGTAGACCTGATAAAAATGTTGTGTCAAGGAGACATGGTGAAACATGTCATGGGTGGTCAGTTGAAATCAGGTTAATCATTTTTAATGATTAATCAAGAAGACTAGGCATTGCTGATTCAATTTGTTACTGTGTTATTTGTATAGTACAGTATGCTGCTTTAAAAGTGTCAACAAGGCACCAATTAAGGTAAACATACACATACGTAACCTCAACAATAATTATGTTTTGCAAAAAAATCTCATCAGTAATATGATGGAGGTTACATAGGCCTATTTATTAGGCTACTGAAATGTTAATTGTTGATCAAGCTATTATTTATGACACACTAACTTCAAAGCCATGTTTTGGTCAAACTTGATGGACTGACCCATGCAAAATATATCTAGTTACTTATTTAACCTCCTTTTCTGTGATTTTTGTGGAGATCAAACTGCATTTCTTTGGACTCAAACGCTCAGAAAAAACAACACCTGGGGATGTAGCAGTGGGCTTTCAGTAAGTGAAGTTAAACTGACGAATTAGGCCTCGTTTATTGGACAACAGCTTTGAGGCAATATCCCAGGGAGTCATCCCACACCTCTGAGCATCCATGGCGCTTTAATTGGGGCTGTTGTGTGTTTGGAGAGAGAAACGTTTAGGCTTGGAGCGCCCGAGCTGCCGGCAAGCATGAAAATGGAGGAGACAGCAGCGTGATTTGACAGGAGGAGTCATCTATAGATTTTTGTGTCCATTGTTTTGGCTTATTTGTGTGTGCTTTACTCAGTCAATCAAATATAATTGACACCGCTGGGCTGTGTTGTTGCTCGGATGACAGCAGTTAATGCCAGAGGAAGGGGAAAAAGATAAAAGAAAAAGAAAAAAGAAGCAGGAAAGTTCTCCCTGTGAGGGATGGGGAAAGGTTTCTGCCAAAGCCTCGACAGTTGCTCAGCCCTCAACAGCATTCATTGATGTAATGGCAGCGATGATGGAGATGAGGAAACAAGCACCATTTCAATAAAATTATAATTATCCCTAGTCGTACATTAACCGAATATAATGACGGTCTGCTGCCGAAAATTATGTGCTTTGCCATGCTTATTGCCCACTTGCGATATTGGCTGCAATTATGCAGACACGAGCATTTCCCACATTTTGCTCTGTGTACTGGTGGTGACGTCATCTTAAATTGACAATGGTCCTCTTGCTTTAAATGAACTACGAATAGTCTATCACCAGCTCTACTGATGCTGTCAGTCGAACAGGCGGTTTCGGGAGTGAATGGAGATCGTTATTACATTTATTACCAGCAGAGAGCAGCGTTGTTGTACAAAAGGGTGCAATCTATAGGTCAGTGAAAACTTTGTAAATGTTGATTCTGTAGGACAAATTCAAAGGATGGAATTCGGCTACACAACGTAAAGTTTAAGAACATAGCCTATTTACGCAAGGCTTTTATCAGCTTATCAAAGTCATGAGAAACCCAAGGCGAAAAGAAGCCTAGTTAGTTCTAGGCATGATGACCTGTCTGTTGACCTTTAGGGGAGGGGAAAAAGCCAATTTGTAAAATATAATGCACTGAAACTATAATGACAGGCAAAAAAGTCAGGGGTTTAGGCCTAATTCAGTTGTGTTTGTGAAGTATTCAAGTTTGTCTCAGTTCCATTACACTTTATTGCAGAAAACTATTTTGGATTTCTGATTAATTGAAAAGAAAATGATATTTCTTTATGAGGGAGGAAATGAAAAGATTCCCTCACACCTAGCCGAATGAAACTAGTCAAAACATACTGTATGTATCGTGTAAAGCCGGGCAGGATGAAATATTTGCCAGTGAAGGAGACTGCACAAGGCGCAAGCCTTATTTGGCCCTAAACACCAGTGTAGAGGTATTTGCTAAAAGACCATATGTCGTACCCTTCAACTTACATCATGTGAATTATATAATGTGCAGTGACAGATTATTCAGTTAGGCTATATCTCATAGCATAAAATGGAACAGGAATTAAAAATAAGCAAATTGTTACATTTCATTTGTCAGCAAAAGCTCTGAAAAAATTGACTAAAAAATGTAGTTTTCATCTTTTTTGTTTGTTTGTTTTGGTTTGATTTGTTATTTAAGGCTTTTTTTCTCTCCTTTTTTGGTATGAAAAGCATCATGAGAACACAACATGCCAACAGGATATGGCTTGTGAAGGCATCATTTGTTTTAAATAAAATGTCACAAATAGGCTAATTCTTTTCATTGAATTATAAATGTTTTATTTGCAGCGTTATTTGTATTTAGAACACAAACCAGATCAGGTACTTGTCTATCTCCAGACAGTCAGCCATTTTTGTGCGCTTGCAGGTAATGTCAAACAGTATTATATGCCTAGAAAGATGGCAGAAAAAAAGCATCCTTCTCTAAACCTTCCACTTCCCTCTCGGGGTCTGAGTGAGTCTATTGTGTAGACAAGTGGAGCGCTGCTCCTGTCTTGCACATGGCCAACCTCTGACCCGCCTGTCAGCGCGCTTGCCCTGAAAAATACTTTAAGAACAGACAGCTGGCAGGTATCATTCCAGCGCCTGTTAAAAAACCTCACACATCTTTATATATTTCCGCCTCTCCAAAAACACAGGTCCCTGGAAGAGAATTCAGTCGGTCTGAATTAATCTCACCTGTTGGGGAAAGCCAAATGTCAAAAGCATCGTTGGTATACTGTAGTCATGCTTCCTGCCATGCTACAAAAAGGCTGTCGTGCAGTAATGCAGCTCTGACTGCTTTACAGAGTGTAGCATGTGTCTGGATGTGTGTATGACAGGAACATTGACTCTCTGCTCCAGGAGCTCTGTGAGAATCATAGACAAACAGGGAAAACATTGACATTAATTCAAGCTCTTTCATGATGGGTGAGATCTCAGGAGCCGAAACCCCATCAAAGACACTGATACAAATGCAAAGAAGAACACATCTGTGCTGAAGACCGAGTCAAAGAATTCTCCCTCACTTTATCAGAGCTTGAAACATTTGCTTTAGAATGACAGACACTGTGCTTTTTAAAGATACTATGCTGGGATGCATCAATGTGATTGGAAGGAGATGGGGGTTTACTGTGGGGGTTTCAAGTGTCAGCAGATATTTACAGTAGGTTAATAAATAGTCTATAAGGTACATTCACTTAATATTCACCCTTGCCACAAGCCATGAACTGTCCCTTTGGTCCTAAATGTTTAGGTTATTCTTGGAAAAACAGCATATAATCAGAGCAGAAATGTTGGCTTTGCTGCATTTGATCTGCTTCAAAAAAGCCTCTGTGTCCTACTCAAACTAAAATGTGTGTGTGTGTGTGTGTGTGTGTGTGTGTGTGTGTGTGTGTGTGTGTGTGTGTGTGTGTGTGTGTGTGT
>JASCQY010000293.1:634441-651555 GCA_030264315.1 Sardinella tawilis
TTTCCCCACTCTGCAGAAGCAGACTTCCTCCATCAGCTCCTGGTGTGCACTGTGGTCACAGAGCCTTTGGGGGATCCCCAAGTTCAAAATTCTTATTTCCTTTGGTGAGGCATGTCAAGCCGTTGTTTATGGAATTGAATTGACAGTGAATGTGCTCGCTATGTGACAAGCACTGAGCCTGCATGGCTCCTGTGAAGTCAGTCCCAGCTCCACTTTTGTCTGAAGGACAAGGGAGTGGAAAGAGCCGGAACATGGAAACCATTCTGATTGGCTAAATTCCAAGTTTGTCGGCTTGGGTGTCTACATGTGCGGTGTTAGAAGATAAGAGTGCACTCGGCAGCCGGCTCAGAATTGTATTAATTTATTTTTCTTATCTGCCGATGGTGTGGCCACCCGAACCACGAGATGATCCCATGACTGCTCATTTGGTGGTCCCCCGAGAGAAATGATTTAAGACACCGGCAACCTTTATTTATGTGCTCTTAACTCTAATTTTACCACAAAACAACAGGTCTTCCCAACTGCGCGTGTGGTGCCTTTTATGTCAAGGTCTTCCTGCCCATGTACTGTATATGGGGCCTTTGAAGTCAAGGTCATTCTGCCATGCGAGAAATGAGATCTGATAAGTCTTGCGCTGCTCATATGGGCAAATGTGGGTGTTCTGGTTAAATGCAGAGCGCCCGATAATCTCCCTGAAGATGGAAGCTAATCTCCATCCACGCTGCTCTTTCAAATGAGGAGGTCATCGTCCAAGGCTCCAAGTCCATTTAGCGTCCTTGGCTGCATGGGCCACACGTTTCCACAGAGAGGCGTTTAGCAAGTCAGCATGTTGGTCTGCTGTTTGCACAAGGAACCTTCCAGTACATCCACTTCTGCACCTTTCCAACATATTTCTAACCCAGTTGCTGTCACTTTAATATACTTAAAATCTGCTTTTCTGTGAGTGATGGAAATGATTTAAACAAGTATTCTGAGTGTTTAATGAGGCCGAGGTCCTTAAAAAAACATTGATTTTGCACTGAATGACTTTCTGTCTGTGTTGTAATGATTAAGCGTGGGTCTCAACCTTTGCTTTGAATTTGTTTGCTCCCATGGGCTCAGCTGTGCAAGACTCGCTACTCATATTTTAGTCCGCTCCTATATGGAGCAAAAACTCCCCGTGAAGATTAGTTAGATCTCAGCCCAGTCACAAGTGACCTTTTGAATAACGGTGTGTGCTAGACAGCAGTGCTCCTGCTCTATAATGTAGCATTCAGAGATTTAAAAAAATATTTGGGTTTGCTGGTTTTATTCCACATTTATGGCACAGGCCAGAGTTGATATATTGTCTAATATTCTTTTTTTCCTCACAGCAAGTATTTCCCTATATTCCTGATTTTATTTGACAGGAAATGTTCCTCCTCGTCTTTTGAAGGCTCAGTAAATTTAAGCGGTGGCTGTAGGATTGAACTGGGGTCATTTGCATACATAAATTTATTGGCTATCTGACAGCTAGCGATACTGCCAAGCTCCACAGGAGACAGAGCTGACAGCAAGCAGAGCATTATCATTTGTGATGGGCCTTCCGTGGACTCCATCCCCACCCCTCCCCTCTCTGGACCTCTCTCTTTCTCTCTCTCTCTCTCTCTCTCTCTCTCTCGCTCTTACTCTGCCTCTAGTCTGTCCATCCAATGCCTCAACTGTGTAAGCATAATTATATTGAGGAATATATGGTGAGAAATAACATTGTTGTTAATACTCAATATTGCTGGCATGGTTGAAATTATCCTGCTATGTTGCAATTTTGATGCAATGTTTAAAGTTAGTAGGCTACTTCACTTTACCGTCTAGGTTTACCACTGATGAATGATGATGATGATAATGATGATGATGATGATGATGATGATGATGATAATTATTATTATTATTATTATTATTATTATTATTATTAATAATAATAATAATAATAATAATAATAATAGTAATAGTAGTAGTAGTAGTAGTATTGTTGTTGTTGTTGTTGTCATTATTATATTGTTATTAGGCTATTGTTATTGTTATTATTATTATTCACCTTTCACAAACTCAAGGTCACTAAATGATAATCTGTCTAATTGTGTTTTTGCTCCTCTGAGAAGGATGATCACATTATTGCTTTGCTCCACTCTGATTTGTAAGACAGACCTATTTTAGTATCTCTGGGGGGAATCCTCTACTTCCAGGAACCAAACTGAAATGTCATCTGGACGCCTTCAAAGATATTTGGCTTGTCTTAACACAAGAGGCCTTTAAGACTCCTCTTACACCCATCTAAAGGGTTTGTGCTCAGGAACGCTTAGAGATTCCAGCAGGGGCCTTCTGAGAGGCTGTGTGTTCTCCAGGTTTGTGACCTTTCTAACTTTTTATGCTCATTTGAAGTGAGAATAACCATCTTCTGTCCCAGAGAGGTCTATCTGCCAACAAAGGCTTCTTTAAGGTTCCAATAGAACCTATGATGAACTTTTTTTTGTAAAGGGGTAGCTGCTCTGCAAGCTGGTGGCGTGCTGCTTATTTTCTCCCCTCTCCAAGGAAAAAGGTCAGAATTGCAATGGGAATTAATTGAATTGTGAGCGGGGGCAGCTGGCAGTGTCAAATGACCTGGGCTGGACTTGTTCCCGTTCCATTAGCTGGCTGTTCTCCAGTCGTTCAGTCAGTAAATGTGGCTTGACACCCTCAGCATTTAGTATGCAAGAGATTATGAATGGCCACTGTTACCAGTTAATAGGCCTTATACGCCAGGCCCCCGCTCTCATCAGCCCCCTTACAAACCAATCAGCAGGCTCCTTAAAACGATATAAACACAAGTGGCATGATGTAATGAAGTTGTGTTCCTTAAAGCAGTGCGATAGAGCGACAGCGAGCGCAACGATTTCCCGGCCAAACGGAGCCCTCTCAGACATAACCTCATCTGCGTCATTGAATAGTTTGAAGCTGATCAATAAGCAGTTTTCTGTGGCCTTTCACCAGTGTCACTTGTCATTGAGGAATGCAAATGCATGTCAGAAACTAGCCTGACAGTTTTCCCTTTGTGACTTTTTGCGCGGGGGGGCGGGGGGCGCACGGAAAGTGATCGCTCATGGAGATGATGGCCAAGGAATCACAGAGGCGGCGAGAGGCAGAAAGTTGCTGATGTGCTGCGGGAATGGACGCAGGTGGCATGTGTCCCGTGTCCCGTGGCTGCAGCCAGAGATCTGGACTTGGGAGAGTTTGAGCTCTTGCAACAACCAACTCGAGTCTGCAGAAAACACTCACAGACACACTGCAGCAGCAGCTGATCAACTGGGATACAATGGTAGTCCAAACAGTAGCCTGTGTTGGCATATAATGGCAGTCCAAACAGTAGCCTGTGTTAGGATTGGCCGATACTGGCCGCCCAAACAGTAGGCTATGTGTTATTACGGGATATAGGCTAATGGCATCCCAAACAGTGTGTCTTATGTGTTACAATGGGCAGACGAAACAGTAGTATGTATTCTGTGATACAATGGCAGCCCAAATAGTATGTGTTGTAATGACAACCCAAACAGTGTGTGTTTGTCGATGCAAAAGCACTGCAGTGTGTCAGATGCAAAGCTTAACGGGCTAATTGATGGTAAAATATAGGCCTAATTAAAGTGCACACAGACAGAACACAAGCAAAGACACAGAGATAAATAAAGACAACAACTCAACATGCTGACATTAGAAACCTGCCCCCTGCCTTTTCTTAAGGCCCAAGACTTATTTTGAACCTGTTGGGTAGCCTATCAATGTGCTGTAACCAATAGGCCTACTTACTGGGTTGCAATATCAGATGATGTGATTAATTCATATTGATTTGTGTGTAGGCTACATGGTAAATATACTAATACAATTATGCGACCCTTGAACCTTAATGCTCATTTTGCATGGGCTCTTAACAGGTAATGAGCCAAAACGAGTAGGCTTGAGCCTTTTTTTCCGACTGATCATTGGTCTACTGTCCACTCAAACGCAGGCTGGCGAATGACCAGACGAGCGTGGGGATGCGGACAGTGATGACTGCGGATATTTAGAAAAAGGATCTTTACCTCCAATCCATTCTTTTTCTCCTTTTTACTCGTCCAGTAGAAAAGCACTATTGGTTCCTCGTTACTGTCTGACTGCTCTGGCGCTACTGTTCAATATTTCATTGTTGCAAACGGAAAGCTTCTTTTTTCTTGCTAATTCCCCACAAGTCAATTGCCAATCATCTGCCAAAGAAAAAAACAAAGCAAAACGTTTTTTGGGGAGGGGGAGGTGAGAAATAAATGTGTGAACTTTGTCCGCTGAAGGCTCATCAAGGGAAGTTTAATTGTCCCAGCCGGACATTAATTAACATGCCTGCCTTATAATGCGTCCTCCGGCCTGAGCTCCGTGCCGCTGTCATCTCCGGTGTATCTTTTGAAGTGTAACCCAGAGAGAGATCGAGGGCAGTGGGATCCATGGCGAGGGTTAGAGGCGTGTAGGATCCACCCTGACAAGCCTGCTGAAATGCGGTGGACTCCTCCTTGTGTTCCCCCGCCACACAGCAGTCCTTTTGTTGCTTATTAAGATTTCACAGATACAAACGCTAGTCCAGTAATTGCTTTCTGGAATCTGCCTTTAATAATTACACATCGAAAAGCTGCGGTGAACATTAGAACGGCAGAGACTAATGGAAAACTAGATTTTTTCACTGAATTAGAGAGCAGGACGATCCATATATTGACAATCCATCAAGATGAAAGAGATCAGGAAAAGTGTTTCGGACTGTCGGGGAACGGTAGGCAAACTGCGCCCTGATGCAGGCTGGCATTCGGCACGGAGGAGCGCGAGGAAGGCCAGGAGAGATTCTCTCTCTCAGCACATCAGATCAGAGAGAGAACACTAACAGCCCTTGCCCCAACGCCTTCAAAGAGGCCCTTGTTCTACTCTCTCTCTCTCTCTGTCTCTCTCTCTCTCTTTCCCATCCCTCTCTCTCTGCCTTAGATCACATTGCTGGCTGTATGTGAGAGGGCAGCCTTAACCCCTGACAGGGACCAGCTGAAGAGCTGGAGTGAAAATAGCCCTGTGATTGCATGGGTGCATCTGTGCATCCTACTTTTTCCACAGTGACATGTGGATAATTGTGTGGAGGAGGACTGGTGGGAGTGCTGAGCGCTTCAATGAAGCCCCTTCAAACGTGTTCCTTCCTTTCATGTCTTTAGCTTTTGGACATTGGTCTGGAGCATCAGACAGTGGTAGGCAAAGAGGAGAAATGGGCAAATCTGGATTCAATGCCTTCTAGAGGGTCGCTCCACCTCTGACTAGAGATTTAAAAGCTAATGTGATTTTTCAGGCACTGAGCAACTTGCAAACCCTATAAGGAACTTAATAGTAGCCTACATGTCAGGATAAGCAATATTTGCAAAAGAAAACAATAGTCCTGCATAGTGGAGTCCTAACTGTGAGGGGGGAAATGGACACCCTTACCACAGTATTACACACTGGAGCAGCACGTCAGCTGGCCAAGGCTTCAAGAGCTCCACATCTCTGTCGAGGCTCGGTGTGCTCATCTGTTGACTCAAAGGTACAAATTACACGATTATGATGTATCATGTATTAGAGAAAGTCTCTTTGTTCGCTGGGAAAATCAATAGGAGAGCTCTGAGAGAGCCTACTTCTCCCTCTCACATCTCCAGACAGGATAGGCTGGGAAATGCTGATTCCACATTCGGAATGACAGTGATTCATTTGGAGGGGCTGTCCAGCTCCGGCTGCTAACTTATACCTAAGGGTCCGGCCAGCACATGTCATCCGCAACTTTGGAAAAGGCTATGTGGTTGTGTGTGCGGTGTGTCTCTGTGTGTCTGTGTGTGTGTGTGTGAGAGAGAGAGAGTATATGTGAGTGTGTACTGTATGAGTGTATTTTTTTTGGCATGTAGATAGGCTAGTCTTTATTGTTCGGGAGAGGGATTTGTTGTCCACACCACATGAAAACAGATATCCCGGTCCCAAACAACATTACATCCATATCCAAATTTGTGGGCAGGAACTTGAGTGACTCAAGGTTCTTTCCATAGTTTGGTAGGTGCTGCAATAACAAAGAGAGTAGCCTCTGCTAAAGCACACTTTCCATTGGAACATATCAACTAGATAGGAGCAGTGCAAACCCCATAATTTTGGTGTTTTTATTCAGTATTTTTCTATATAGTAGCCTAGATCACAATGTCTCTGTGTGTTTGTTATACACTTAATCTACTCATTATATAGCAGTGAGATTTCTGTTTAGTGTGTTAGTCTGTGGATTTCTGAGATAAGTCCATGTAATGGGTTAACTGCTGTAAAATTACAAATAAATACATTGTTTCAATTGGACAAAGGGTAGTGAAATTTGGCAAAATTTTCAAAAATTACTGTATTTTCTCCATGTTTCTTTTGCAACATTTATCAAAAATTCTTCTCTTATTGTTTCTATTTCACTAAAGTGCTGTTAAAAGAAACTCATTGCATCTGACCAGAGAAGGCAGACAAAAAGCCCTTGTGCTGTTCTCTGTCTGTTTGGACAGGCCAGATACAATAGGCTGTGTGATCAATATTCTTCCTCCTTCATTCATTTTCCCATTTCTCTCTTTCCTTATTTCCTTTCCCCCTTCAATTCTTTCCTTCATTTTCTCTCTTTGAACCTCCCCCTCCCCGTCTGACTACCTTTGGTGACCCTTGACCCCACCCCAGCGGTGACACTTGGGGCTGCATGTCCTTAGCTTGTAATTAGGTTGGCCGCTGGACCCAAAGGTGACCCAGGGCCCTCAATGGCCTGGCCCCAGTAGACCGGCGTGGCTGTGTGCTGTTTTCTGCTCCCTGATTAGCCTTGGCTCCTCCATTAATTGGTCTCCACAGATAGAGACAAATAGGGCTGAACAGAAAGGCGTACTATAGTATAGGTGTACTATAGTATACACTAGTATCTGTACTAGATACGCTACTAACACTATGGGTTTTATTTGGAAAAGACAGTCTTTCTCCCTTGTTTGTTCTTACTTTGTTTAAAAGCCTACTACGTGTATAATTATATACCGGCAAGTACAGTAGCCTATGAGAATAAGCCCCACATAAATTATTCTACAAAACACCAGGGAAACAATGATGACGTGGCTACAAAATACACAACTGTTTGTGTTACAAAGTGTGCTAGATGTCCTCCATAAAATTCTACAAATCCATTCTGATCTATAGTTTTGTGAGCTGAGAGGCAGCATGTGCACGGACACAGTTCTGTAACAGTGGAGGCTGAGGTCCGCTCTGCTGGATGTGAGCTGCTGTCCTCCAGCGGATGCAGGAGATGATGATGAGGAGGAGGAGGAGGAGGAGGAGGATGACTGTGAGCTCTCGGGCTGTGAGCTGCAGCAGTGCAGGGAGGTGATGGGGAGTGGGGCTCAGCCTGAGCCTAAGGCTAAGGCTACATGCAGGCTCTGTGTCTGTGAGCGCGGCTCCTTGGCTTGGAGGGCTGGCTCTGCTGGCGAGGCGAGGCGAGGCGAGGCGAGGGCGCGCGGGGTGACGGGGGTGGGGTGGGGGAGCGAGCGCGGAGCAGGAGAGGTTGTTCATCATGAACTGAGAGGTCATCCTCCGAGTATTTATCTTGTAAGCAGCCGAGCCCTACTGCACAAGCAGCCTTGTCTCCAGTTTGTCTTCATTCCCACTCCAGCCATTCTTAATGACCGTCAACAGGACCCCACCACGTGGCCCAAACACCCAGGGCACATAGTCAAAGTGCAAAATAGTGCAATGAGCAAGTATTTTCATATTTTATGCAGTCCCCGTTGTTGACAGAGAAGTTCTTTTCTTAAGAGTAGTTTCAGAGGAAAGCAGGTGGGTGTTTTTTTTTTTCACTTCACTACACAACTGGAAATGATCTGAAATATTCACTGTATCAGTGTACATGTGTGACCTACTAGACGAAGGACCCAAATATACGAGGACTTTTTCTATTTATTCATACAGATCTGAAAGATTTTACCCTTGTATTTTCCTGTGATGTGATGTGTATGTTTTGCACTTTTTGCAAAATGTTCAACACTAACTGACAACAACCAGCAGTACATGAAGCGAATAGATTTTTATTGAATTGTTAGAATTGTATTGAATTTATGTCCAATTTCAAATTTATCACCAATTACATCTGAACTGTAGCGTGCAATGCAATTGAAACAGACAAAAGCGCTGTTTTCCGGTTGTTTCCAACCCATATTTTCATGGTTTTCACACTACATTGCACAATGTGAAAAAAAAAGCATAGTCCAGTTCTATACAGACTTCTGTCTGCCCTTTGTCTACAAAGAGTTTTCACCTGGAGCAGTAAACCTACAATTTGATTTGAATCAGTAATATTCTATTTGAAATAGTTTTCAACACTTTGGGGGTTTTACACATGCAGAAATGTGCTGTTGAATAGCAAGCGGAGGTACTCAAATGAACTCTAGTGAGAGGCTGGCTACTGCCCACTTTTTCTTCTTCATTAGATGCCTGGGAAGAGTGTTAAATAATATTAATGGGCGCCATAGTCATTACTTACCACCGTTTGCCTGGGCACAAGTGATTTTATCGACCAGCGGGGGGGAGGCAGGGATGCGGCGAGGAGCAGCAGATTATTCTGGGTCTGATATTATCGCCAGCTTAAATAAGTTGATTAGCACACACACTATCTTTAAATAGATCTAGATGATGATGTTGATTGGGTGGAGCACTGAACCATCCATCTTTTTGATCTGCTAATAACTGAAATCCATCATTGCTTTCACCACTGCCTGGGCCACGCGCTGACTCTCCCTCTCGCCATCTCCTCCTCTACCCCGCTCTCTCTCCCTCTCTCCCTCTCTCCCTCTCTCTCTCTCTCTGGAGTCCACAGGTTGAAGGGAGCATGCTGGTGAATGTAGGACAACACAGAGAGCTCTGTTATCCATCAGCCCCCACTGAACTTATTGGATTTACCACTATAACGCTACAGAGGAGAAACAACCTCCTCTTGTTGCTTTTTAATCTGTTATCTAAAGTTAACCCAATATGACATTTATTTCTACTGTTCACATGGCTTGAAGTGGCAGATGTTGATATAATGTACCTTTTTGTAGGAAGAGCTTCAAAACACCTTTCACTGTTGATATGACAGATATATATGTTATTACCTAGTTATTACAAGAAGCATCACGTAAACAACAACAGGACCCTAAGACACTGTTTACAATCTTTGTTAACTCTTTACATACCAAAATCAACAATACCTTTTCCAAGGTATTACCAGGTAACAAAACACATTTTCTACTTTTGACACTTTTTAAATTTTTATAAAAGGCCAATCAGAAAAGTCTACACACTGCTTATTAGATACAGTGAATTAATACTCCATGCTGTGTCAATTCCTCTATGAAAACTCCAGTACACATCAAAGGAAATAGCCCAACCTATCTGAAACAGATAAGCATGTCGTCTTCTGCTTGTCAATCAAATGAGCCAGTGTTAGTCACGCTTATGGCATTATGCCTGCTTATGGGCTCCTCATGCCCAGTGTGACAGATGCCATGCGGCTCAGCACTGGGTGCAGGTCTGTGTGCTTACTGTCCACTCATACACTACACACCTGCTGGGCTCACAAAGAAACTCATGCGCCATGCACCCATAGGAAAACAGTTCAAGTGGTTACACCAGGCTTTATTAATACTACAAGATGTAAGTGTGTGTGTGTGTGTGTGTGTGCGTGCGTGCGTGCGTGCGCACCCAAGTGTGTATGTGTGTGTGTGTTTGTTGGATGGGAGGTATTGAGAGGCGGAGGCTACACAGGGTCCTCCTGGAGGAGGAGAAAAGGTGTTTTGCTGCTTACCCAGCTGTGAAAATTGCATCCAGTCTAATTTGATTAAGCACCCCGCTAGGCAGCTAGTTCTTTGTAATTAATGTATGTTCGCCTCTTCTACTGTTTTACTCACAATTGCTTGGGAATTAAGGTAATGTCCTCAGTCCAGTGGACATGCATTATCATTTTACTCTTATACTATATGCTTTATCTACAGCAGTTTCACTGTGCATTATTGCCTCCCCCTCTTTCTTTCTTTCTTTCTTTCTTTCTTTCTTTCTTTCTTTCTTTCTTTCTTTTTTTTTCTTTCTTCCTTTCTTTTTGGTTCCTCACCTGGCTGTCTCTCTCTGTCCCGGGTGAGGGAGTCACGGGGGACACTCCATAGGGGGTTGATGTGTGGAGGGTGTAGAAAGTGTACTTACGCCCACTGGACACCCGTCTCTCCCTGCTCAGAGCCTAATTATCCCTACACACACACACACACACACACACACTCTACACACTTTACACTCACCACAGGTTCCTAACCTCGCTGACAGACCAGCAGCCTTGGCCGCACACACAAAGCAATAGGAAAAGATTAATTGTTTGTTGTGTTTTCAGTCCCACAGGGGGCCTGGTCACTTAATAAAGAAAAATAATTCCTTCTTTCTCTTGATTTGGTTTCTTTCCTGAGATGTGTGCGGACATGTGCATCTGCAAGGGAGGCAGGCGGAAGGGGGGTGTGGGGGAGAAAGTTTCATTCTCGTTAACAGTTCAGGGTCATTACCTTCACCCTAAGTGTGCATTGGGCAGGTAGCCTACAAGCGCTGGAGTGTAAAAGGAAATTGATGAGGTTGAGGTACATTGTTCGGCTGCAAGTTGCATCATCATTTGTGGCGACCTGTGCGTTTAAATCCTCATTACGCTGTCTAAATTAAAGCGCCCATCCAATTGTTCTTCATTTGTGAGGCAAGTATAATGGGTTAGGGCCAGTTGAATGGAAGGAGGGGGGAAGGGGGAGAAGGGGGGGGGGTGAGAGGGGCAGAGGGGGCTGCAATTAGCGAGCCCTTGTTAATTGAGCATCACAGCTTGTGCTGAGTGAACACATCACAGCGGCTGCAGCGCATTGGAACGGCAGACCGTCAGCAGGCTGCTGGCGCAGGGGCTCAATATCAGGCACGCCTAAATGCAAATGCCACCAGAAGTTGTCACATCAGCGACCTTTGGAGGAGAGGAGGAACAATATAGACCTCGAGCACACGGACCTTTCTAGAATAACATACCAGGAAAAAAGCGATAATTCGTTAAATGATTTGTTTTGTTTAGCAGATATTACAGTAAAACATGAAGGTGTTACTTGGGCCTACTACCTGATACTGTATGGGAAGTTGGCTAAATGTGATTATTTGGCTAAGTCAATCAATTAGCTACCTCAGTATCTAATCTAAACATTGTGCTCTAAAGATAAATCCGTTCAGGGTGTTTGGACGCTGAACATAACATTTCTTGAGTGTGTTTTGTGAAGATAGATTTGTGTTTGTGTGGTCACTGACGGCATCCTGCTCCACACCTTAGCTCTTTCACTTTATCACCACAAAGTTGTTATTTTTTCTGCGTCTGTACAGGGACTTCATTGAGCGGCCGCTGATAAATGCTGTCTCAGCCTGTTGATGTAATTCATTTGTCAGGCGCGTGAAAAAGGTTCATCAGCGGGGGGCTCCTATGGCCGCCTCGTAGCGCTTCCGACCGAGCCTCTCTGTTTTCCCTCGCACTCCTCCTCTGCTGTTCTTTTTCCTCCTCTCCCCCATTTTCCACCTTCTCATTCTTCATCTCTCCTCCTCCCCCTCTCTTCCTCCCTCTGCTTTAACTCTCTCTCTCTCCCTCTCTCTCCCTCTCTCTGGCGCTCCAGTAATTGTGCCTCCCATGGCTCTCTCATCAGAGGGGTGTTCAGCTGCTGCTTTAGGCCTCGGTGGGCCCAACTACAGCTTTGCCACGATGAATGGGCTCCGACTGGGCCCACGTAATACATCTTTCTTCCCACTAGCGCCAAAAGAAAAACACAAAATCAAAAGGCGTAAAAAACAATGAAAACAAAAACAAAAGAGCAAAACACAAATGATCTCGGCCTCCGTTCATAATTTATACCGAGTCTTTCATGTGTGGAGCTGAGCGGCCATGAGAGAGAGGGAGAGAGAGAGAGAGGGAGAGAGAGAGAGGGAAAAGAAATCAATGGAAATTCATATTTCATCAGCCCATAATTGCTTTTGAAAGTGTGTGGTAGTCATTTGTTTTAGGGCCGCACTCAGTGGTGGGCCACTGACAGTTCCATACATTTAAAAAGCGAGGTCTTATTTCTTTTCCGAGGCCTCTCTATCTCTCCCTCCCTCTCTCTCCTTCTCTCTTTCTCTCTCTCTTTCACCCTCCCTCTAACACTGCTGCCTTTCTTGTCTTTCATCCTCCCTTCACCGCTACAGCTGTTGAAAATAAGGGCTTTGTTGTCAAGAAAATTGCGTTCCTTTTTTTCTGACAACATTCTATCATCTGTGAAGTTATCGATTTGCCAGTGTTTTAACCATCAAACTGGATCTATTTGAGTGACTCTGGTTTTTAAACAATTTCTTTTGACAAGCGAGGTGTCACAGCAATTGCCTGCTTTTAAAGACAGTATTTCAATTTGTTAGACAGTGCTTCAAACCGTGGACGCCCACCCCCCTACCCCCACCACCCCACCCCCCCTCCTCTGTCTTTGAAGAGGATTTGGATGGTCTGTAGACCCCCCAGTGGAGAGAGTTGTCATCTCGGAGAGGCGTGAGGAGAGGGGGAGAGGAAAGAACAGCCTTGCTTTTATAGATTGCTGTTAGGTCAACAAAACTTTGGCAGCATTGATTAACTTGACAGTGAATGCTCTCCTACATTTATCACTAATGGCTGGGCAGTAGGAAAATCTAATAAGAGGCAAACAATCCCCGCTGGAGCTGTAACAGGTTCGGCATGAGCAGCCGAGCGTGCGGATGGCCAGAGCGCCTTCTCCCCTGACGGCCGCGCCACGTGGGCCAGACAGCCGCCATCACCTCCATGATGCCCCCAAACGCAAGACATCATGGCAATGTGCTCATTTCCTTCTTCATTTTCTCCCTCTCTCTCTCTCTCTCTCTCCCTCTCTCTCTCTCTCTGTCTTTCATGAGCGTGTGCAGAGCCCATCTCTTTCAACCCCTGCTACCTCTCACTCCCTTTTTTCCTTTATTCTATTTTTCTTCTTTCTCTTGCACTTCTTTTGTACCTCTCATCTCATTGGCCTCCCCCATGGCTGGGCTGGTCTAGAGGGACTATGGAGCCTTTGATAGGTGACAGAAGAGCTGAGGCGGCGAGGTCACATCCTGGCCAGAGCCAACCGCAAAAAGTCATCGGCCAAAGAGGAAGCTCAATTCGTTTGGGGCTGTTTTGCTATTTTGCTCTACTGCAGACCTGACTTCCTCATTTGCTTTCTTGCCAGAAAAATTAGAACTTTTCGTGAGAAATGTGTGTGTGTGTGTGTGTGTGTGTGTGTGTGTGTGTAGGAGAGAGAGAGAGAGAGAGAGAGAGAGAGAGATTTTTTCCTCCGCCCAGAGAGGAGTGTAATTTGCATCAGGAGCCATAAAGCATGCAGCACATACGTCAGAGTTTAGCGGCCAGGGGCCATCGATTAGCCGCCACCTGGCCATCAGGTTCACTCTTAGGATTCAATTTTTTTTCGTTTTGCATATTGTATTGATCGCTTGGTGGTAAAC
This sequence comes from Sardinella tawilis, assembly GCA_030264315.1. Classification (NCBI taxonomy): domain Eukaryota; kingdom Metazoa; phylum Chordata; class Actinopteri; order Clupeiformes; family Clupeidae; genus Sardinella; species Sardinella tawilis. The sequence goes on from JASCQY010000293.1 coordinate 648,011, forward strand.
GAGCAAAAAGCACACGGCCAAGAGGATGAATTGTTTACTCGCATAAAAATAACCTTTCAATAGGGGAAGATGCATGGAGCCGACTTCAGGTGGCGATCTGCTGGCTCAAGCAGATGGCATTCAGCTGCTATTGATCTGGCCCGGCAGGCCATCGCAGGGGCCAGGCATGGCCAAGCCTCTCCTTTTCTCCTCCTTGCCTCATCACTCGCTCCTCTCCTCCTCTCCTCTCCTCTCCTCTCCTCCTCTCCTCTCGCCATCTCCCTGCTCCGCACTGAGAACAAAGGAAACGAAGGTGATGGAGCAGAATTGATTTTTTTTGCAGCCCATCCAATTTAACCAGCAACCCCCTTAACTTCTCCAAAACAGGAGCTTGGGAACCAGAAGGGGGGTGGGGAGTTGTGTGAGTGTGTGTGTGTGTGTGTGTGTGTGTGGTCATCATGTCATGATATGAAAATAAAGGCGGTTAAAGCAGGTGAGTTAGCTCACTGATGCGCCGATTTGTAAAGCCACCAATCCTCCCCCATTAAGGATCCCCCCCCTCCTCCACACACACACACACACACACACACGCAGACACTCCACCACACACATGGACACTTTCCACACATTCCACACCAACTCTTCTATCTGACCAGTTTAGAAAAATCTCACATTTCAGAAAACCGACGTTCATGGCAAAACACAATGAGTGAGCATGAGGTGAGGCCCATGCAAGCTGAGGAGCTTGAGGAGGAGGCCGGTGTGCCGTGTGGCTGTTGGGTCTCTAAGTGGGTGATTGTCTATGAGAGAGAACAGGGGACGAGACTAACTGGGGACTGGAAGAATGAGAGAAAAAGAGGCTCATACTGTACCAGCAGAAAGGGGACAGAGAAATAGAAAGAGAGGGATTAAGGGGATGGAGAAGAGGAAAAGGAAAAGCAGAGAAAGAATAGAGGCGAGTGGAGAAGAAAACCCCCTCCTCCTCCTCCTCTTCTTCCTCCTCCTCCTCTTCCTCCTCTTCCTTCTTGACCCTCCATGTCTCTGTGTCTCTCCACCGTCTCTACACCAGACTTGAGGGTTAATTAGTTTCAGAGGGAATGCAGGGGCCACTGCCTAGTCCACTCCACACACACACACACAGACACACACACACACACACATTCACACAAACACACACATACACACACACACGCACACACACAGAGCGAGCAGAAACATTACTCAGACAAACACAAGCTCGGCCTTCTTCACTGCTGCTGTAAAACTGCACCTCAGCACAGAGAAGACCAAGCCAAGCGAGAGACACCATGTGAGGAGCAAAGGCCTCGAAATCTCCTCCCCCGGGTAAAGAGACATTTTTCTTTAATTTTCCACAGCTTAAACATTCTCCCACGCCTGGGCTCTGGGACGAGGCCACGTCTAGTTGGGTGATGAGAGGAGAGGAGGGCTGCTGCCGTGCTCAAGCTGGATGCTGAATGACCAGGAGACATTAGTCCATTAGAACAGTAGAGCATTAGGCTGATTAGCCTGGAGGTTGGCTCTTCTGATGGGTCAGCCTACAGAATTGCTACTGACATGCATGCATCTTGTAGCTTTGGCTGCCTGAGGTGGGCCACCAAAAGAAAGCTATGGACAATAAGACTAAGGGATTGGTTGATGGAACACTCATACATTCCACACATAGGAGAAAGGTCATGTGACACAAGGTCATGTGAACACCATACATGAACAGGTGAAAATTCCTTGCACACCATGAATGACTGTGAGAAAGTAAAAGTTACGTTTGTAGCTCACATCATTATTCAAAATTCTTATAGGTCCGTGTAAAAATGACCGGCCACTCTGCCCTCGTTAGGTCCAGCCCAGGCCGCTGCTGGTGCTGCTGGTGCGGGAGATGAGCAAGGCTGACCACGCGGCCGGCTCCAAACACAGGGCGGTGGGGACACTCTCTCTCTGAAGCTTGACTATGCCTGTTTTACAAATGTGCTTCTTTACAAGGGAGAAAAAAAAACAAACTCAACTTGCTGGTATCTATTTTGGATGGCAGTTGGTGAAAAAGTCCCTGCACTAGGCAAAGTTTGATCGGTAGCTTCTGCAGAGAATCTGGAATCCGTTTATAAATAGCTCCGCTGGGTTCCGGGCACCCCAGAGGGCCGGGTGGTTTGGGTGGGTTCTGGCAGAGTACACACACATCATCTCGGAAGGTTAGCCGGCTCTCTCCTCCGGCGTGCCGACCGGGCCGCTCGGCTGCCGCGGTAATTGGCTGATGAGGAAGCCGGGGCCTAAAAAGAATGTCAGCGTTCGATTTCCCAGGCATCCTAAGTGAGGATATGTCACCATTTCTGCGGCACTGTGTGACACGGCTCTGTAGCCGAGGCTCTGGGGAAATCATTAGACTGTTTATACCTCGGCCCTGTCCACCGCCTCTTCCCTTTGATATTTTCACAACGTTTTCCTCTGAGTGATGGTGGCTCTGCAGGATCGGGGGAGAACAAGTCCCCCCTTGTAAATTTGGGACCATATTTTAGCCGGCTGGAGGAGGAAAAAGCCAGACAATTGGTGATGCACTGTGGGAGGCTCAACAGCAAAGGGGGGAAGAAAGAGAAACAGAGAGAAGGGGAAAGAGAGAGAGAGAGAGAGAGAGAGAGAGAGAATGAAAGAGAGAGGACAATCAATGCTGTCCACCTAGTGTCTTGTTCCCAATGTAAGGGGATGGAACATTAAAGATTTTTTGGAGTGCTTGTAGCAGTGAGACTTTAGTCATTACAAATTTTTTAAGAAGTTTTCGGTGGAAAAGGTTCAGGCCTCTGCGCTGAGCAGTGAATCTAAAAAAGCGTATAGGGCACCCACACGGAGACCTTAAGCGCTATAGACTCCACACCCCTGGTGTGCGGCAGCAGGGAAAAAGAAGTAGAAGTGGTACAAGTACTTGAGCATGCCCAAAAAAGTTCAGCATTGTATGTCTTTATCTCATGGGTGTCTGTATGTCTCACACAAGCCCTATGACCCAAGCACATTACACACACACCAACACACACACATACACACCGACACACACACCGACACACACTCACCGACACACACACCTATTTTAGCAGAGGAGGCAGAAGTGAGTTTGTGTGAGTGGTGTCCAGGCCTCATAACCATAGGAGTGCTCCCTATCTGATCAGCTCTCTGTCCGTTGGGTGTCAGAAACGTCAATATGATAATACCCAGCCTAATTGTGTGGACCTGGAGGCCTGGGGCCGGCGGTGATAATTGTCAAAGTATAACAGGGTTAGACACTTAGACACTGTCATTACAAGCCAGTCAATACAGCAGAAACTGAGAGTGGATATCTGAGGAAGATTCTGCTGACAGCAAGAGACTGAGTGTGTGTGTGTGTGTGTGTGTGTGTGTGTGTGTGTGTGTGTGTGTGTGTGTGTGTGTGACATAAAGAATGAGAGGGAAGAAGAGCAGGACAAGAGTAACCAGACGTCTGGCATACAAACATGATCACTAGGAGCCCAGTATGTGAATCTAATCTAAGGTGAATCTAATCCCACACAACTATGCCGAGTCTTACA
>JASCQY010000293.1:665763-679964 GCA_030264315.1 Sardinella tawilis
ACACACACACACACACACACACACACACACACACACACACACACACACACACACACACACACACACACATATACATCAGTAAGTAAGCAAGGACCTAAAAGGAACTCTTGAGAGTGACGAATGCACTCAGTTCCTGCACACACTCTCTCTGTCATCACCATTTCCAGTAACACAGTAAGTCATATCATTGCTGCCAACGTTGTGTCCATAAGGCTCACGCTGGTTGACACTGGTCCTGTAGATGCTACTATTTGTTTTATGCTCTTTATGGACATAGGATGCTCTTTAGCACAGTAGGCCTCCACCAGGGAAAATGCCTGCAACACTTCCATTATTTGGGCTCGGGGAGCCGTGGCCCATGGTGATCAATGAAAGCAGTGATCAGTTTTACATGCTCTAGGCCTGGCTGTTTCATACATCACTTTAAGCCGAGATCAAAGTCAAGCTTTCCAATTCCCACAGACCCGACTGACAGCATGATTGAGCGGTTCAACATAAATTTGTGAAATTCCAGTCCTCTTAACCATCCTGTGGGCTCCTGTCGGCGTCACCAGGCTTTATTTGGCTGTGGACGGGAGGTGACAGCTGTCATAACTGTTTAGGGAAGGCCTGTGTCAGTCTGTGACAGGGCTCGGTTTCATTCTGTCGCAGCTCAGCAACTGTTTTGGATGGGTGCCTGAGAAACGGGGCATTCCTCAGCAAGCGTGCTCTGATAGCCGTAATGACTGGGGACTTGCCCATTAAGCAGCAAATCTGACAGCACTGCGAGGCGCCGCTCCTGTACGCCACTGCTCACTGCACTGCTCACTCGGGCACTTGGAGGAGAGACGGTGCGTAGGATGGCGCCTGCCGGTGCGTAGGCACTCTAAACAACGACTCCAATTAAGAACAAAATGGGGCATGGACAAGCTTTCACTTTCATGGCCTTCGGGTCCTTACGTCAGTGTCTGGCACACTGTATGTATTCATCGAAGGGGTTCAGAGAGGACGGCAAGGGATGGGGTACCAGGGTCTGAAGTGGGCCTTTGCCACCTTAATGGAGTCTCAGAGGTGCCCCCCTACACACTCTCCCTTTGTCCCATCCTCCCCTAACCCCCCCCCCCCAACCCCCAGGATCCCATCCACCTATTCTCACATACTTGCTGTGAATCCTCCCTCTTGCTTTCAGCCAGGAGATATAGAACCCAAAGATCAGTCTGGAAGTATGCTACTCAACAGCGTATCATCTCACTTCACACACAAACACACACACACACACACACACACACACACACACACACGCTCACACATATACACCACTAGGCCAGGACCTCTCTGAAACCTTGCTATGTGTTCATGGCACTTTGGTTTTAATCCTGGTGAGGAGATAACAGAGTGCATTATAATCTGGTGTGATGTATGCATTAACACCACCCCCCACCACCCCAGCAGCACCTCCGATCAATGCAGCCCATTTACATGCCAGTTGGACTAGGGAGATGGTGGCTAAGTGTTTCCCAAGATAAGGAGCCCAAATTCCATTATCCAAAGTGTTCCATGTGTGTGCCTCCGCTTGACCCCTGTCTGGGCCTGCGCTGGCTCTGGCTCGGGCTCGGGCTCTGACGAGCATGGAGGCATGGAGGGGGGTGGTTGCTGGAGAGCCCTCGGCCCACTCTAATGGCTTCACAGGCCTGATTTACTTGCTCTAATAAGGTCACGGGGTCAAGCGGCGACTGACAGCTCAGGCTCTCTGTGGCTGTTTTCTTGCAGAGCCCTATAGCCCAGCGCTCCTCCAGATAGCTCCACCTACTGTAGCCCTCCCTGGCCTTCTCTCTGTCTCCCTCTCTCTCTCTCTCTCTCTCTCTCTCTCTCTCTCTCTCACACACACACACATCTCCTCTCATTCGCTTTCTTTCTCCACCTCCCCCACCTCCCTTCATTCCCATTCTGCTGTCTCACTCTTTTCCTTCCTTCCTTCTGCTGGCCTTTTCTGCCTTTTTCTCCCCCTCTGTTAGTCCATGGCGTGGCATTGATGCTCAGCTGCTGGGGGAGGATTTACAGGCGTGGGGGTGACAGGCCCCAATCAGTGAGCCGTAACCACTGGGATGGAGAGATCGAGCAGTAAGTGAGGCAGTGGCGGACACACCGCTCGCCCGCCTCTGATCAATGCCCCAGGAGCGAGGAAGCAGAGAATTGCAATCTTTCTCTCGCTCTCTCTCTGATCTCTCCCCATTGTTTTGTCTATGTCCATCTGGCCTCATCCCTCGTTCTTTTTATTGTTCTTCCCTCCACTCTCTCTGTGGCTGAAGTGGAGAGATTTTTTTAATTGTTTGGCCCTCCTGAGTGTGGATTGTTTTTTTAAAATCTTGATTAAGTCTATTTTCTGTGTACTATCAGTATACATCCTGGCCTACAATATGATCCGTAGGGGGAAATATTGATCGGGAAAGACAAGGGCTTATTCCATCACATCACAGTCGGATGTCCCCCGTGCTTGTGGAGAGCCCAGCGAAGGGTGCTGTGGTAGATATGGCATCATGTAGAAACAACAGCCAGCTTCAGACTCTTTTCAGTGTCTCCAGCAGGAACTGTACAGAGGTCATTAAAGCGCTGCACCCACAGATTTATAAATTAGGCAATTTCCTTGATTATTGCAATCATTTACAAAATTGATTGGCAGAGTGAGCTATAGACAGATCTCAGCAATGCTATTGACAGGGTTCGCCTCACTAATAAACAGGGCCTCCTCCATAAAGTGAGATGTCATTATTTGTGTGTGCGTGGGGGGCCCGGGGGAGGGCCGCTTTAGCGCGGGGAGATGGCTCAAGGTCATGTACTGTATGCGTATGCATGGGCAGGAAGAAGCAGGCAGGCGGCACTGACTCAGAGGGCAGACTAGGGCCACATCCATCATGGCGCACATCCAGCAGGAGAGGCTTCCTCCGGCACAAATAATATATATATATATATATATATATATATATATATATACTGTATACTGTATGTTAGCCCCATTCCTGGGTGGAGAGTGGAGATTATGATGGTGTGTGGTTGGTGTAATCTCGTTGAGCGGCCCGAGCAGAGGCTCCTCATTGTGGGGGTGGTCACTCATTAGGGCCCCGGTCTTCTCAGATGGAATCAGAGCTCAAGCAGAAGCGCTCAGTCACTGCCTCTCTCTCTACTTTCTACTGTACTCTCACAGCTAGCCAGGAAGAGCACAACCACGGCTCTCAGCCTCAGTCTGGTACAAGCATCTGCGGCGGCCCCTGCCCTCAGTCCCCGAGTCTCTTTCTCTGCCCTCATTTACTCTAGTCAGCCAGATGAATGAGAGCTCCACCGATGCTGCTTTAAACCCTATCCAGCTCCATGGCAAACGCTGAACTGAATGAGAGTACACATAGTGAATGTACAGAGGAGTGGTTTTTGAGAATCTGCCCCAGTGTTGCCCCGGCTGGACAGCTGTCAGAGAGCAGGGGAGGCCCACACGAGCGTAAATCACTTTTATTGGGTGTTTACTGTAATTCTTACTTAGGGCTGCAACTAACCTGCCCTACTCAGTGCATTAAGCCACAAGCACAGGCATCAATCAAAGTGTGTTTTCCACTGGGGCGCACTGTATATTAGCTCTCCTTTGCACCCCCCCCCTCACCCTACAGAAGCAGCCCTTTTCCACAAGCTGCTCACATTACAGATTAAAAACACACAGGCATCTTAGCCCCTTTTCTCGTTGCCTTGTTGTGGAAGTTGTTGGGGCATGCAGAATGTTTCATCGTGATCTACTGTAGTAGTAGTAGTGGTGTGTGGCTGGAAATAGTCCTGCCTCCGTCCCAAGCCAGCGCGTTCCCATGCCCGAGGCCTGTGCCGGGGCTCGCAGTGTCTGCTCTGATGCAGCAGCCTGGCACAGGCCCCGGTGCACAAACTGATGGAAATGCAAGCCAGATGAATGTGATTTATTCCCAAGTGAATGATGCTGCCTCTCAGAGAACTATGTGAATGGAATGGAGGGAGCAGGAGGCAGACAGGGAGATGAGAGGAGATGTATACAAACAGTGATGTCATTGGAGCAGCACGGTGGGCTGGCGTTCAGCAGCAAGGGAGGACAAGGAAACGCACACAGACTTGCACATGCGGCACAAGCACTAGACTGCACTGTACTGTACCGGGTGTGTGCTTGCTGAACCTGTGCTGCCTTGCCTTCTTTAAAGATGCTGCACTGTAGTATGGATCGCTGGACCATTGAGACCTATATTATCATAGCATAGCGTAGCATCCGGCATGGCGTGGCGTTAAGCACTCAGAAGTGTTCTGGGAGCGAGTGGATCCTTGTCCGAAGGTTGTGATGCTCTCACTGGGATAGCATTCTGTTCCAGATGGGAGCTGGAGCTGGTGGACAGACGGCGAGGAGAGGAGAGAGAAGAAAGGCTTTGCCTTTGTCCCTGCTTGAGCAAGGGTGGCTGCAGGCCTGGTGGAGGAAGGGGCAGGAATCAATGATGTATGTGTCCCTGATGCTGGGAGATAAGGCTGGAGGTCTGATGATCTGTTTGCAGACTCCTCGCAGGAAGAGGAGGTGCCAGAGGCTTTTGACAGGTCAGGCATGAGCTGTGAGCTGTGGGTGGGGGTGGGGGTGGGGTGGGGGTGGGTAGGGGGATGAATGGTCTGTCAGGAGTTTTTCCAGTGTGGCCATTTCTCCCTCTGGGAGAGTGAGGAGTGGAAGGGGCTTCAGCAGCTCTGCCTGTGAACACAAGAGATCAGCGCCTAGCACTGTCTGACTGATCGCACCATTGAACGAACTGAATATAATACAGATGCACATTTGTCAGCGTACTGTGCAGCATTGGTCCTCATCTCCCTATAACTTCCCTGGCTTGAGCTTGGCCAGCCAGCGGCTGAAAACTGTGTGTGTGTGTGTGTGTGTGTGTCTTTGTGTGTGTGTATGTATGTGCCCAGATGCAAGTGTGATAGATGTGTTTGTGTTTGTGTGTATATGAACCCATGTATGGAGTGTATCTGTGCATCTGTGAGTGTGTGTGTGTGTGTGTGTGTGTGTGTGTGTGTGTGTGGACTGAGCGCCTGAGTGCTCTATCATGCTGTCAGGGCTGGTGGAGGCTGAGTGGGGAGTGGGGAGGATCTAGGAGGGGAATCAGTGCAGACAAACTGGATGTTGGAGATTCTGTGGGGTCACCAGGGTCAGTTGAGGTCCTGGAACCCCATCCATTCTGCCCAGGCTTCAACTGACAGCTCTCGTGATTCATACACACAGGCTACAAACAGAGCGATCTGTACTACTGATAAACACACACACACACACACATACACACACATACACACACATGCAATCACACGCACAAACACACTCACTTACACAGACAAAATGAATGTACAGAGCAATAGAGTAATACTGTGCTGCTGTGGTCAGACCCCTGAAATGTATTAATAGGCACAAAACACGCGCCGATCTCGATGGAAGTGCACATTCACCTACTGTAGTTATCTCCTGTGAAAAAAGAAAGAAAGAAAGCAAATGCCACTGAAGAAGTCTGAAGAACAAAAGAGAAGCATTGTGAGTGTGAGAAAGAGCCCAGCAGATGCAGCATCAGTAGCATGTGTCAGTGAAGCTGGACAGCTCTTGGCCAAAGCAAATGAGCCGCGTGCATTAGTGACTCACTCAGACCTCAGTGAGGAGCCACCCAGAGAAATAAACTAGAGCAAGAGGTGAAAGCAAATGAAGTCTTCAGGATGCTGGTATGAAGTGAACTTGAAAAGACGTTCTCATGCCCCTAGCCAGTGTTGATAAACAGTGTGTTTGTACAGAGTACTATAATAAGATGTTATTACACATTGTGACGCATGTGTATTTGTTTGTGTCTGTGTGTGTGTGTGTGTGTGTGTGTGTGTGTGTGTGTCTGTGTGTGTGTGTGTGTGTGTGTGTTTATGTAGATCTATGACCAGGAGGGGACACTACAGCACTTTATTGATGGCAATGAGCCCAGCAAGTCCAGTTGGATGCGGTACATCCGCTGTGCCAGACACTGTGGGGAGCAGAACATGATGGTGGTTCAGTACAGGTAATGTGTGCACACACACCTCTGCTACATGCCTCACACAACTTAAAGAATATTTTCATGGAGACATTCTCTTCCTTTTCCAGTTAAACACACACACACACTACGCACACACACACACTACGCACACATGCTCTCTCCACATTTGCACACATACATTCATCCCTGCTCTAATCAAAATGTATTGCAGTTACTGTAGTTCAGAGAGCTCTAGTCTAAAGCACTCACCACAGACACTTGGCTAAATCCAGTATTTCATTCTCAAATGCTTTAGAACAGTGGGAATGTGAATAGTGTGTGTATTGTATGTATTCTTTTGCCCGAGTGCATGACTCAAAGCAGAGATGTAAATACCGAGTGTTTGCCACCAAACAAGAGAAGCGCAGTGAAAGATTCAGGAGCGGCAGCCGTTGTGTTGTTTCTGTCTTTGTCTCCGTCTTCCTTCTCTCTGGTCCTCTTGGTTTCCCCTGAGCTGTTTCCCTCTGTCCTCCACCCCTCCTCTCTCCTTCGCTCTCTTCTCTCCCTCTCTCGTTTGCCCGTTTGCCCTCCCACTCAGCTGTTTTGAGTTCCATATGTTATTATTTGAAATATCTCGAGTGAAGTTCTTCTTCAAAGCTGCGCCGTGATTGATTGACCCTCGCATGGCTGTTTTGTTTTGCTCCGACGGTACGAAGCGCTGGCATGCGCTGCGCTCTGTGTTCTCCAGGAGGCCCCACCGTCGGCTTCATGACTCATCCAACCACAATACTAAATACATGTCAACATGGGCAATCGGATCCAACAAGCAGACGACTAGGAGGAAGAAGAGGAAGAAGAAGAAGAAGAAAAAGAAGAAGAAGAAATCGAAAAAAAGAGGCAGCCCTGGCCACGGCTTTGATGTGCCTGGCCCAAGCAGAGATTTGTGCGAGTTTTGAAAGTGACGGCAAGCTTGTAAGACGGCGTGTACATTTACAGTCTCTCGCCCCGCCGACGAAAGTGTGTGGGACCACCCATCGCTCAGAAAACAGGCCTTCTTTCAGCAGCCAACTGAGTCATTTAGTGCAAGTCCATTTATTTGTGTGCTGCGGTGTTTATGTTAAGCAAGGCCAAACTGAGAGACATGCGCTTGCAGGGGGACGAGGCCCGAGCTCCGCTCGTGTTTTTCTCAGGTTATGAGATGGCTGTGATTTATGGCCTTGTCCTTGTTTTATTTTTATGTCGCGGTGGAAAGAATTAATAAAATTCACAGAGCTCAGCAGCTCCGTTGACGCAGAAGGAGCGTTTTTCTGAAACGTTTATGGACATTTTTCCTTTTAACTCGCGATGCAGACATGCTCCTAAATACATGACTATGTGTATTTATGCCACAAATCTGGCAACCGCAGCATGACAAGGGGGAAAAAATGGAAGGTTCAAAGAAGAATTTACTTATGGTCACCAGCGAGTAAAATATTGAGATTCCACAGACTGCTATTGATTTCTGCGTTATCACTGCCAGGGGTCACTTTGTGGTGACAAAACAAGCCTCCCCCTGGGCCACAGCCATGCAAGAAGTCATTTATTTGGTGAGGGCTTCATTAAATAAGTGGAGCATCAAAGTGACACATTTTACCCTTGTCAAGCCGCTCAGCATTGCACATGGTTTGTAGCGCTAACAGGAGAAATGTTACCCTGCTTCCAAACTCAGCCGTGGGCATTCTGAACAAATGACATAATCTCAGTGGTGTGTAGCATTCTTCTTTATATTAATGTTGAAACAAAGTGTTGACTGTTCACAAGGCTTTGGGGTTGCATGCCAAGCATGTACCGGAGAGGCAATATTTCATGCAGCCCTGTCAGCTGGTGGAAACAAGCAGGGGAGCAGAGCAGTGAAAAGAGATGTTTCCCCCCCCCCCCCCACCCCCACCCTCACAGGTCCTGTATTTTCTATCAAGCCTGCATGGACATCCCCCGAGGGACGGAGCTGCTGGTGTGGTACAACGACAGCTACACCTCCTTCTTTGGCATCCCCCTCCAGTGCATCGCACAGGACGAGAACCGTGAGCCCGTTTCTGCTCTTCTTCTCTCCTCTCCTCTCCTTTTCTTTTTGTCTCTCTCTCTCTCTCCTTTTTTTCTCCTTTATTTTATTCCCTCTCTTGTTTGTCTGTTTTTCCATTCTGTCACCTCCTCTTTCCCGGCTTCCTGTGGTGTTCTCTGTCTGTCTGTCTCTCCTCTGCCTCCTCCCATCTGTTTAGTTCAGTGCTGAGTTGGACAGCAGGCAATGGGATGCTTGAGATATATTGTGTGTATTTATTATTAATTAGTGCATATTGTGTGTTCCTTTCATTTCACTCAGCAAAGGATATATCTAAATGTTTTATATTAAACAATAGAAACAGTAATAAGATACTTTCAGTCCAATTGACAGATAGGCAAAACCAGCAGATTTAGTAAAAATGTTGGTTTAGTTCTTACGGTCATCCTGCCAAGAATGGCCCTAGTCCACAAATCTTGAGAAGAGGTTATCAGTGAGTTATCAGTCATCCTGCAGACTTGGATCTTTCTCTTTGGCAAGGGGCTTTGATAGGACTTTTTGAAGGCATCTCTATCTGATCTAACATCTGCAGAGATGTGCTGCCAGATCGAGCTAATATGCTCTTAACCTTGCATCTCTGGAGACATTCATGGTCACTGCTTACATTACTCACTGCACTCCTGTGTTTACTCGGCCCGCTCCATCCAGCCCTTCAGAGCAGAGACACAAAGCAGAGGTTTGAATGTCTGTTAGAATCATGCTGCCTTAAATTGATTATCATTCTTCTGTGTAAGCTAATACAGACAGCTATGGTTTGCTTGTGTATGAATGAAGTCATCTGCTGAGGGGGGTGGGGAGAATAACAATAACAATAATATTGTATTGTGTCAGTAGGTTTGTAATTACACCCTTTTTAAAAAGTCACACTGCCTTTTAAACACGTAGAACAACATTGGCTAGATGAAAATGAGATCAAGAAAAAAAACAAAAATATGTGACTATTTAATTTTTTGTAGTTTTCTCAAAGGGCGTGGAGTTCAGGGGCATAAATCTGCTTTTGTTATTTAAGCCGTAGCCCAGAAAATCACATTGAAGCTCTTGAAGCACCACTGTGATCCCTGCACACATATTCCAAATTGTAGAATAAACACGAGCCGTTTTTCAGGTTCAGGCTTAGCTGCTAAAAGGTTGGCAAGAGCAATGGCTTTGTGCTGCAAAAGTGAGTTCTCCAGTCCAGATTCAGCAGGTAGTGTAGCTGGGCAGAGGCAGGGACTGGAGGACAACCGCACTGGCCACTGTAGGAATGCGCATGGTAAGGAAAACAACTAACAGTGTGTGTGGAGGAAGTGAAAGTATTTTAAAGGCACACCTGGCAAGTCTGGGATTTTTTTCATTTCTCCATGGTCGCCATTTTTTAAACTGATGTCGGTGACCTGAATTCCAATACAGTACATTTGGATTTGTTTACAGTCCAAAGAATAGGACCCAGCTGTTACAAAATAATATTCTAAGTGCCATGTCGACTGACAAGGTAATAAATGCGACTTCATAAGGCTCATGAGTGAGACAGTTTCTGTTTAGTTTTAAACATGGGTGTCATCAAGTTTCCTTAAGGGTCCCATTCAAAGTCATACTTAAGGACGTGCAACGTTATATTTCCACCACTGCATAGCATACTACTGCTGCTGAGTCCACTAGCTGCCTGTGTGGAGACATTTTATCACTAGAATTCATCCTCTGTCCTGATGTCATCATTCATGTCCTCTTAACAGCTCACAGAGGGCTGTGCACTTCCCTAAAGGAGGTCCTGGACAACTGACAAGACCTGACAGTTCTCTGTTTACACATTGGACATTTTATGACTTTAGTCTGGTTGCAGTTTTGTTTAGATGAGTGGCGCTCCATGTAAACTGTTTTGCCTCAGCGTGCAGTATTATCCTTAGGACATAATGCTGCGCATGAAAAACGTGGCAAACAATTGAGGCCAGAAGAAAGCTATAAAACTCAAGCTGGAGTGTACAGCGACAGCGTTTATAAACACAATCACAAACACAAACGCTTTCATTTGAGTGGACCAAGGTCAAGAAGGCGCAGAGCCTCTTCTACCTGAACTATGCTCAAAGTGCCCCTGAGCAACTTGTAAACATGGCCCAATAGTCTTTACTGGAACTAGCTGTGACAAATACTTTTATGGTAGGCCTACACTGGGCTCACTGATGCCCAGACTAAAAGCAAGAGGTGTGTGCTACATGGTGCGCTGCTCAGCTGGGACACGACAGCAGAGGAAGTTATATTAAATTAAGAAATATTTGACGCAAACATTGTCCTAAAATATAACAGCTTTGGAACCAGACTACAGGTTTTATTTTCCTGTGCCCTGTGATGTTCCTACCAACAGGGAAATGTCTGCTTTGGACATCAGAGCAGGAGCCATTTTATTTAGCATTATTCTTTGGGCTGTTTTGGGTGCTGTGGAAGGGGTCCATTTTGCAGTAACACATTATTTTAGATATTAGTAAGATTTAAGTTCTGTTTATCAGAAACAGACAGAGAGAGAGAGAGAGAGAGAGAGAGAGAGAGAGAGAGAGAGAGAGAGACTGTCTTGTTTTACCCAATAAAAAGATGCCTTACTTTTTCCATCATCAAGATACATTTTAAGTGACATTTAAATAAGTCATCATTTGTTGGAAAACCAAGGGAGCTGAATACACTCCGCTCCCATGCAGAGTTCCAAGTTCTGTCCATGCACATTTTCAAAAGTTAGCTTTAATCACACATATCCCAGTTGAAAGTTGAAATATCCCAGTTTCGCAGTGATCAAAGATCTTCCATAGAAAGTAAGTTCTGAAAAGGCTGATTTCAGTTTTATTGCATTAGATGTACAGGCTTTATTGAATAAGGATGCCATGCTCTCCATCCCACATGTATCGTATTACAGCCGAGCGCTGCTGTGTTTGTGTACACAGCATGTTGCGCTAGCTGGAATGCGCAGTGTGGTTTTCTTAAGGAGGACTTGTCATGGTGGGGACTTCTTCCATGTTGAGTTTTCATTAGAAACTACTGGTCAGGATGCACATGGTTTTGCTCATGGCAACGCAAGAGAAAGTGTCTTTTGCACTGCTCTGCGAAGCACTGATGATTGCACGTTACCAGCAGTGATGTCATTCCAGGAGACATTTGGCTCAGTCAGCCATTGTGCTCACTAACAGGGGAGAGAGAGAAGAGCACTATGGAGCCACTAATGTGACAGGAGGACTTGGCATAGAAATACAAACAGCTTGTCTTACAGGATATGACTCTAAGTCAATTCTGGTACATTCAAATGCAAATAATAACGTCCCTCTCTGTGACCATGGAGAATCTGTATGTCTGTGAATCTTCCAAGTACTAATCTGCTCATCTGAAGACAGCTTCCTCGCGGTTTGTAATATCCCTCTCGTCTGTCGCCGCAGTGAACGTCCCAGCCAGCGTCATCGAGGCCATGTCGCGGCAGGAGAGCCTCCAGCCCTTCAGCAAGGGTGGGAAGGGGGGATCGTCGGGGGTCCTGCTGCGCTCCATGGTCTTCCCACACTCGCCGTGCCCGCGGGGCTTCTCCCTGCTGGACAAGGGCAGCTCTGCCGACTCGGGCTACAGTCAGATGGGCGCCAAGAACCAGCGCGTGCTGGCCAGCCCCACCTCCACCAGCCAGCTGAGCTCCGAGTTCAGCGACTGGCACCTGTGGAAGTGCGGCCAGTGCTTCAAGACCTTCACCCAGCGCATCCTACTGCAGATGCACGTGTGTCCGCAGAATCCCGACAGGTGAGACACTGGCATGAATATGCCCACACCTGTACACACACACACACACACACACATGTGCACAGGCACACTCACGCAAGGAAACTAGGACTCATTTCATCCAAATATATGAGGACAACACAAGCACCTAGTGCCTTGCATCTGTATTTGTTGATGTGTCTGTAGGCACTGCCGCTCTCAACAGCTCGGCCCTGATAGGGAAATTGCTTGGTGTCACCGAAGCACAACCATGGAAAATAACCACTGAATTCCAAGAGACAGGAACAGCCCCACTGCTGTCTGCAAATGTGTTTTTCTCTCCATCACACCAGGGGCATGTCAGTGTGTGGGGCTGGAGGTCTGCATATAGGCCATGAATTACTGCCATATTTAAGACCTCTGGCACTTTGGGCGGATTTAAGTATTTATGTCCTTAGTCTGATTAACAAGATGTCAACAGTTTATGCGGGCATAAACACAGGGCTATTTTCTGAAACACGAAGCTCATTATGTCACAGGTGCTGACACTTTCAACGGAACAAAATCCTCACCATTGAAAAATGTGTTTAGTATATAGAGTAGAGTTGGTGTTTGAAGTTGGTTTTAGCGGATCAGTTTTAGGACATGTAAACATCGAACCGGAGGGTAATTGTTCTGCTTGCCATACAGTGGACCAGAGCATTTATTCATTACATGCAGTGTAATACCACAGGCGAGTCTGTAGTGAGCCGAATAGTAGCCAATTACACTGGAAAGGCTGAAGCCAAGAGCCTTTTCTCCTCAGAAACAGTTTCAGGTGTTGCGGGAGGAATTTACTCCTAATCACCTAATGGCCTAATCACCAATATCACAGTACTTTTGTACTGAAAGTGACTGTAAGACAGTATAATTCACAAAAAACAAAGAACATAGAATTACATATAGGATAAAAAACTTAAATTAATCTTAAAAATTTACTCAGCTCCTATCGCAGTTCAGTGTCCGCTTTAAGTGACAATGAAATAAACTCCCAGTCTGGCTAACGCCAGCCTAAATCACAAGTGAGATTTAGTCGGGAACCACGTGGTGGACGTGTGGTTTCGTCTGTCCAATAGTTTGCACAATGTCTTGCTGTCTCTCCCCATTCTGTGTTTGGTCCCCAAACCCATGTGGAAATTTCTGCCTTGGTATTCCCAGGCTAATAAACTCCATTAAACGACCTTACATTTTTTTCCACAAACTATGCATGTTAAGGGGTTGGTGATATTGATGTAAGTGGTATAAATACCCTCAAGAGCATTCTGATTTTGCAACTAATTCTGAGGGAGCCCAGAGGAGCTGTCACTCGTCCCACTTGTGCACTCTTGGAGTTTTGAAGCTGCTCCACCTATCCACTGTTCCGTGCGCCAGTGCAGCAAAGCACATCCGATCACCTCCCCACTGGTCCACAGCTCAACTAACCCTAAGCTCACTTTACTCCTTTCTGCTGGGGGGTGGGACTGGACTGGACCTCATATTGTACATGTGTCCCCCTATGCTGTAGGCATCCCAGTAGCACTCCCAACCAAGCCAAGGGAGCTGTTTGAAGTCTTAATCAGTTATTTCGGTGAGCAGACCACTAAAATGAAGCTTTGTCATTATTAAAGTTATTTGCTGACATGCGGTATTCAACAACTTGGCTTACTGTCTGTCTATTTCACCAACAAACTCCAAGTCTGCAAACAAGAGACATTCCTGCAGCCCAAAATCAGCACTGTGTGGGTTTCTGTCAGGAGATGTGATATCTAAATAGCCCAAGAGTGGCCGGGCCAACCCTCTGGGCAGTGGTCCTGTGCGTCCTGCTGACTTTGCTGGTGTGCTGTGGTGCACGGTGATATGGGGGGGGGGGGTAAGGTCTCTTCTCCTGGCCAAATTAGGTCTCCGACCTTCAGGGGGAGGTTCCCAGTTAAAGCAGACGGCACCAGTCGGACCCCTTTGACCCTCCCACCCCCTGACTCACACACACACTCACACGCACACAGCACCCAGTCTCCAGTCCTCACCAGGCATTAGAACGTGTTCTGTTCACGTTTCTGTCCTCTGCGGACTCTGTGAGCATGCTCAGATTGCTGGCCTTGTCTGGATGCCTGTGTGGGGGCAGTAAGAACCTTAAGGGAGAGATGGCTTGTAGCATCTAAAACTGCCTCAAAATCGAAACATGGCTCCGAGCAACATCTCAACATCATCTATCGTTCTTCTTTTCCTTTCTTTTTTCTTTCTTTCTTTTTTTCCCTCACTGTTTATCTGAGAGGTTTTGTGTTCTGGCTGCTCTCTTCCAAACCAGAACTGCACTAGATGGAAGTGTGTGTGTGTGTGTGTGTGTGTGTGTGTGTGTGTGTGTGTGTGTGTGTGTGTGTGTGTGTGTGTGTGTG
>JASCQY010000293.1:705721-721359 GCA_030264315.1 Sardinella tawilis
TAATTAAATCATTGTGTACTTTAACTGGTTTCTATTTGCTCATATTTTTTCTTGATTCCTATTCCTCTGTACATGTAAAAGGCTTGCTTAAAAGACAGGGCCTGGGGGCGCAGTAGCTCAGTTGGTTAGGCGCCCGACCATGACTCCGGGGACCCGGGTTCAACTCCGGCCTGAGGTCATTTCCCGATCCCTCCCCGTCTCTCTCTCCCCGCTCACTTCCTGTCACTCTTCAGCTGTCCTATCCAAGTAAAGGCAAAAAGCCCATAAAAATATCTTAAAAAAAAAGAAAAAAAAAAGAGGACCGCAGTATGTGCTTCATTCATAGTGATGGTAGTGAGTTCCCCTGAAGTGATTGTCTACCTGGGTAGGGGTCGTACTGGCCAGGCATGAGAGTGTAGCCCATGCCCAGATGGGTGTGGTGGTGGGTGTGGAGATGCTGAGAGTAAGGGACCGGCTCCCTGTCCTGCTCCAGGTCACGCTCACGCTCTGGAGACCCCCTCTCACCAGGCTGCAGATGAGATGAACACACAGGAGGTTTACAGTAGGAGATCTTGCATGGTTTTCAGTGCAATTTCATTTTTGTCTTGAATCAGAAGCATCTTCCCTTGATCAACTTGCCTGCCTCCAGAATACATTGTGAAAAAGTCTGGTCTCGGGACACAATACACGGGCTGAAAATGTCAAACAAACACTAGGGGCACAGGCTGTGCGTCAAAATATAACAAACCAGTGAAACACCAACAAGATGGTTAGGGGAGGGGGTGGAGGTTAGTGAGCATGCCCATAAGGGTGGGGGCAGTGAGTTAATTCAGTAGGGTGAATTTGAGAGAAGTGTTTGGTTTGGTATTTTGGTGTTTACATAGAATGCCCACAGAAGTGACATCATGCAGGATCTCATAGTCCACCTTTAAGGCAAGAATGATAGACAAACCCTTGAGGTTCTATGCACACTAGTGTATGTCATGCGGAATATAATATGCAACTATTAAATATCAAGTGGATTCAATAAACTGTGACTGTATGCGATACTGTCAGTATAAAGCTCCACTCTGCTTTACAGGACTCATCAAAACTTAAGGAAGTTGCAAAGTGCTTCTTTTGTCGTCCAACAGCTTGAGTGGTTCTACTTGGAACACAAGACTGTGGTCTGTGTGCATTGGGAGAGCTCTGAATATAATGCACCCAGCTAGTGAAAGATCAATGAAATCAATTAGCAACAAAACGGACAGTGATGTCAGGAAGTCAATAGAAATGAGACATGGGTCCTCTTAGTGCGCCAAGAAGGCTCTAAAGATATATCTTATCAAAGCTGTTTATTTTTCTACATGTCCATGTGAAACTATCTCTTCAGAGTCTTCTTCACTAAGTTGTTCTTAACTGTTTCTTATGAGGCTGAATCCACGTTTCTGGCCTTGACAGCTGATAAAAACACTGAATTTCTTAGATTGATGAATATGTTAAAAGTGCTCTTAAATGGTCTCCCTATCTTTATTAACTCCAAGCCCAGAGGTGTTTCTAGAAGCCCCTATTCAGGGCAAAGGCCACAGACAAATGGAGCCCTGGTGAGACGTACCACGGGGGATTTGCCATGGTAAGGCAAGTTATGATGCTGACGCAGCTCCAGGGCACTCGAGTCGCAGGGGGGCTTGCTGTTCAGACCGCTGTTATTGGACTGGGATAAATCCGACTCCTCTCGGCCAGCGGTCTTCCCGTACAGGGGGTAATGGAAACCTAGGGGAGGAGGCACACGCATGCTGAAAACTACTGAGCTTAGGTGCATCCATCTACTCTCCCATCTCCACTCAAATGCATCAGGTGAGCTGCATGGACATTGGACTGTGTTATGGGCCCAAACAAAGCACTGACTCAAAGGCAAAAGCTCATGATTATCAGCACACTTGGCCCGTCAGGCAAGACCCCTGAAATGGAGCCATAACACCGAAGCACAGAAAGGGTTGAATTAGTCAATTCAATTCAGAGATGTTTTTGCCTCACATTTGTCCTGGCTCCCTTGCTGCAAAATACATTGACTGCACAGTGTCATGAAGGATTTTGACTGTGTGCCACAAAAGACTTGCGAATCCATTAAAATGCTGTTCAGTGATAAAACTGAGTGATTCCATTCGAATCCATGTACAACAATGGCATAATACAAACTATAATGCTATAATTTTGCCAATGCTATGAATGCAGAAATATAATCAACTGGGTAAAAGGCAGACCTGAATTCATAATGTAAACTGACTGAATTCAGGATGCAAGTTATTACATCTGTTTTGTTCAGATATCTCATCTTTGTGTTGTATGGTTGTTCTGTGAAGAGTCTTTATTACTGAGTGGGAGGCACTCTCTAAATGTGCAAGGTGATGGTGGTTGGCTTAATGCCTGTTGATAAACAGACAATGAATTGTCAGGAGAGTGGTTTTGTTAACCTGACTCTCGCCAGATCCTTGTAGTTCCGCCATGCTCCACCAGAGGCGTTTTGCTGAGCTCCACACAAGGATCTGGGATCGAGGGCCTTGCAAACTCCCTCAAGGCAGCAAGAAATAATGAACCAATCAGGATGGCCGAGCGGGATTGGAATTGATGTGACGTAGCGGACAAGTGGCGCTCTCATTAGTTGTTGCAATGTGAGTGGTTGTAGCAGCATGTTAATAAAGGGACGGACAAGCGGTTTATCCAATCATATGAAAGGAGTTTTGAAAACTGAAATACATCTCCTATGGAGCAGTCCCAGATCCTTGTGTGGAGCGAAACGCCTCTGGTGGAGCATGGCGGAACTACAAGGATCTGGTAAGAGGCAGGTTAGGGTTTTGTTACAGGTCAGGCTTTCTTTTTTACATGTACGTTAAAAGCAAACCTCTCTGTGCATAGAGGGGCATTACATTCAACCCAAACCTCTCTGTGCATTCATAAGCCATTTGACATACAGTTTGTGTGTAAGCCATATATCAAGCCTTTACAATAACTCCTGGCCTAGCCTCCTATGAAGTTTAAAGTCTGGGTTTCTAATGGGTGATAGGAAAGTCAGTAGAGCGATCTAAATCCTGATCTATCAGCAGGGGGAACAATATAAATTGGATTTACCACAAAAATCACAGTCAGGATGCCTGACTAACTGTTACATAAACACAGTTCACTGCACATTTATTTGCTCCAAAAGGAACTTCTGTTAACTGTCTATTGGTGCCTCCCACATACATTTCCAAGTATTTGAAAGCAGAAAGGACCATATAAAACTCCTTGTGAGATCTGCCCCTAAAAAGTCCCATTCAAAACTAATCTCTTGATTGGCCATCTGGATTGTGGATGGCATTGACAATGCTCTCATGGGTGTGGTTAATACATGAGTGGTCTATATATCTTTTACTTTTTTAAGCTTTCTTAAAACACTGACCTGATGTTGTACACAGTGCAGCTCTTTGTGACATTCCTGTACATCAGATCAGATATATGGTTCTCATGGTTTAATATGACATATTTTAGACATTTTGTAGTTGTCCAGTGAAGATACTGTACGTAGCTAAATGTTAGAGTCAATTGTATCCTGTGCCACCATACTGTGATATGACGACTAGTGTGTTGTCCTACCTGCGTAGCTCGACACCAGTGCCGGAGACATGACCCTGTAGGCGTGGTTGGTGGGGTCGCACAGGTGCAGGTAAGGGTAGGAGGGCTGGTACTGGACATATGTCTGCTGTTGAGCGCTCAAAGCAGATGTCCCACAGCCCACAGTCGGGCTCTTCAGCTCCCCGCTCATTTCCCCTGCCGAGTCTTGCTCGTCACTTTTCTCAGTGTCCTCCGGGTCGTTCCCAGGAGCCTCCGGCCGCTTGTTTCCCAATTCCACTCCCAGCTTGCTGTCCGAGTCAGGAACGTCATCCGGGTCTTTAGCCTTGTCTGAGTGGAGCTCGGCCGAGCCCTTGCTGATCTCCTGATTCAGCAAAGTGGCATATTTGGCCGGGTAGGGCCTGGCCCAGCAGAGAGACTCACAATCCTACATCAGGAGGAAAGACTACTATCAAACGTAGGGTAGATTCATTTCCTTCTTTGTGGTCGGTGCATGTGACACATGTCATGGCTTTATCAAGTGTGACAAGGACTCTAATCATCCATTATTGCCCATGATTTTTCTAAAAGGTTGCTTACGGCATATGTACAAAATCCAATATGAAAACATATATGAAAATCAGCAATGGGACTGATAAGATTACATGACCAAAATCATGGCTTTTATGATTTCAAATATTAAGAAGAAACAGCAGATGCTCCTCACCACCTTAATCACATTCCTTACATATCTCATGAAAGCCATGAATGTCAGCATCAACTAGAGAACGCATTGCGGCCACTTACATTAACATGTGACACATTTGAGTCCACTTGGATCTGTTCAGTCAAGTCCTTGCCAGATTTGAGCTCCTCAGACTCTAGTCTCTGGTCTTTAATCATGGCCAGGAGGGAAGACTTAACCTGCTGCTTATCCAGCTCTGGGTAAGGGTGCCCGACCTTGCCACTGCCACTTGGTTTAACCAAACTGGCTCCTTTAGATATCACACTCGCTAATGGCATCTCTCGAACATCATCTTTCTGTTCTCGATGCTCCAGGTCTCGCAGAGCTTGAAGCCCCTTCTGTTTGTTCTGGCATGGCACGTCCTCAGATCCTGCCTCCATAGGCGGTCTACTCTGGGAACCAGACGACAACGTTAGCAGCTTTTGGTCCATTTTGATACTCCGAGAATACTGTCCATAGTATAGCGACTGAGCCAGCGCAGTCTGTGTGTCAGTGATAGCCATCTGAAGTTGTGACTGAGTGCCAGCAGGGCACAAGTCTTTTTTCTTCGCGGTATCAGTCGACTCCGTCATTTTAAACTCCTCTGGAGCTTCCTTTAACTCTTCCTTCTTTGCTTTTCCATCATAAGCCGCAGCTACCTTGAGAAAAGTGGAGGAGTTGGTCTGTCCTGCATGCACGAATCCCTGGAGGCAGTAGGAGTCATAGCCATGATACAAGGGGGAGGACTGGGCTTCTTTCATTGGCCCAGGGGCCACCCTGACATTGGTACTGTGGCCAGGGCTGGGCTCCACAGCAGCAGCGTTTGCCTTCATCTTAGTGTTCAGGCGGCCATCTGAGCCTCCATCATCGGCTGCGTCTGATATGTCGGAATAAGCCGGGCTGTTGGTCTTGCTGCTGCTCCCTTCCCCATTGGCCAGAGCGTTGGGGTCAAGTCTCGAGCAGCCTCCGATGGAGGGGCTGGGGGCATTGTCAGTGAATGTGTACACTTTGTCGGCCTCTGCTCTTATGCTCGCCATCCGACTCTCCTGAGTTTCACTCGGACCATTGGAGACCTCCTGCTTACTCAGATGTTCCTTCAGCAGGCTGATGGAAAAGTCTTTCCCCAAGACTTTGGAGTCCTCCATCCTTACTTGAACATTTTCCGGCTTTGCATTCCTAATGTCCTTACAGTGTCTGTCTTTCAGTCTTTGTTTGTCTTTTCTTTTGCTCTCTTTGCATGTGGCCAAGGTGGAACTTGGTAAATTGGGCTGCAAAATCATGTCCAGTTTTGGCTTGATGGGTTTTAGAGAGAGACTCTTGGCTTTTGTGAGAGCCACAGTGGGTGATGAATGGTGACAGCTGGCCTCTGCGCTGCTTGCCGAGAATGTTGTTGTAGGAATTGCGATGAGCTTTGGAGGAGCAGAAGGCGTCACAATAAACCGACCAGCCCGAGCCTTTGAGGAGCATTTCTCAGTTTTTCCCATTTCTTTTTTAATTGGCTCATCTACCTCACGCTTGTCAATCACATCCTCAGCCTCCAGCTTTGGCATTTCCACAGAGGAGCTGCGATCTGTGATGAGACAATTCTCTAAAACCACTGTCATGTTGGAGATGATTGGTAGGTTGCTCAAGTCGTCAGTGGGTCCCTCTTTGGTCACAGAGTGCCTTCGTGATTTCGAAGTGACAATGGGTCCTGGCTCGTTATTCAGCATAATCTTTCTGCCCTTGGTGGCTCCCAGCACTCCAAGCTTAGGGGGCGAGTTTGCCTTCTTTGAGGAGGAGGAGGAGGTGGTCTCAGTGCAGCTGAAAGCCAGGCCTCTGAGGGGACCCCCCTCCTCCTCATCAGTAAGTCGATCTTCGTTCTCCACCTCAAAGTCCTGCTTCCTGTCGGTGTCTAAGTGTGCGTGGGACTGATGGTAGCGCAAACCATTGATATGCTTGTACTTTTTGTTGCAGTTTGGGTGCGGGCAGTCAATCAGCATGGGCGAGGGGCATGCCTGGTCAAGGAATACTGGATCCGACTTCCCCTGGGGTGTGGAGGGCGCACTCCGGGATTTGGCTCGTATCCGTTTGCCGTTCCCGTTCTTAATGTCCTCGGTGACTAGAGTGAGATCCAGGTCAGCGGGAGCTTTGATTTTCCTCTTGCCTTGAGACAGCGGACTAGTCTTGAGCTCCTCCTCTGTGTAATAGGGTGGTGTCCTGCAGTTGCTTAGCAGATTGAGGCTGCCTCTGCGTCCTTTGCTGCTTATTCCGACTCCACGTCTCTTGTGGGGCAGCGCTCGGACCTTGGGAAGCACCGGCTCCAAGAGGGCCTGCTCAGGAATGGCCAGCCGCATGCGTTTGCTTCGGCCACGTCCTCCTTGTGTGTCGGCATCAGTGGTTGGCGAGTCACAAAATCTAAAAACGAAAAGCAGGCTTTATGACAGTACTTTATTGACAGAATATCTGAACCACACATTTCTCTTTTGCATGAATTGGGCTGCTGCCAGTTTGCTGGATGGTATGTGTTAACTTGCTAATTCTTGTCCTGACAGCAGTCATTTCCATGTGTGATAACAGTAGAGGTTTTCTTTTGCCCCTTCTCAATGCTTGATGCAATTTTCACCTTGACTGTGGAAAGGAAAGGACTTGCCTTGGTGGTGCCCAGTCATGTTTGGTACAGTCCAGCAGGGTTCCTACATAGGTCCTCTTCCTCCAGGTAACATTCACTACGAGCACACCTAGAATTCAAACCAAAATTAGACACTGTAACATGAAATCATGTTAACTACCACAGTCAGTAAACACAAGTCTTCTTCCTATCCTTTAGTTTGTAAACAAATCCATGTTTTGGCAAGAATTGGTGTTGGTGTAAGTTACAAATTATTGGCAACTGTAGAGGGAGCTTGCATAGGATATTTATCATATCTGTCAGATCTGTCTAGCTGACATTGTCAGGTGAATTCACAAGTCATGTTGTACACAAATAGTTTGAGCCAGTCTCAGAATTAGGCTTTCCTTTGTAAAGGGTTTTCCTCCGTGCTCCATGCATGGGGTGAGCACTAAAATGGTGGTTTGCTATTACCATGTGCTTAATTAATATGTATCCAGTGTCTCTGCTGCCCTGAAACGGCAGAGTGGGTGATCCCTTGATACAGCTACAATTAGACCTTTAAATGATCCTTCTAGTGATGCCTCATTTTTCACAGTCCTACACTATATGTATATAGAAATTTAGGATTACTCATACAACAAGATCATTCACAGTAAATTAAGTTTAAGAAATGGTCATTTTTCCTTTGGAATATCAGGCTTGTAACTGCAAAAACGGCACTGTTCACAGTTAGGTTAAGTGAACAGAAAATAAACCACATGACTGAAAGAGTGAACATCTCATAACATGGATTTTGTTCAAAGTAAGACAGTAAACAGTCACATCAATGCAGCTTTCATAAATGTCATTTATGCACAGGTTTTAGTCTCAGAGATCCTCAACTGATCAGGGTGGCGTGGGGGTCAGGACCACGGACAGCACCATTCTCAAACGTTTGCCATCTAGTGTATAGCAGGGGTGTCAAACATCCGGCCCTTCACAGCATTTAATGAGTCCTGATTCAAAAAGCTTGAAAAGAATTGCAGTTATGTGGCCTGCTTGAAAATAGCTTTTAATGATGCGCAAAATAATCACTGTGTTTGTGCAACACAATACACTGCTCCGCACGCACAGTATGTAACTATTGATCTCAACTATGAGGTGCAGCATGGAACTGCTTACCCACAGGAAAGGAAAAGGAAATGGGGTAGTGAGGGAGTCAGAACATAGAACACAGACATGTATTAGGAGCTCGTCTCACACAGTCACGCATGTAGACAAGTTATGGTGGCCCTCTAATAAAAAGCATAATGCTCATGTGGCCCATGATAAAAATGAGTCTGACATTCCTGATCTGCAGTATTGAACTTTTCAACATTATTTCAGATTATTTCAGATATCCTTATTTTAAATTTCCTTGAAAAAGGACAAATAAAGTACTCTTCTCTTCTTTTGGGTGGAGGGTAGGAAACAACCACAAGATAAAAGAGAAAGATCCCAGCATGACATCGGCAACTGTGTTGCCATCAAACACCAACTAGCATCTTCTAGCAGTGTCAATAAGACTGACAGTGTTTGCTAGTCCATAGTTTTACACTAAAAAGAGGCTGTTCAAGGTGCTTAACAAGTATAAACTTGTTAACTGCAAACTCACCCTCCTCGGTTTCATGCCACACAATGCCCTCCAGATTGACACTGGTGCCCGGCTGGCATGGCCCCATGTGTGCTGCATCACCGGCCTTCCCTGGCTCCTGAGTGTTGGTTCCCACTGAGCGGGTCCGCACCTGTATCTGCACCCAGCCAAGGGGAACGTAAACAGCTAGAGTAAGTAAGGCCAGCAGTAGAACCAGCTGCTACTATACTTTAATAAGTTAATAAGGTTCAATAAGTTGTTTTGATGTGATGAAATATCAAAATAAAGTTTGAAGCCCATGGTTTTGGGGAAGTTGTCCCAATAGGATTTTTTATTGAGTGAATTAAAAAAATACATAAGCATTAGTATTTCTCGTTTTCATATCATCTTTGTATCATGTATTGTAATGTAACAGCATGATGATAATATCCTTCATTGTGATCATGCTGGCCACCTCACCATCGTAAAAAAAAGTGACTATTATAGGTAATATCCAGCAGCCACTGGTTTTAGTTTCAGTCATGTGAATTTAAGTGCTTCTGCCTGCCTGTTGCATTTTATTAAAGGATTGCAGGTCTATCACATTGAATTATTTCATTGACATTTTCCTCTTTTTTAGTAAATGCTGCTAGGAGCGAATGACACTGGAGCTCTGGGTTTTAACTCAACACATCATAAATTCATGTGGTACTATGCATTTTAATGTTCAAGGAACATTTGAAGATATTGCAGCAAAGTCTTACAATGTTACTCAAATCAAGTGCTTGGTAAAGCAGCTTAAAAGTAAACAATGAAAATAATTTCCAAGTGAATTGAGGCAGCTTTCATTCAAATTTTCCTTGCAGCACAAGCATGTTGGCTATCATCTTGTCCTTGAAAATGTGTCCATACCAGATCACACAACTGCCATTTGGTTCTCAGCTAATGATGATAAAAAATGGGAAAGAAAATATGTTTTCTTGGTAACACATTTCAATCACCTGTCACACATGTCATTTGCTTTTATTTCGTTCTCTTCACCATAACATTCAAAGTGTACCATTAACAAAAACTAACTTGACAAAATAATACAAAAATGAATCGGAAGAGCTAAAGGCCTGAAATAAAAGAAGACAAGCAAGGTGGTAAATGGGCTAGCGTTGCTACTAGCTCTCACCCCACGTCAAGGAAACAGTAAATAATGTTTGACAGCAACCTGGAGACAAGAGCACACAATGATGCCTTTGTGACTGAAGAGTAGTCTCCGGGAAACAGCAGCCAGACACCAAACGGAGGAGCATCAACAGCACTTTGACAATAGAGGAAGGCACAAGTATACAATCCATGTTTTCGACTGCACAGGCTACATGCATAAATGCAACATGTCTGCGTGGACCACTTCACATACATAGTAGCCTAAACTTCACAGGCAAAGATTTGACGCCATTTATTCCACAAAATAATGTAATCTGGTGTTACTAAAATTCATGTTTTTGTTAGCTGTGAAATTCCAGGTATGTGTCAATAGCCTACTATTTGCAAGGATATTACAACGGAGAAATTAAATGTGTATTCTCCATTATCGTAGGCCTAATGTTGGCTGAAAAAGCTACTTCAAAACAGTGTTTTGACAACATGACAGAAAGAGAATTTTCGGACACCTTTGTAAGGATGTCTCCGGCCTACTCCACCCACCCACCCACTTTCGCCACGATGCGTATCCGCTGTTATTGGGGGTATTTTCATAGATGGCATGGTAATTCACGCTGACACACCTCCATGGCGACATCGAGGTATCCACGGATCCAACAATCAGCTGACATTTTGACAAATGCAATGTGAAAATGTTCGTTTGTCTACACACGTAATAGGCCAATGAGTATATGAAAATGTTCCACGGACTCTGTCTTACCGTTTTCTGTGTCCTCGCCGGTGCGTCAATTTCCTCGATCTTGTTCACAACAATAGCGCTGCCCATTATCCGCGCGCCCACTCCCCCCTTGCTGTCTCCCATTTCGCCGTCTTCACAATGACATGGATTCTCCTCACCTTCGACAGCGCAGTCATTCTCAGACGCACGCACCCCGCTAAAATCAAGGCTAGCCGGTGCATCACCTTGCTTTTCCTTTCTCGTCCTGACAGTATCCCTTTCCCTTTTCAAAGTCCTGCTGTGGTTTTTACCCCTTTTCTCCTCTTTGCCTTTGGCGCAAGAAATGGTTACATCACTTGTGTTTAGCTTGCTATTCTCCTGGTCCGTTGCCGAATTCATTTCAGTAGCCTCTCTGAGGCGTCCTTGACTTTCCTGTCGTTTACCGATACATACTTTAGGAATTCCGTAGAGCGTGTCAAGTGATACAATTTTATCCTTAACGTTCGAAGAGTTGCTTTTTTTCACTTTCAATTTCTTCGACTCCTTGCATGCATTTCCCCGGGCTACAGAAGACGGCTGTGCGGATGGATTCGTAAGGCCATCCAATACTGTGGTCGCACAACTGTATGCTAAATCCTCACACCGTTTTACGCTGCTTTTTATGCTCAAAACGCGATTCATCTCCAATTTGCGTTGATCTTTCTCCAAATCGGCATCCAAATTAATAATCAAATTTCCAAGACCAATCTCCCAGTCATCGCCACTGTCGTAGGTGTCGACTCCGTTTGCCTTAATACTCTCGTCAAGTGATGAAATGACTGACATTCTCGAGATAGGATTTCTGACAGAAAAACGGTGATGAATCCTAAATCAAGTGGGAGGGCGAGAATTAATGAGGTCCAATTGCACCTGGCAAGAACACTATTTTCGGCTATTTGCTGTATCATTATCCTAGAAGTAAAGCCTGGGGGGAAGCTGGCGCAATCTAAATGTTTATTTATTCATAATTTGGGCCTATTTAAAATTTCTTCATCTGGTTAATCAAGCCTACCACGTTGTATTCCATACAACGTTTGCTTTTTTGCTTTTGTATCTCTCCGTGATAAGTCATTCTTCACATAATGCAACAACTTAAATAAAAAAAACTTTGTCCTGTGTCAGACACAGTATTTTTGACCTCTTTAATATGTTTTGAAATATGATCATGTATTTAGATTAAGGGTTGGATTTCCTTTTTCTCTTGCAAAAGATACACATCCAATCCCCAATCCTCACATTAGGTTAGTCTAATAAGTTATGATGCATTTCAGCATACTGTACACATCTGACAGCCCCTCTGTCCAAAAAGATATAGCAGGATTGGTGCAACAACAATAGTAGGGTAATAATAATAATATAATAATGTCTAAGCTAATCATGGACAATTTGTCATATCTGAAAAGCAAAATCTCTTGGCACATCCAGTATAGTATACTCCTATGATAAAAGAAAAATGTATAGTGATGTGACATTCAACCCTCTGGAGTCATCCACTAGCTCCACGTTGTTTTGTTTTTTTAACAAAACAACAAAGGCAAGGGAACACAAAGACTCCTCAATTCTGTAACCGTCATCCAACCGCGTCCAACAGCCTGTGTCTCCCCTCACCACAATGCTCGCCACGACATCTCTTGTATCTCGCCCTCCCTTTGGCGCTGATAGTCATCCATTTAAGCATCACAGTGGCACCACCCGCTCTCTCCAGCAGAGGTGCGCTCGGCTCTCCATAGCATCCAGCCTTCAACTCCCACACTCGGACTGCCTGCAGGCTCACAGGCCATGGAGAAGCGCATAGTCAAAGAGAGACTCCCTAACCACACGGTAGAGAACCGTTTGCTATTAAATACTGTATGTTGATACCCTCAAAGAGGGCTTGTGAATACACATTTGAATAATTTATTGCGAAGAAAGCCACCTGTTATTGTTGCTTCTGTTGTTTAAGATGTATTTTCATGTAGAATTTATCTATTGTTGCTGCTATTCTCAAAGGCACTTTGATGCAGACCTACAGAAAAACAACAGGACCACATCAAACAAGACTGTGTGCAGAGAGAGAGAGAGAGAGTCAGTGAGTGAAAAAGACAGAGTGAATAAAAAGAAGAAATGTCTCAGTAGGCTATTGTAAAAAGCTTTTGCTTCCAGTATTTAAGAGTATTTATCCCTCTTCTAAATGTGTGTGCTCCAGTGCTCTTGTTCTCTGGGGAAGCATCCAGCAGTGCTCCTCAGATGTTCTCTCAGGTCCCCTCTCTCTCCACTCCCAGCACAGGCAGCAGAGAGGGGAAATGAAGGCTGGCACATACAGTAGGAGAGGTAAATCACTGACTAGCTGAGAGCCAGTGCAGAGCAGGGGACTGGGGCTTCTCTGGCATGAGGACAAGGACGAGGATGAGTCAAGTCCCCTAGACTACAGCACCAGCTCTGAAGTGTCCTGCGGTGTGGCCTGGCCCCATGGAGAAATACTTTGCCTACGATGACTGTGTTCTGTCCACCCATAGAAAGAAGCACAATGGAGCAAGGCCATCACACAGCAGCAAGACGGCTTTAGGAAGCACATATGTGCCACTGCGGTAAGATTCCCTTCTCAATGATTTCATTTCATGCCGCTAAAATGCAACTCTAGCCTGCACACGATGACAGTATGTGCAACACTACACAGTCAACCAACCAATTAATAGAGACGGCAAGTTGAGCTAAAGAATGAATAATAGTTCTTGGGGATATTGTTGAGTTCTTCATGCTATCAGTGTTTGGATAGTCTGTGTTTGTTTTTCAGTCCCTCTTAGGGGACTTTGCCATGTGTTCCTGAACATGTTGAGCAAACAGTAATTATTTACTTTGTAAAAAAAATTGGCCCATATTCTGTTGAGTGGTAATCACTGAAAGGGCAATTATGCAACCAGATTTTTTGCATTCATCTATTTATATATCTATTTACCGTAACAGTCATATTATATACTACATCAAACATACGATCAAAGTTCATATTAGCACTTTACCTCACAAAATTTTCATAAAATCTCAAAAACCTTTCTAATGATAAAGTACAGGATGATAATGAGCCTCCTGACATCAGAAAACCAATGAAGGGTGTTAAATTAGACCCAGGAACCAATGGCCGTATCAGAGCACTGTTACCTGAGACGGTGCACCTGAGACAGGTGCGCTTTGTGGAGGTCAAGGCTGGTGGAGGCACAGCAGAAAACCTGTGCTGAGCTCTACTCCATGACTGAACCGCATCCAAATGCGCAGGCCTTTCAAAATATCTCCAAGGGTGCCAAGGGAGCTGTCAAAAACGATGCAAAGGGATTTTGGTAAGGTGAATTAATTGAACAGTGAACAGATAGTATAACACTGTGCTCTATCAACTACCGGTGGTTAATGTAGGGAGGCCTTCGTTACTTTATGGTGCTTTACTGTGATAGCAGAGCTGTGAGGGAAATGTAGTTTGTAGTTTGCTGTACCTCTGGGTCTTGGTAAGTTTGACGCCGTTGGGGCCCACAGTAAAATCTAACGCATGGAGATGTAAACAATATTGTGCAGCTCCGACACTGAAAATGGGGGAGAGGAAAAACAGCGGCGAGCCATCACATCTCATGGGACCCCATCCATCGAGCCGCAGTCAGAGTTACTGAGGAGACGACGGAAGCCAGCACTGGTCAGGTAGGAGACAAGAAGAAGGTTTTTATATGCATAACATGTACAGTAGGCTATATTCTGTGTTTTGGTTTCTTTGTTTGTTTTTTAACTATATCTTGAAAATGTATGTCTGTTTATTTTATTTGTGGTATATGTTGAAACTATTTCATCTCTTTGCAAATGAAACCTATTTGGTGTGGACATGATGTCATGAACCTTTTAATCAGGTCAAAAACATTTGATCCTTCACTTTTGTCACAAGTTCAAAGTGACACGGAGACCAAACTTGAGAGGAAAAAATCTCAGTCTAATCAGGTCAGTGTGTCCACCATGATTAAAGCACCTTGAGCTAATATAGCTAGTTGTAGCAGCCATACTAATTTTATTCACTTGATTTGATGATCTTATGAATTTATTTCCTCTTATTTATCATGAGAGTAGTGTCTTTGTTTATGACCTATTTCAGTTTTCGAAGACAAACACACAGTACCACAAACTTTTTAAAGAGATCAGCAAGGATGAGCAGCTGAGACAAAGTAAGCTTCTGGTTTTGAAAAAAATATACCAACAAAATTTACTGCCATTTTACCTTCTCCTGAAGAGCCTGCTGGGTGGCTTGGCTTATCTGTTTGTCTCTGGTCTTCAGGTTACACCTGTGCCTTACAGAAAGACATCCTCTACCAAGGCCGACTGTTTGTCTCCGATAACTGGATCTGCTTTCACTCCAAAGTGTTTGGCAGAGACACCAAGGTATAGTGCAGTTGCTAGACAGACAGACAGCTAGCCGACAACGTCAAGTAATAGTTAGCAAACTCACCTCGGCCTGACTTTAAAAGAGTATTCCTAGGAATGTCATTAAAAATGTATAGGTCTCTATGTAAGGTTTGCAAAGATGTGATCCAAAGGTGAAATCTAATACCCACTGGGTGTATTAGCTTGGCATATCAAGTAAACATCAGTGTTTACTGAAACACTCTGAGTGATCAGAGTTTGCGATTTGCTAAGAAACATACAGTATGCTTATCTCATTATGATCAGACACTGATCAGATTACTGTGGGAAGGGCTTAATAGTCTTAATATTTTAACTTTGCCAAGAAAAAAAAACTTCTGTTGTTTCTAGATTGTGATTCCAGTGCTTTCTGTAGCTGTCATTAAGAAAACAAAAACAGCCATATTAGTGCCAAATGCACTAGTGATAGCTACATCAAATGAACGTGTAAGTACAAAGTCTCTATCCTTTTTCTTGCACCCATTATTCTGGAACATGTGAATGCTCTGGCATGTTCTAATGCTTGTTCACTGTGATGTGTTTTTAGCATGTATTTGTCTCCTTCTTGTCTCGAGACACCACCTACAAATTCCTCATGTCTGTATGCTACCACTTGGAGGTAAGAATTTCTCTTTATAGTCAAACCTATCAAAAAAAAAAATACTAACATACTTTCTAATGATTTTCTTGTTCAAAACATCTGTCAAAGAAAATATAGTTTTCTGACCAGAAGCCTGTATCTGAAGAAGGGAATGCTGAATTATATACTGTTTACAGTGTTTGGCCAATTTTAATTCTTTTATATACCGTTCATTGTAGTGTGCTGTGTTATGTGTATGATACACACAGCAGGCTTGTGCAAAATTCA
>JASCQY010000293.1:739318-741818 GCA_030264315.1 Sardinella tawilis
AAGAAAGGAGAGAGAGAGAGAGAGAGAGAGAGAGAGAGAGAGAGAGAGAGAGAGAGAGAGAGAGAGAGAGAGAGAGATGTCGGCTATTATACTCACAGGCATTTCATGGACTGTAGGTTTCTTGCTTCCATACATTTGGTTGGTTGTCTGGTACAGTGGATTGGTCACCCTCTTGCTAAACGTTAATGTTCAGTGCAGAAAATATAATATTCTTGGGTCCTTGTATTTTACAAGTGTGAATTTCAACACAATAGGCCTGCATAGGTTAACTTACACTATCTGATTTCCTCTAAACACCATCTTATAAACAAGAAAAGTTGCAAGACAATAGGCCTGTACACTAATGCTGGGAGGAATATGTTCTGCATTCACCAAACGGATGTTTAAAATGAATCTCTAGCCTATCTAGTCCAGACCTGGCACACAGTCAGAACCTGTTGCTCACAGCTGGGAATTCCCCAAATGCTTTTTTTTTACGGAGACAAACATGGGTAGGAAAGGTTTGAAAGGTTATATGAAGACTATATGATTTTCACAACTTTGATGTGGTTGTTCTGTTGTGCTTTGCCATCTACACACACTAGGCTGTTAGCCTATTTAAGCCAACTTGCTAGCCCATTTTTGGCATAATTGGTGGGCACTACTTATTTCAAGGTATGTCATTGGTTAATTATTAACAATTAATATGTCCATATTTCATTCACATTATTTTAAGGTTGTTTGACAAATGGACTACAGCCTAACCTACCTCTCTTGAACTCTTGAGAATGTAAATTGACATTAACATAGCTTAGTTTAGCCTACCTGTAGCCTTGGAAACATGCAGGATTGTTGAACCTTGTAGGCAGATTTTTATCAACTTTGTACACATCACTGGTTCGAAGTGGACTGTTTTCGACTTCTTGACATTCTTCCTTCTCCATCTAGCACTGACGTTCGCTTAGAAACCCAGATTAAAAACCAGTTGTGCTTTAGCTTCAAGGGAAATTGTATGTGACCGAATGAAGAATTCTGGTTGCTACAAACATATCGTTGTTATGTGACGTCATGTACTTCCGCTCTGAGCGGTAGAAAAAACATCCGCTGGAAGTAAATGGATATTTTGTATGAGAGATTTTTGTATATCACGTCATCATTCTGAGGAAACCGCCTTTGTATGTGTGTGTGTTTGTGTGTGTCTGCGTAAACCTGAGCAAGTAGGCTGAATAAAAGGAACAAGTAGGCTGAAATAACAGACCAAGACCAGTTTATAAGCTTGACATGCAATAGTTTAATTAGGTAGCATCTTTTCATTGAATTCATGTTTTGTTTTGTTTTTCAATCATGTTTGTTAATCTATCATATAAGAAAATAGAAATAAAATCTTTTCAAAGCCTACAATGAAATAGGACTACTTTCCCTGTGACTTATCAGAGCCTACATGAGAAGTCAATCAACTGTCCAAATGACTAAGGCGAGAAGTCTGCAATCTAGACAGCAGAGCTGTGAAGCCTGAATAACATATAAATTACTCAGGAAGTGAGGGAGACAAAATTAACAGGGGACCATATTAAAAAAAAAAACTTGAAAGGCTTTTGCCCCTTGATCTGCAATAAATAAATAAATTAGGGTAATAATGCTCTGTTCCAATCAGGAGGTTATTTTCGCTTCAGGATCTTTTGGGACCCGTGTGCTGTGATTAAGTGAGCTGCTATCTTCTTCTAGGCTACTGCACTCTCAAAAACATGTTACTCAACCACTGGTAGCTGCACAGCAAAAAAGCATTATCCTCAACTAACCCAAACCTCCACAGACAACAAACAAATGTTTTATTTACAACACTAGGCCTATGTAAAATGTTGCCAGACATTTCTATATGTTTAAATGTTGTTTGCATAATTACGGCATATACCAGCATATCTTAAATCTCAGTTCTCCGTTACTAAAATCTCCATTACCAAAATTTGTGTATCGCTTTGGATAAACAAAAGTCCCCCCAAAAAAGAGACACAAACACAAACATATACATAAAACCGTTGTGCATCCTCCACCCTGGGTGAGTCGGCGAAAGGCGCGAGGCAGCTGCCATTAGCCGCCACTGTGCATTATTACTCACGGTACGAGTTTGAGGCAGGCCTAGCGCGTACCAAAAGTAATAATGCACTGTGAAACAGCCTCATTGGGGTAGATGATGGCGGGTAGACGAACAGGATGTCTCTTCCCCCTGAAACAAGATAAACAAACAAACAAACAAAAAAGAATAAAAAAAATTAAAACATTTTCACCATTGGCCCATGATAACACTTTCAGCATAGGCCTATTGCAGGCCTATTTTATGTCATTATGTAGGCTACATGTTCTTTTGAAACATAGAAGACACATTTTCGACACCCAACTTCAACCCAATGTGTATTATAAATGTTTTAAATAATACTGCATGACATAAAGATGATTTTGCCATACAATTAGCAGACTCCCAGTATGGGGAGTGCAGGTACAGAAACAGAGTTGCAAAATATTT
>JASCQY010000293.1:746818-752454 GCA_030264315.1 Sardinella tawilis
AAAGTATTTTTAAAAATGATGACCCCCATAATTAGAAGCACATAGTTTGTCAATCAGGAAATGATAGATGCATCTGAGTTTCTCATAAGTTAGTCAAGGGCTTCTACTACATGATTAGAGTGAGAAGTCTTTAAAAACAAACCTGAGCATACTGTACAGTTTGGCCATCATTTACTATATATTTAGTGGCTAAACACAAGTGAACAGCTCTCCCACTGAAACTCAACTTCTAACATCCCCATATCCCACTGCATTATCATGGATAGCCTACTATTTAATACTACTGCTATTGTTATACAATCTTGAACTATAAACTTCCACAATCGAACATGTTCTGCATATCGTTGTTATCATTTGATCACAGGCCTAGGGTGTTGCGGCCTTAGAATTTAGAGTTTACACACATTTAATTTAACCCCAAGTACATCCCTTTCAAAAAGACAAGGACTGCTGATCTGATTTGAGACCACTGATGAAGATGTAATGGGTTGTGTCTCTGACTTCGCTACTGTGGGCTTTGTGTGTGAGAGTTGTACCGGGTAAAATATTGCTTTTAGTTCTTCAAAATCAACCCAATCCGAATCCAAAAAGTGGCCAGGCGCCCTCTAGTGCCGATTAATACAAACGGCAGGCATGTATGTGTGAATAAAAGAATAAAACCACCCAGAATACTACTGCTATTGTTATACAATCTTGAACTATAAACTTCCACAACTGCATATGGTTTTTATCATCTGATCACAGGCCTAGGGAGTTGCGGCTTTAGAATTTAGAGTGCCCATCTAGTGCCGATTACGAACGGCAGGCATGTATGTGTGTGAATAAAAGAATAAAACCACCCAGAATGTTTAACCAAAAGGTTTAATATTTTGTGAACATTTATTAGATATTTTGTCTTTATATCACCAAAATGAGGATGGCAGATTTACAACCAACATTTTTTTATTGAGCAACATTTGTTCAGGCTTCGTAAATAAGAAAAAAAAAAAAGAAACATTATCACTTAGCTGTCCCTTCCCTTCATTCACATACAATTTATTTCTGTTTCAAACATATGTCAATATTTCAGTGCTGTTTCAAATCCAATGCTGGTTCTCAGCAGTGGTAATATACCACCCTCTCTTCAGCACAACTTAGTATTAACAGGCATCGACTTCTCTTTGATATGCACATGAATCCAAGACTACAGATCACAGCTGGCCCAAATGAGGCCCACATCAGGCTGAGTTCCGGGCCAGATCTGTTAAAGATTCAGCTGCGTCCTCCGATGCAATAATTCACAGACTAATTGTAAGACTAACCATAGAAAATGCAAATAATATTTTTTATCATTATTAATAATAATAGTTTCAAATAAAATAAAAAACAATCACAAATCTTTTCACATCCAATTTGGCAGTTTAATGTAATGTAGAACTCTTCGAAGGAAAGTAGTCAAGTGAAAAAAGCACGACATAGAGAGAGAGTAGAGGGCCAATACTGGCGGCCATGTTGTTTGTTTGTTAGTTAGTTTGTTTGTTTGTTTGATTCTTCCTCATGACTGAAGAGGTAAACAATGGCAATTTGCCTCGTCAGAAGAGTTTCCAGGAACAACCTGTCTGCACATGTACAAATGAGGTAAAGCACTCGGAGTCTGAGCACTAGAACAGAAGAGAACGGAGAACCGAGACAGAGCCGAGAGTTCCGACCAGACGGAGGGCCAACCTACGAGAGACAGTTCAAAGCGTGAACAGTTACAGATCAAAACAAAAGGGCGAAGCAGGGTGACCATGCAGAAAAAATACAGAGAAGAGAGAGAGAGAGTGAGTGAGAGATAGAGAGAGAAAGAAAAAGAGAGAAAAAAAGTTCTTTCAAAATAAATAAATCAAAAACTTTAAATTGAAGAAATGAAATCAAAAGTCACAGGCACGAACACACTCGAGAGTAGCAAGTTCAACCATCAGAGCAGATGTGTGAACTTTGTGGGGTGGAGGGTGGGAGTGAGGCGGTGTACGAGGAGGGGGTGGGGAGGTGGGGGGGGGGCGGTAACGGGGGCAAGCGAGCGCCGTGCCGTACTGTAACGTAACGTGACCCCTAGGACCGTTAGAGAGACACAGTGAGACAGGGCAAGCATGCATGCGGAGAAACAACAACCAACCAACCAATGAGAAAAAGATAGATAAAAAAGGAAGAACGAACGAACGAACGAACGAAAGAAACAACGCCACCATCACGCCAGCCACGCCACATTGGCACACGCCAACTACAGCTACGACCACCAACCACACACTACCACATGGGCGGGCACACACAGAGACCGGTGCTGTCGACCCGGAAACCAGTCACCACGGCAACCACCTGGGTGGACGGGAGAGGAAGCGGGGTTGGTGGGGAAGGGCGTGGTTGTGAGGAGCTGCCATTTTGTACACACAAAAAAACAGTGTGATGTAGTATGGAGTATGGATGAGACTGAGAAGTAGAGAAAGAGACGGAAAGAGAAAAAAAGAGGAATGGAAAAGACAAAAAAAAAAGATACAGCGGGAGTGAGAGAGAGAGAGAGAGAGAGAGAGAGAGAGAGAGAGAGAGAGTGAGAAGCCAAGAGTGTGTGTATCACACTGGTGGTTGGGTGACTGGGACTGAATAACATTTTCACACCACAACACTCATGTCACCACCACAAGATGGGCTTCTGGGAGGGAAAGAACTGAGACTGGCCAATGGGAGAGGGGAAAGGGTGAATGATGACCAGTGAAAACAAAGACGGCCTACACAGGCCTACAGCAAAAAGGAAAAGACTCACACAGGTCACTGGGAGAAAGGAAAAAAACAATTCTGACCAATGGGAGAAAGGAAAGAGTGATACTGGCCAATGGGAGAAAGGAAATACTTACACTGACCAATAGGAGAAAGGAAAGAGTGATACGGGCCAATGGAAGAAAGGAAAGACTGAAACTGGCCAATGGGTACCCACGGTGTGGTGACTGGAACAGGTCAGACTGGTATGAAATCAACACAACAGTGGTGTGATGCGTCCAAGTTCACAAAATTACCTCTTTTCTCCCACACATCCTCTGTGGGAGTGTGTGTGCATATGTGTGTGAGTGTGTGTGTCAGGATTACGTGTGGCAGAACCTCTCAAATACGTGTGGCAGAACTTCTAAGACTGTGGTAAGAGAGTGACAGACAGTGATCCATGTCTTGCTTAGGTAACAGCAGTGTTTGTGACAGCAGGCAGCCACTACACACACACACACACACACACACACACAGGCGCACACAGAAATACCAAGTGCGCACTCAAAAAAATACAACAAGCAAGCATTACAGAGGATGTGTAAGTGTGTTTGTATGTTGTGTGTGTGTGTACTGTGTGTGTGTGTGTGTGTGTGTGTGTGTGTGTGTGTGTGTGTGTTTGTGTGTGTCCTCCGTCAGCTGACTGCGTGGGTGTGTGGGAATGGTAAAGGATTCTGATTGGCCCGTCTGGACAGGGCCGCAGACTGGGTCGTCTCTCTGACTTTTAAGACTTTAAAGAGGAGGTTGTTTTCCCGCACGGATGCTTGCCCTGCCATTCGCTGCGCCCCGCCAAACTGTTCTAGGAATCTGCAAAGAAAAGAACAATAAAGAAAATAAAAACAAAACAAACAAACAAAAAAACAAACAAACAGGTGAAAACAAACAAACAAAAAAGGAAAGAAAGAAAGAAAGGAAAGGAAAGAAAAGAAAAGAGAAACAACACAACAGACAGCAGAGGTGTGTTAGAGAGAGGAAGGACGCACAGGAGAAG
The DNA here is from genome assembly GCA_030264315.1 of Sardinella tawilis. Lineage (NCBI taxonomy): Eukaryota > Metazoa > Chordata > Actinopteri > Clupeiformes > Clupeidae > Sardinella > Sardinella tawilis. Next base: position 750,582 of record JASCQY010000293.1, read on the forward strand.
GTTCTTCATAACATTCACGCCGACAGTCATTGCTGAGGGCCGGGCAGTGGAGACCTGCATTAGACATCTAGAGAACACATCCTTGCCTGTTACACAATGACTATGAGGGACTGTGGACATACTGTACCGTACCCAGCATGACCTCTAACAAATACATCCTCTGTGTTACACACAGACTGACACTCAGGGTGAATGAACACACCCTGATATTTCCACAATCTGACTGTGGGCTAGTGAACACCCCCCCCCCCCACCCCCCAACCCCCAGTGTAAAAATCCACTCGGCAATAACACTCACAGCTTGTTAAATACTGACTGGGGCGGCCCATTGGAGAACATAGCCTGCTTGTACTCATCAATGAACTCTTCGCTAGTTGTAAAGTGAGTAAAGTAACGTGAAGTGAAAAGTGAACACCCCCAACACCCCCAACAATATGTTGATAGCATCATTTGAGAAAGGCATGGGTATTGTCTGGATATATGAAGTAACAGGATACTATGATATCATTCAGTGATGGCGGTGTGTGAATATTCACACTTGAGTATTTGACAAGACCATGTCAACTGCAAACGAAAAAAACTACCAAAAGACAGTGGCGGGAAAAATATAAGATTCTTTTCCATAGACGGAGAAAAAAGGGGTGTTTAGATTCTATTATTGACAAAACTGTAAAGATATTGCCAATGGGATTAGACAAAAGAAACACACATGAACAGATGAGACACACACACACACACACACACACACACACACACACACACGGATGATAGGATGTGCTTTGCTTCCAGAGTCCTGCACCGGCATGGGTAGCAATTAAGGTATCATGTTTTTTTTTTTTATTTACTTAAAGGCCTTCATTGAAAGAAAAAGTAAAACAAAAACAAACAAACAAACAAACAAAAGAATGCTGACTAAATGGCTACAAAACAGTAGTAAGTTCTCTATAGACAGCTCGTATCATGCTACTCTGGCCAAAACACTCATGCAGGCCGTGACTTGACTTTACTGTGTTGATTTTTTTTGTTTTGTTTTTTTATCTTTTCTGCCTTCAGACGGGTTGATGCCCTCTCAGCGTTAGCGAGTTAGCATGCTACTACAAAAGACTGCACTGGCATCTCTGTGCCATGTGCTGAGCACTGTGCCACACACACACACACACTCACACACACATACACACATACACACACACAGGGTTAAATGCAATACTAGCGCAATGTGGTATACAGTATCTGAAGTGCATGCAGAGCTCTGCTAAAAGCCATTCTCTCTCTAAAGGGAAGCACTGCAAGGAGTGTATTGCATGTTCATATTTACAACAAAACAAAACAAAATACAAAGAAAAAAACAAACAAACATCATTATCATTAACAACAGCAAAAATAAAGAAACAGGAAACACATGTACCTGAGTGAAAACAATAACATCAGTCCTGCGTTCTCAATCATAATTATGTGCACATCAGATCTTCTGATCTAGAAAATACAAAAGTAAAAAGTTTCCTCCGGTGTGACTGCAGAGGGAGGACACAGCCAGATACGGCTGGGACTCGGCTCAGACTCGGTTGAGGCTCGGCTGAGACTCGGTTGAGATGTTACATGAGCTGTTGTAGCTTTGCTACACACACTTGAGAACACGGGAAGACTAGTAGAGTGACTAAGTGTCTCCAAAAATGAGGTTGGAAAGAAAAAAAACTTTCAAACGGAACAGATGAGCTGAACTTCTGGATCATCCAGTGGGATTATCATAAGAGATAAGAGTCTCCAGGAAACACGCTTCAGACCGCTACAGAGTCTAAAGTTCTGCACACACACACACACACACACACACACACACACACACACACACACACACACACACACACACACACACACA
>JASCQY010000293.1:875425-890174 GCA_030264315.1 Sardinella tawilis
TTTGAATATGACCCCAAAAGCTGTGAGCCTAAGCTTGTTGACTCTGTTTCAGAGGCAAGACAGATTTCGGCAGGACAATGGGTGAGTTTTGATATGAATAAATCTTGAATGATTAAATACTTGATACAGACATAAAACACTTTGCTTTTGTGCTACATAGTGCAACGGCTAAGGGGAAAAATACTGCATTTTGTGTACATGAAAATTGGCACTGTGGTCAGTATAACCCACTCTTTTGAACAGGCTAGGTGTCCAAGCAAAATTTCTATATGACCAGCATTTATCATGATGGCTGCCTGCATTTCCAACCTTGTTCAGTTGGTGGTGTAAGAGCATGAGATTTGCAAGAAAATTTCATGACTTTACGCCTTATGGTTATGGTTAGGGCTTCAGCTGAGGAGAGGAACATGATTGATTGCACCAAGTTTCATGCTGGCTGATCTCATGCTCTAGCGCCACCAACTGATCAAAGTTGGAAATTCAGGCAGCAATCTTGAAAAACAGCGGGCATTTTGAAATTCTGAGAGGACACCCAGAAACATTTTTTTTTTAAAAATGTTATCTGCTCTACTAACACTGCAGTAGATATGTAAACTATAAAATATACATTTTATTTATCTACTTTACTGTAAAAAAGTTAATATTCTCTGATATGACATCAGGTTGGTTGTTTCAATGTATTGGGTAGGCACATTGACAAAGATATTTCCAATGTGTGCACACAGTATTAGGTTCTGTACATACAGTATTATAAATGTATAAATCTTTTAAAATAGAATTTTCGCTCTTTTTTAGATTACCATCACAGGGAAGATCACAGAGCAACAAACACAGAGGGATCCTGACCACAAGGGAAAGCATCAGCCGCTAAAATACTCTCTGGCAGATAGCAGTGCCTCCATCACTCTCACACTGTGGGAGGACAAGTGGAATATCATCCCAGGGGCCTGGTACACCATCTCCCATGTTGAAGTCAAGGGTTACCAGCTGAATTTCACGCAATTCACAAAACTTACTGAAGTAACAGCCCAAGGGGATGTGGAAGACCTTCTCTCCAGGTGTAAATTCAAGGTGTTAGGTGCATCTGTGAAGAATTGTCACTTTTGCAGCATCTGTAAAGCAGAGCTGCCTTTGATAGATCCAAATCAGATTTCAGTGGAGTGTCCTGCCTGTAAGAACAGAATCTTGACAGAGTCCATTAGATTTGTCACCAAAGCAAGTGTCACAGTGCAAAAAGCTACAGGAACAATCAAATTTCACATTCCTCCATCTTCCATTAAACCCCTATTGGGGCTGGAGAGACTTGGCTTCTGTGACACTGAACAGGCTGAGAATAAGCTTCTGCAGATGAAGATGGTGGAGGTGGTGTTTCAGAATAATAAGGTAGTCGAAATTAAACAGGCCACAGAGGATGGCTACCAAGACTAAAGTGAGATTCTCCACTGTTGGAGCCACTTGGTGCTTGCAGCCCTAGGACGCCTGGTGCGTTGGTAGAGGGTAAGGGAGGGGAATGTGGGTGCCCATTGACATGCAGGGGTGGAACACGCGTTTTAAAAAATATTTGATTATTTAATTTCATTCATTTTCTAAAGGCAACATGCAATTCATCAATTTGATGCCTTTGCCTATGAACTCTGTCGCTAACTTGAAGGAGTTTTGAATTTTCCCAGCTACAAAGATCCACTACAGCTGTTCTCAGGTACAGAGCCCAGGAAGGGTCATACTGGTGAATATTTTTTAAAGGGGAACACCGGCACGTCTCAACCTACATTCCAATGGAAGCAGTGGTCGAGTACAATGAGCTGCCAAAAAATTTACCGAAATGATGCAACCTGAGCGGAATTATACACAGCTTTATAGCGGTTTTAGCAAGGCAGCAAAATAGCATAGCAATGGGGGCAAGCTTCTAACATAAAAGTCTTGCCCTCATTGCAACACTATCTTGCTGCCTCACTAAAACCGCTATAATGCCATTCAAGTTGCATAGTATCGGTTAATTTTTATTTATTTATTTATGTGTGCATTTTATTAGTGTGTCGGTTATGGGTGTGATACTGCTAATAGATTATTGACTGTACACACACCTCTTTTCTCTTAGTATTGCAAACCTTCCTGATGGCTGGGTTGTGTCTGGGTCCCTAGGGCGATGCAGGGGTGGCACAGTCAGCAAACATTCATATTTGCCTCCATGCAACTCGAGCAAAATCTATGAATCTCTCAGTGTCTGGAGTACAGCAAAATCCTCTGACCTAACCAGCATAAGTTGATTAATTTTGCCTAAATAATGATCTTGAACAAGTTGTCATAATATGTATGAAAAAACAACAGTGATCTTGGCAATAAACAGTAGGAAACTGCAGGGCGTTTTGTTTTGTTTGTTTGTTTACTTCGAAATGTCTATAAATCCCAGACTAATGTTCACCACTAGGCGGCAGTGTTGGGCAGCTGTCCATGATGTTCAGTAATTTCTCATATCAGTAATGTATACCGATGTGAATCTGAAATAAAAGGGAACTGTGAAAGCTATTTAAATGTGTTATTTTTTTTCTCAACCTGATAAATCCTTCCACAATCATAGAATTCCAATTTGTTTCCATGTAAATGGCTGTTGTATAGAGGGCTTGTCGTCTATGGCCATATGCTCTGCTATTTTTTTAAATTAAATATTATCCAGTTGTACCCTGGTATTACTTTGTAATCTTTCGTGTGATGGTTCCCTTGCTACTTCATGCACTTTTGGTTGTGTTTGAATAAGTTCTGTAGCCACATCTCAATTCCTGGTAAATGAGAAGGCTTTGAACTCAGTGATTAGAAAGACTGATTCAAAGCGTGGTGGCACAGACTGCTTTTAAATGATGTGGCACTGAATTCATGCTGTGGCCTTGGTGGTGATTACTTCATGTCCCATCAATGGCTGCCCTGCTCTATTCTGTTCGACAGCTCCATGAATACTCAGCACTGCCCATTCGTTGCCATGGCAGCACAAACCACTTCTGACTGCTAGCTCTGCCTGCAAGTTTTTGTTTTTATCAAAGTTTGGATGACCAGATGACCATGATTTCTAGGGACTGTCACCATTGTTTCTCCCTGGTAAAACATTAGAAAAAAAAATCCTTCATCCCCAGTGTTTGGAACTAAACATGGGTATTTAATTGATAGTTATAGAACTGAGAAAGTCTGTTTTTCAGGAAAACGTTTCAATCTCACAGACCTGAGTATGTAGTCACTAGGAGGCCTATATACAAATTTGATTTCATTGTTCCAGTCAAGTTTATTCTGCCTTACAGTTTGTGCTGTGATATATATGAATAATTTACAGTGAGTGAGACTCCTGCCCAGCTGCTGATTCACAGCAATCCTGCTCCAACACCCAGTGCGTGCAGCACAGTAGCCCATTAAAAAAGAGACACATAGGCAGTCATAGCCATATATCATACCCATATCCATAGGCAATCATAGCCATATCATATCCATATCAGTGGCTGAGCAGCTCGTACTGTATGTGGGTAATTTGTATGTGCAGACCTGCTCAAATCTCTCTATAGCTCTTTTTTGCTCTCTCTATCTCCTGTGTGACTGCCTGTATACGTTTGCGTGTGTCTTGTGTATGTGTGCAGAAGAGTGTGACATGGAGCGATGCAGAGGGAGAGACCATTAAAAAAAATGGTGGTCATTCATGCACATATAAACGTTCCCACAGGTCAGGTGGAGGAGACGTGTGGTGTTTATGAGCAGAGGTGGAATCTTGGGGAAGTGTGTGTATGTACATGCTCACATGAGTGTATAAGTCTTACATAGCATCTTGATGTGTGTAGAGTCAGAGTAAGAACTCTATGAGGAACATGAGACCTATAGTCATTCTGTTACTAGAGGAACAGAGGCGGGTAGGTTCTACTTTTCTGAATAAACAAAAAGGATGTCCTATTCAGGACATAACACTTGCAGTCTGTTGTGGTGTGTGTGTATGTCTGTGTCTGTATTGCTTGCTTCTATGTTTGCTCTGTCAAGAACGTACACATGTATGTTTGATAAATTAAACAAGCCTGTTCAGTCTTTTATCAGTGTAATGATAACCGTCATTATCTTTCACAAGCAGAGAAGTCATATTAAGGCATAAGGCAAGAGTATACTGTATACATCCATGAAATTGAACATACCATCACGCTCTAGAGTGTGAGAAGTGCAGTCAGGCCCTCACAGGTCAGAGATTACACACTCCATCACTCTAATTAAGCTTGTTAAGATCAGACCGCTGTGGTCAGTCCTCTTGACACCGAGAGAAACGACCAGCCCTTTCTACAAACACACAAGGCCACACACGCACACACACAAGCTGATCTAAACATGTTACTTATGTGAGTACCCAGATTTTTAGGCTTAGGGTAAATATGGACACACATGGTTCACTTTCTCTCTCACACACACACACACAACCTAATCCAAAAGTTAAAATTACTCATGCATGCATATTTTTCATAAAGTGGCTTGTATCGAGACTTGTACTCTCTCACAAACACCTTCACAGTACAATATCTATTACACATTCCTAAACATATCATACATGGACACAAACAAAACTAAATTTATGGTAAAATCTAATGAATGTCTTTATGACATTTGCCGAAAAAATCTTTACATTAAGTCATGCATGAATGAATGACACCACCAGCACACTCATTGATGCTTCAAAACATTTAATCACATGATACCACAGTCTGAGTAAAAACGGAACAAGAGAAAAAAAATGATAGAACAGAGGAACGTGAGGGTGGAGGAGTGCCAGCAGAACAGAAGGATGGGAACATGGCAGGGGTACAGGTCACTGTGCTTAGAGAGAGTGAGAGAAAGGAAGGGCAGAGAGAGAGAGAGGGGGGGGGGGAAACAGAGAGAGAAAGCTGGCTGGCTGCCAACCACACACATGCGTCTCACGGAGCACACCTGTCACCTGCTGCTGCCATGGCGACCAAGCGAGAGAATTAAGAAAGGAACACGAGACCAACAGTAACAGAGAGAAACAGAAACAGTGTTGCTTTGAAAACTTTTTTTCTTTTGTCAACAATACGCATTCCACAGTGGTTTGCAAAAGCAAGAGGAAAATATATTGTGTGCTAAGTTTATTGTGAGTGTGTACTCTGTTTTTGGTGCTTGCCAACCTCCATTCATACAGGAATATATAACTAACTTGTGCTCCACAATTTGTAACAAAATTCACTTCTTGTTTTTAGGTCAAATTGGTTCATTTTTGTGCCAAGGCATGACAGACAATCATAAATGAATACATGTATATACCATATATACAGAATATATTCTAAAAGTACATAGTAAAATGACTAAGATTACATCAGATCTACTATAACAGAATACAAAATGTACAGCATCTTATTTCCATACTTTGTTTATACCTTTGGGAATGCTTTAGTAGTGATCATCGTTAAGGCCATTGGTTGTTTGTGTCACATATTTACAAACACAGATAGAGTACACATACTGTTTACAGAGCGCAACCGGGGTCTTGTGGTCAGAACAAGCACTTTTAAAATACACAGGTAGGTAGCTGGGAATCCAATCCATTTCTTCTCACCAGCTCAACTCCGCAACTCCATAGGCTACTGAGCCACCCACCATAACAGCTGAGCTACTTCACAAACATGGAGTGGATCAAAGCTTACGGGGGAATGGAGTGCCGAGAGGGAAAAGATGATACAAGAAAATAGGCTGAGAAAGTCGACATATGACTGCAAAAGCGGAAGAGATGGACTTGGTCTCGACAACAATCCTTTAGAAGTTGTGAGCTACTGCACTTGGAGAGGGGAGTGTGATTCAACAGCTACAAGTGGCACCACGGAGCAGTAACATTCAAAACACACACACACACACACACACCACACATTTGCTGGGTCACCAACACAGACATATATCCACACACAAACATGCTCACTTTAAGTGTGTGTGTGCCACAGATTACATTCAAACATCGAACTGCAAAACATAAAAAGAGGAAAATCTGAACACATCTGTGCATGTACAGTATGAGTGAGAGGCTCATAACCTTTTTCTCTAAATGTGTGTGTGTGTGTGTGTGTGTGTGTGTCTCTGTGTGTGTGTATGTGTGCGTCTGAAAGGAGCGTGTTACACTTTTAAAAAGAGGTGTTATGTGCTTGAATACAGAAGACAGACACTGGTCCAGCTTTGTGGCAGGAGTCTAAGATCACAAAGCCTGATGCGGTTATGAGGCAAGGGTGTGTGTGTGTGTGTGAATGTGTGTGTGAGAGAGAGCATAATCTAGGTCAATCAGTGCTTCTTTCCGCGCAAGCTCTGTAATTCTCAAAGGATTACCAGAGGCTGTGTCAGGATGGTGTGTGTGTGTGTGTGTGTGTGTGAGTGCGGGGGTGGGATGGGGCAGGGGTTAGACACTGCTGCACATGGATGCAGCCGGACACCTTGTCTCTCCTGAGCTGTATCCATGGCAACAGTCACCGGTACACTGGCATCAGTCTGGTCGCATCACAATGACACTAGAACACAAGGCCATAGAGTTCATTGGTCTGTGTGATGTTCCCGAGTCTGACAGTGATGCCAAATGCACTAATGCCTCAATAAAAGAATCGCTACCCCTGCCTACAATTTGGGGCTTATGACAAGTGTTTAACAGGAATGTTGTGCTGGCGAATTTAGGTTTCTTTATCATTTTCTATATGCATCCCATGTGAGATTGTATATACTGCCTGTTTGCATTGATGTGCTTGCGCAATTGTGTGTTTGCCAGCATGTTTAGATGAAGCGGCATGTGTGTGTGAGTGTGTCTTTGTTGCATCTTTAGACTGATAAAAGTGTATGTCAAGAATGATAAAAACAAACTCAAAAGAGTAAATCACAAAAACAAGAGGAACTATTATCTGTAGGAGTGTTTTAATCTATCTGTGGGAATGAGAAGCACCGCAAGGTGGTCACACTCCAGGCCATATGATGATGATCAGAGAGAGAGAGAGTGAGAGAGAGTGAGTGAGAAGATTCTACGGGAGGTGTAAGGACTGCCATTTGCCATTTGAGGCAAATGCTTAATGCAATGTAACTGAATTTGAATATAATATCACTGAAATCACTGATTTAGCAAACTGCTAATGCTAATCACTATTCCAAGTGAGCATTTGCATCATACATGCTGATAGGGGGAGAGTAAATGCAAAACTCCATGGCATGGCAATGACCTGCAATGTGGCATCCAGACAGCTGTAGCTGTAGTCTGGTGGAATCCGCCAGCAGTAGGCTACACATAGGGAAGTGCACGATGATGATTATGATATCGTATCGGACTATACAGTATGCCTATACTGACATCCACTACATCCTCCCCAGTGTGTAAATAGGTGAAACCCTCCAATTTGCACACACACACACACACACAGGTATGGATTAGCAGCTACTTAGAAAAGGATTAAAGACAAACAGTAACATCAGCAGCAGGGACAACAATGCAGCATTCTACAGGAAGCATAGCCATGGGAGCAGCTGAGCTGACATCATCAAAGTGAGACGACTTGTGGCCTAGGAAGCCACGTTAGCCAGTGGGAGTGTCTGTAAACGAAGCTCAGGCTCAGAGACCAGTTTTGCACCATGCAAAAAAGCAAACACAAAGCGTTCCGTAACCTAACACTGTTTGTCGACACAGAACACAAACACACACCTGTCTAACTCCATGCAGCACTCAGAGACAGAAAGAAAGAGGGAGAGAGAGAGAAAGAGAGAGAGAGAGAGAGAGATAGGAGAACAAGCTACCTATAGTGGCAGAAGCTTGTCAACACTTTTGCTTACATGGAACTGTTGATAGAGGCTAAGCTCCCTGAGCAGACAGGGAGAGGCGGTGGGCAGCACACACACACATACACACACACACACACACACACACACACACATACTGTATACATGCATATGGAGGAACATGGAAAGTTGGGAAAGTGCTGTGCTTTCCGACGTGCCCAACATGGCATGGCCGGGATGTCTTTCATTCCGTTTCAACCTCGAAAGGCCTCTGTTCTCATGGTGAACAAACTCAGTCTGTGCCCAACGATGGGCACAAACAATAGCAGTAAATAAAGAACAAAAAAAAGAGTGATACAAAGAGAGTGTGTGAGCGAAAGACAGAGAGATTAAAAAAGACTTCACAAAGAAGAAGAAATAAATAACAATCTTAACAGGCAACAAATAGAGCAGGATTGCTTGATTTCTGTCCTGCTCCAAAAAAAATCTCCAAAGCACAACCACACACACACACACACACACACACACACGCACACACACACACAACTAGATCTCATCTGTGGGTGTGCGCCTGATCGTCGGGGGCGAGCGCGGGGTTCGTGTGTGGTTGTCCGTGTGCGTTAGATTGCTCCTGGCCCTCGGGTTGGATGGACTGGACGGTCTCCACCAGGCTGCCACTGGGCAGGACCACATAACGCGCCGCCACATCCGCCCCTTGCTGCTGCTCTCGCAGGCCCTCCTTACTGTGTCTGATGCCATAGCCGAAATACACCAACAGACCTGGGGGAGACACAGAGGGGGGTGGGGAGGGGGGGTGGATTTAGCTTAGGCTATTTGTTAGGCCAATTCAATTTCAGCATTTTGCATTTGGGAATTTGAGCAGAAAACAGGAGCAGATACAGTGGTAGTATTTATCTATGGGAATAAGGAAATCATGTAGTTATGCAAACAAAACTGACACTGCTGTAGCCTTTGTTGAACTTATGTGTGGGTGTATGTGGGTGTGTGTGTCTAAATGTAAGAGTATGTGTGTGTGTGTGTGTGTGTGTGTGTAAATGTATGAGTATGTGTGTGTGTGTGTATAAATGTAAGAGTGTGTGTGTGTGTGTGTGTGTGTGTATGTGTGTGTATGTGTGTGTGTGTGTACGTACTCCGCACGCGTATCATAAACTATGGCCGGTGTGTTTAAATGGGGCTCAAGTGTTTAAATGGTTTACTGGTGCTGTGAAGCCTTGAGCCGTGTAAGGTGATCATGTCTCATCTGATCCACTTTACAAACCCATGACAGAGTGACCAATCAGGACTCTCGCAGCACAGCCAATAAGACGTGCTCGAGGACATAGCCCCCATAGCTGAACAATACAGTACATCCCAGAATAGTTTAGGAAAGTCTTGGTGTTGCTTTAAAGGACATGAGAATGTGAATGTCTCCCACTGACAGTAAACTTGGAACCGACCTCCTGACTTTTTCTTTCTGTTCCTAGTGATCTTTGTGAATTGTATCATACGTACATACTGTTACTGTACACAAGAAGAGCTGTTCTCAGACCCCCCTTCACAAACGGCACATATACTGTAACAGTTTTGTTTCTCATGTTAGCCTGCTTGTTAGAGTGTGCTCACTGTAGCACCGGCCTAAACTAAAAGACTGTTTGTTTTTTTCTGAGACTGTGTTTCAATAAGAGTTAAAAATTACATGACACACAATCCCCTTTATCCCCGACTCTTCACAGTGTGCCTATTAATAGCCCCTGCAATGCCTCTGATCTCTCCCCAATTCATGTCTTGCATGATCAATAGGCCTGCTGCGTCATGCCCGCCACTAAAAATAGGTGATTAGTCTTACAACAGCATATACTCAGAGAACAGATAACAAAGGACCGAATAGGACTCTGCAGTAAAGTCTACTACGACACACACACACACACAAACACACACAAAAACACATATACCGACCTATACAGACTTATACAGATGCACACACAAACAAACAAACAGAAATGCTAACATTATTCAAACACAAAACACAAAACTTGTAAGTGTCCTTGAGTAGCATCAGATCTCATCACTACAGATCCTTATCAAGCCCACACTACAGCCACTCAGGGCCATGGGCTAAGAGGGCTTGTAATATCGGTAGCAGTGCATTAGTGGCATGGGAAAGTGTATCACTTGAGAGGCCTCTGCTACTGTAGCTAGATGACTCACCCACTTGCAGAGCAGAAAAATACTTTAGGTTAGCTTAGACAGAAGTCATAACATATTTGATTTACTCTGCCCGGAGAAAAGCAAACAAATGCTAGATGTGTTGGACTGTCTCTATGTGTCAGTAAGGATACTGTGTCTTAGTTGAAGTATTATGGCCGGTCCTGTCTGTCTTCTCAACATGTACTTGGTCATATGATACACTGGTGGTGGTGATGGATACAGCATACAACATGGTCTGGCTGAACACAGAATGCACTGTGTGCTGGTAAAGGTCCACACACACACACACACATACACATACACACACACACACGCAGTGCCTACTGCCTAGCAATTTGGTCTAAGTGTTGAATGTACTGGGTGTGTGTTCTGCATCTGGTGTACAGTAAGTGCAAGCATGTATGGGTGTGTGTGTGTGTGTGTGTGTGTGTGTATGTGCGCACTTTAAACCCTTCACTTTGCAATGAGATCTAATTCAGATGTGTATGAACCTGTGAGTCAAACTGAAGCATATCCAGTTGTATGGAGCTGTGTCTGTGTGTTTGTGTTTGTATAGGGGTTATATACTATATACGGTACCTGCCGTAAACCATATGGTGATGTGTATACAAGTGTGTGTGTGTGGGGGGTACTACTTTCCTATTGTGAGCAATGAAGCACATCCAGGTAAGAGTGCTCTGTGTGTGTGTGTGTGTGTGTGTGTGTGTGTGTGTGTAATACAGTACGTACCTGCTGCGAGCCACACGGTGAAGCGTATCCAGGTGAGAATGCTGAGCTTGAGCATGAGGAACACATTGAGCAGGATACTGAAGCCCGGGATAAACGGCACCAGAGGAACCTGACCAAACACAATAGCACTCTTTCAGAATGTTGTTGTTGATGATGTTGTTGTTGTTGTTATGTATTTGTGTGTGTATGGTAGTGACACTGAGAGTTTGTGAGTAAATGAGTGAATAAGTGAGGGTAAGTAACTGAGTGTGAGTGAGTGAAGGTGTGTGTGTGTGTGAGTGAAGAGAAAGAGAGAGAGACAGATAGAGAGAGAGACAGATAGAGAGAGAGAGAGAGAAAGAGAACAGGAAACAGACAAAGACAGGGAAAGTATGCATGGAAGAGAGACATGACACTCACATGAGAGGCATTAACAGACACAGAACAGACACAAAAGCCCTGAGGGCTTAGTGACCCATTCAATAGTCTGGCCTTGTGCGCTAACCTTGTTACAAAAATTGTGAATATTAGCATATCTAGATCTTCCACACCATTGTTCCATCAATCAGTATAGCCGACTGTAGGAGCTACAACATGCCATGCCATCTTCAGAGCGGCGTATATGCCATCACGCCATACCATCATACAATCAGTCCATAAGCTACAACATACCATGCCATTTTCATAGCCAACACATACTGTATGTCATGCCATATTATCATACAATCAGTCCATAAGTTACAACATTTTTATGAGAGGGGGCCCGCACACCTTGAAGGTTTTGTCAGCAGGTGCAGCTTTTCAAAGTAGCATAGCCTTAAGTAGAGTAGTCTTAAGTCTGATGAAGGCCTAGTGCCGAAACGTCATCAAACCAAAATAAAGTGGTGAAAACCATAAAGAAGCAGTGTTGCGCTCTTCCTCTACTTAAGCATAAGCTACAACATGCCATGCCATCTTCACAGCCAACACATAATGCCATGCCATACCATCATACAATTAATGTACAGTAAAAACAGTGGTACAATGGTATGCCACGCCATACCATTATCTGTTGTGCTATATTGCCATCAATATGTACCAGTCGGCCTATACATATTATGCCATATCATCATGCTGTCAATAAACACTAACATACTGTATCATATGAGAACATGAGTATACCGTGTATAAACACCATGCTATCTATACATCAGCATATAGCCTAATGTATGTATAATGGCGTGTTTGCATCTGAAAAGGCTACAGTATGTGCCTTAACATTAGAACAGAAGCACAGATAGCCTAGCAGTGCCCTGAGAGTGAGAGTGTACTTATTAAGCATCAGTATATAGGAGATAAGGGGTGGCAATGTCCAAGTGAGATACAACACTGCTTAGTGGTGACATTTGAGACTAATTGGAGGACAAAGCGAGCATTTCCACTGCCTAGCCTACCCTCCCCCAACCCCTCTTCAGTACTTGACCTGGGGTTAACCGACTCTTGTGTGTTTGTATGTTGTGTGTGTGTGTGTGTGTGAGTGTGTGTGTGTGTGTGTCTGAGTGTGAGTGGAGGAGAGGATGAGAGAGGGAGAGAGAGGCTATCACTTTATGCGCACATATGTGTGTGTGTGTGTGTGTGTGTGTGTGTGTGTGTGTGCACAGATGGCAGGATGTTGTGTAAGAGGGCCCTTTTCTGCATGTCATCCTTCTCTTTCTCCTACTCTTTTCCAGCTACTCTACTCTACGCTCTCTCAAGATTAAAAGTGCTTTCACACTAAAAAGTACCGTAAAATAATCACAATTCATCAAAATAACCAACTAATTAACTAAATTAATAACTAAAAACAAATGAATAAATAAATATGCATTTGTGTGTGTATGTGTGTTTGTTTGTGTGTGTGTCTCTCTCTCTCTTTCTCTCTCTCTCTCTCTCGCTTTCCCCCCCTCTCTCACTCTCTCTCTCTTTGTCTCTCCTGCTACCTGAGTCTTGCTAGCTGAAGAGAGTTAGCGGTGATGAATCCCGTGAGCAGATGAGCGGATGAATGTATGCATGAATGACTGTGTGGAGGAGGCGTGCACTGGCAGAGCCCTGTGGCAGGCCCACAGCAGGCCCAGAGCAGGCCCACAGCAGGCCCTAGATTGAGAGAAATGGGGGTTGCGGGGCCACAGCTGTGACTGCGATTATATTTTGTGGTGCAGTCTGCCTCAGAGCAATAACAACACACTTCCCTGGTATAAAATAAAACTTATAATTTCAATTATATTAAATTTAATTAATTGCATTGCAGTTAACACATGCAGGGTACTAGGTACTGTAGGTTAAGGAACAACCTTAACTACAGTCTTCCAGATTCAAGTTTCAGCCTTATGTGCCATTGGTTGCACTAATTTGTGTCAGTGCATGGCTACATGCTACTTTGTCTTTGATCTCATCTGGAGAGAATATGGTGGTTGGGCCATTGCTCTGTTGTGTGCTCTGCTGTGTGTGTGTGTGTGTGTGTGTGTGTGTGTGTGTGTGTGTGTGTGTGTGTGTGTGTGTGTGTGTGAGTTTGTATACAGTACATTCTCTTACCTGGAAGGTCTTGGTGTTGGGCCTCTGCTCGTGTGCCCAGATGAGCACCAAGCTGAGCAGGAAGGTGAGGCTGAAGATGGTCACCAGCAGGCCGAAGCTCCAGGTGGGCAGGTGGAGGGGAGCGGACCCGAACACCAGCACGGCGCACAGGGACACGGCGCTGACCATCACCAGAGCGACCGCCAGCGCCACCGCCTCACCCGGCTCAAACTGGTCCAGTATCCGGCCCAGGTAGGGCTCCCAGCGAGCCTTCAGGTGTCCGGGCGGCCGACGTTCGCCCGCCATGCCGCTCTTGTTGCTCCGGTCGCTCTCCACCAGCTGCAGCTTGTCTGAGAACGACTCGTACTCCTTCAGCTCGGCGTCCGGCGTGGTCAGCGTATGCGTCTCGTCCACCGGCCTCTGGGGTGGCGGTGGTCGTTGGGGGGGAGGAGGTGCCGAGGGCGTGGTTGCTGTGCTGCCACCGCTACCGCCAACATCGCCCCCCACGACCCCAGGGGATGGCGTGGCGGTGGCGGAAACGTTCGCCGAGCCGTCGGTCTTCTGTCCGCCGCCGTCCGAGGCGTGCTTCCTCTCGGGCTGGAAGCGGAGCACGATGATGCTGGCGGCGACGAAGGTGTAGGCCAGGAGCGTGCCGATGGACAGGAACTGGACCAGCGCCTCCAGATCGAAGAGCAGAGCCATCAGGGCCATGAGGCCGCCAAACACCAGGATGGCCACCACCGGCACCTTGGTCACCGGGTTGACCCGCGAGAACACCGAGAAGAAGAGCCCGTCCTCCGCCATTGCGTAGACGATGCGCGGGAGGGAGAAGAGGTTGCTAAGCAACACAGTGTTCATAGCTAGGGTGGGATGGATTGGGGATCGGGGGATTGGAATGAGGAAGGGAAGGAGGGATGAGAGAAAGAGGGTACATTTGATTAAAGGAAATATTTACTAGGTGAATACAATTTACTAAAAGGTGAAACCTATGCTGTTTCCGAAGTTATGGTACACCAAATTTCCCACTTATTAACCAAGATTATTACATACTGTACTGTAGATTGTGCAAAATGTCTTGATTAGATGGGGGAAGGCTACAGTACACATGGCAATGCAACTCTTTCATTCATTTTAGTCTCATGAATCACAATCTGATTCTGAATCAGTAACAGTTAGAAAAGGGCGGTTAATACATTCATTGTGGTTGTGGTGTGGCTAAGCCACAGGTGGGGTCAAAATATGGTTCTGTTTTTTTTTTTTTTTTTGACTTTGCATGAAACACTGTCCTGAGGTTTATAAACGGTGTGAGTTGTATTTGTGAAATTACTGTATACTGTCTTATGTTATCTGAATGCTGCCTATGCTTTCCTGATAGCCTGGTGGGAGCACTGGTACACACACCACATGTGTCATGGTCATGTTGTACAGTACAGTATAACTCCCTATACTGGTCTGAACACTGGCGGTTCTAAACGGGGGCCGACGGGGGCCAGTGCCCCTGTAGAAATCGTCTCGGCCCCTGCTATGGCCCCTGCGCTGAGCAGCC
>JASCQY010000293.1:916448-921476 GCA_030264315.1 Sardinella tawilis
AACCCTGGGTAATAAGTATTAAGTGTTTGAATACACCAATGTACCGCACAGTGAAGCCTGTAGCCTAGCCTGACCAATTAATTTAACATTACTGTAGATAACATGAGTTTTAGTGAAGGTGATATTTGAAAAGTGCAACTTTTCTTGAAAAGCAGCAACGGCATGTCAACAATATGGCCACTGGAATGTCTTGTTGGAACTGCGAAAGAGCCCTATAATTTCAAGTTGCAGAATCAAAAGTACCCTGACAAAGTAATGTAGAGAAATACAAAATATTGAGCACTGCACACTAGGGAGGCGCTAGCCTAGCTAATTTGTCCCCGTGCTGACACTTCTATCAGTCTACTGTAGATGATATTATGAGGCGGTGTAATGACATTAGATATCAGCTGTGCTGTGATGCCAAACACATTTCCACACACACAGCCAGCCGGCCAGTGCCAAACAAGCAGCCAGACACTGGAAAAATTAATCAGATTAAATATTTAGATGGGATATTGGAAGGGGCATTGCACTTTTTTCATGTAATGGGATTTTCTTGATAGAGTGTGTGTGTGTGTGTGTGTGTGTGTGTGTGTGTGTGTGTGTGTGTATGTGTGTGTGTGCATGTGTGCACGACAGGTGTGAGGTTGTTGTGGAAAGAGGTGCAAATTAATATGTTGTGTACGCCTATGTATTAAATGAGGCGGGCATGCTGGTGCATATTTCCATGCTAAATTATTAATGTGTGTGTGTGCGTGCTTGTGTGTGTGTGTGTGTGTGTGTGTGTGTAGAGATCTGGCCCCTAGAGATATCTCTGGGACCTCAGACCCCTTCACCAGGATCCTTTACAACAACCACAGTGCAGAGACCTCGGTAAGAAATTATTTGTGTGTGTGTGTGTGTGTGTGTGTGTTCAGTGTTGGGAAAGTTACTTTGAAAATATAATGTGTTACAGTTACAAGTTACCCTATCTAAAATGTAATATAACTATTTTAATTACTTATACTAATTACATTTGATTATTTTTGATTACTTTTCTATATTTTCAATACATTTTTTCAACTGTCAACCATTATAAGTTAATGAAATTTGTCAGGGTTAACCTTACAGCATTATTCCACACTCACTGCGTTTTATTGACTTCAACACCTGAAGACCGCTTTACTGTGAGATCATGCTGATATTTGAATAGCTATGCCTGCTAGATCAAATATTTCACGTTCAACACTTGGTAAACATGAATAAGCGGTGTGGGAATGATCCTGCAAATGTGCATCTGACTCACTACAGCTACTTTTCATTTCATGCAATGGGCAAGGCCTACATTGTAGTTTCTATCTGACATTGCAGGCCACCTCACAACTGCAGCTCAGACCGCTTGTAGGCTGTGGATCAGGATTGTCAAATATAAGGCAAATATAAGGAATCTGGCCCTTCAAATCATTTTATGTGTCCTGATTAAAAAAGCTTGGGGATTTTTTTTTTAGCTATGTGGCCTGCTTGAAAATAACTTTAACAATACTGGCAGCTCTGACTGCATGGCATTCTATTATTGAACTCAACAGACTCAACTATGAGATGCATCATGCTTACTAACGGGAAAGGAAGACTAAATTTAGTGATGTGGAAGTCAGAATACCAATGTGTTAGGACTGTGCTGGTGATGGGCAGAAACACTTTTTTCACCAACAATTTGTAGTCACGCATGTAGATGACGAGGTACTGTATGTTGGCCCTCTAAGGGAAAATCCTAGCATCAAAATTTCAGCTGTAAATGTAGGATATTGTCCACAATGAAATGGCAAACAAAACCAATATTATTACAAATATAGCAAATGTTTTTGCAGAAGCTATTCAGATGTTACTGAATTTGTAATTCTGAATATTTCCCAAAAGTAGCTGTAATTTAATTACTACAAAGTAATGTAACTGATTACTGTTACTTTTATTTTGTAATTAAATTACTTAATTTTGTTACATGTAACTTGTTACTCCCCAACACTGTGTGTGTGTGTGTGTGTGTGTCCAGATCATAAAGAAGACTCGTTTCCCTCACTGGGGGGAGACCCTGGAGCTTAGACTAGACCAGGGGGAGGAGGAGGGGGGCTGTGTGACCTTGGAGGTGTGGGACTGGGACATGGTGGGCAAGAACGACTTCTTGGGCAAGGTGAGGCCATTACTTTTGACCTGAAAATGATTTTAAGGGGAACATGTGAAAATAGCCTCCAGAAGTTTTTAGCCTGTAAAAGTGAGATATACTGTAAGTAAAATATTATGGCTGATATCATAGCTTTAACAGGAGAAAAACCTTATGTGGATAGCATCGAATATGGTGATGGCGTGTTTCTTGACAGTGGATTTCATATCAAGATTCAAAACTAAAGACAAATTACTTGGCATTGGAAGCACATCAAGCACTGTGAAGTTTACATCTGATTGAATTTATCAGTCCATTTGTGGTTGAGCTCTCCAATGCAGACCTGGGCTACATCAATACATTCAAAATGTAACCTCTATGCCACTAACCTAGAAGGCCCTGGACTTGGTTTAATTTGTCATCCATCAATTCTGGTACTCAAATCGTGTCAGTGGGAATATTATGTTACATTTCTAGAATTGTAATTGGGTTCTGGGGATGTGTTCTATCCATGAGACTCCTGTAGGACTGCTGTGTGTTTGTTCTGTATGGGTTCTAAGCAAGCTATATGACATGTCTATGACAACAGGTGGAGATTCCGCTGGCCTGCCTCCATAGAACCCCTCCACTGCAGGGCTGGTTCCGACTGCTGCCCCTGGGTAACACTGAGGATGACGCAGGGTAAGAGAGAGAGAGAGACAGACAGACAGACAGAGCCAGAGAGCGAGAGAGACAGAGAGAGAAAGAGACAGAGAGAAGGAGAGAGGGAGAAAGAGAGAGAGATCCTTTTAAAATTAATATTTATTGTTCATAATTATATTTTGCTATTCCGTGTTTATAATGCTTAGGCAATATTCTACATTGAACAGCATGTTAATAAAGCATTGGATTAAATTGGATTCACAGAAAGATGAGAGCTTGAGAGCCTATGTACTTATGAACACTCCATAAACAATTAATAACATGTTTTGTGTGTTGTAATAACATTATGAGCTAAAAGTATGATAGCAATGAAAAAGAGAGCCTTCGGTGTCCTTAAGTAACTCATTGTGTGTGTGTGTTTGTGTGTGTGTGTGAGAGAGAGAGAGAGAGAGAGAGAGAGTGTGTATGTGTGTGTACAGTATGTGTGTGAAGCTTTAGGTCTCTCTGATGTCTGTCAGTAGAATGAGGCTTTAGAGTTTGATCTTTGACCTTTCAGCATTATCTGACTGTCTGTGTGGAGCTTGTCTTTGTGAGGCTTTCATTTGACATTTTTCAGGAATTTTATGAGTGTGTGTGTGTGTGTGTGTGTGTGTGTGTGTGTGTGTGTGCAACAATCTCTGTGTGTGCTCTTCTGCTGTACCTCAGTAGCAAACTTCAGCTAAGTCGTGACTCACAAGTACACACTCTTCCCACAAGCTGCTCAGTGGGAGGCTATCTGTGAAGAGTGTGTGTGTGTGTGTGTGTGTGTGTGTAGTATGGGATCAAGAGCGAAAGATTTTGACACTAAATGTGAGGAGCTCATTAGTAAATGAGTCAGTATTTATCTTAAGTATCTGTGTGTGTCGGGTGTGTGTGTGTGTGTGTGTGTGTGTGTGTGTGCATGTCTCTGTGTATGTGTGTGGAGGCTGAGGTGATGATTGGGTGGATGAGCTGTTAACATTCATCAGTGCGTGGCACAGCTTGGCCAGCATGTCCTTGACGCCAACATGGCATCCTCTGTGCCAGCATGCCATCTGTGCCAACATACCCTTGCTGTGGTACTCATAGTAAACACAGTGTTGGACAGGACCGCTAGGCTATTCAAATAATGCCAACTCATCCTCCTCCAACACTGCTAGCCCTCTCTCTGCGGCCCTGCTCTCTCTGCTCTCTCTCTCTGTCTCTCTCTGTTCTCTCTCTCTCTCTCTCTGTCTCTCTGTCTCTGTCGCTTTTGCTATACTGTATCTTTCGTTCTCTCTGTCTCCTTCTTGTCCTCTCTGTCTCAACCCCCCCCCCCCCACACACACACACACACACACACACAGTCTCACAGAGAGTGTTCTTGTATCTTTCTCACTCATTCACACTTCACTCTCCTATACCCCTTCACAGACCCTCCTCTCTTTTTCCCCCCACCTCTCACTTTGTCTCTCTCTCTCTCTCTCTCTCTCTCTCTCTGTGTCTCTCTGTTCCAGTGGCAAGTTGGGAGCGTTGCGTCTGAAGGTGCGTTTAGCAGAAGAGAGGATCCTCCCTTCGCTCTATTACCAGCCCCTTATAGACCTGCTCGTGGAGTCTGTCATCTCACCCGCAGAGGTGACACACACACACACACACACACACACAATCAGTGTCAGGAACGTACACTTATTACACATATGCTTTACATGCTGAACCATCATATGTAATTGTCAGCACACCTCTTTTTTGTGTTTCCCCTCCAGTATGATTCTTTCAGTACCCCTTCCGCCTGTTAAACGCACTCTTTCACGTACACTTAAACCCCCTTCGGCCTCTCAAGCACACTCTCACATATGCACACTTACACACTAACACTCATACACACCTTAACACGGGCACAGATGCTGGCTGTCATACACACTCGTGCAAACTACTGTGTGCCTGCACCAGCCTCATAAGGACTCCTCAGGAAAATTGTGATGAAGACGACCGAACTGGAAAAAGCAGAATAGGTGTCAGTGACATACACTTCTGTGTATTGTACTGTACCTCTGGCAAGGAAGTGTCACTTTTTCCTGGGCCACCACTAAATTTGCTACAGTATGTTGTACCAAATGCTGTCATTCTTATATCTTATACCAACAGCATAGCCTCAGAGAACCGGAATATGGGCGGATTGAGTTTTGATTTTTCCCTTAAAGGGATACACCACCTAATTTCAGGAAATTGCTTATCTGTAGTCAACCCCTAGTTGAACATGAAAACACTTA
>JASCQY010000293.1:963162-968162 GCA_030264315.1 Sardinella tawilis
AAAAATGGTAAGTGTTTTCATGTTCAACTAGGGGTTGACTACAGATAAGCAATTTCCTGAAATTAGGTGCTGTATCCCTTTAACTGAATTGTTTTAAGCGAGTAATGTACATTCTGAAGATGCAGCAGGAGTCTCCATACACATTGTGCTGCTTAAGTGAATTGTGGTGCCCCCTTGTGCATCTTTGTTGTATACTATATCAGAGCTGCGCCCATGAGGAAATATATATTGTATTACTGTATGTAAGGCCATCTTTATTAACATTACTGTCTGTGAGTCCATTAGTCGATCACACACGTTTGTTGCTTATGCCGGAGAATTTGATTTAGAAAACGTGTCATACGAAGTAGGCCTACACTGGCGGACATGATTAGCTGATTTCATTTAGAAGGTTAGCCTCTTTTGTTACAGTGGAACTCCTTTATACAGTAGCTAATGCCATAGTTGACAGTAATGACTGGGATTTGTAGTTTTTGTCTTCTTACAGATAAGCTTATTCAACAGCCTGACCTATGAGGTGCACAAGGAACAACTGAGGCAACATTCTGTATAGAGGAAAAGGGCATCCACCATGTATGAGAAACCAAAGCAGGCAGTTACCACACACACACGCACACACACACACACACACACACACACACACACACACATACTGTACACACACACACACACACACACACACACACACACATACTGTACACACACACACAGAGAGAGGCATGAGTACAGGCATGTGTCTTAATATGGGATCTGGTTTTGGTAGTACTGGATCATGTCGTATGTCTTACTCCTGAAAAAAAAGAAAAATTTTATTACCCAAAGATTTGTCATTATCCATTTAAGACAGACATTTATATTTATCCATACAGGATATATGTGCGTATATATGTGTGTATCAGTTATCAAGAAAGTGATTATATGTGTGTGTGTGTGTGTGTCTGTCGAATTGTCAATCTTACCTGCTGCTCAGGAAGCAATTCTGAATGACTTTGATGATGTAGGCAGCTGCATCTTTTTCACTCATGTTGGGACTGAAACGCTGCCTGAACACACACACACACACACACACACACACACACACACACACACACACACACAAACACACACACACACTTACTTTTAGTATTGGTTCATCAATTCAGATTCACTTTTTTATGAAAACTGCCTTATGTGACATCATGTAACTCACTTGAGCAATCTGATTGTCTGTCCACGGAAGCATGGCAACCCTGTATCCAACATCAGTGTTACCAGGGCAACAACAGCATCCATATAAGGCCTATCAATTCAGATATTCAGAGTATAAAGTCACATGCATAAATATGAGTAAATGGTTTGTTGACACATCTGCACACACACTTGCTCACTCAAATCTCTCTCACACACACACTCAGTCACCTGACGGCCAGGTATCCGCGCACACACATCTCCATGAACCATTTGAAGGGTGTAGCCTCCATCTTGCCCCCCATGATCATGACCATCTCGTCTGTGAGCTTGATGTCCGGCTCCCAGCCCAGATTTCCTCCTGGAGAGCTCTCAAACATGAAGCCAAAATCTGTGGTGGACACACACACACACACACACAAAATTAGCAAAAAACTGCCCACTTGTGTGTGTGTGTGTGTGTGTGTGTGTGTGTGTGTGTCTGTCTATGTGTAATGTGTCTGACCTACGTGTATGAGGCATCCACGTCCAGCCCCATGTTGCCACTGTATGTGTGTGTGACATATGTGTGTTATCTAACCTATGTGTATGAGGTGCCCCTGGCTGTCCAGCATGATGTTGCCGTTGTGTCTGTCTTTAATCTGAAGCAGGAAGAGCAGGAGACTGTAGGCAGCCATACTGCGAATGAAGTTGTACCTCGCCTGTGAGACAGAGAGAGAGTTAAACACAAAGATGTCAAATACTGTTTCAGGTGTGATGAACAACCATACAGAGTGGATTAGAAAAAAACAAGATCCAAACACAACAAATAAATAATATATTTCATTCTCTTTGTCCTTCCCTCTTTTTCCCTTTATCACATGGACACACACACACACACACACACACACACAAACACACACACACACACAGACTCACCTTCTGGAAGGCCAGAGTTGACTCGTCTCCATACTGGTTCCTGAAGTAGTCGTACATGCCAAAGTCTGTCTGCCGGCCCAGCTGATCACGTGACTTACAGTCGGGGATGCACTCAATCACGCCACACTGAATCATGGGAAAGCACACACAAAGGATTGGCAAAGGATTATGGGATACGTTCATTTGCTATAGGAGCTCATGTCTAACTGCTGTGATTGGGGAAACATTCCTGTTATGTATTGATTTTCATGTAAAGACTGTCAGGCTATACTGACCAACACAAAACTTTGTGATTGGTGGAGAAGACCCCACTGCCTTTGATGTCAGTGTGTGATTGGTGCACTTACCCCTGGTGCCGTGGCAACCACTCTGTAGGGGAAGACATACAGGTCCAGTCCCACCAGCTGGAAGATGTTCTTAAACAGGCCAATGATCTGCAGGGCCAGCATGTCCTATATAGAGGGTCAGAGGGGAGAGAGGCCTTATTTAACAATTTATATCAACACCAAGAGACCAAACGCCAAACCAATAAACGATTTTCATCATTAACTCTGACACTATTAATGTCACTGTGGGTGGGATTTAAATTAGTAGGTTTGGTCTCAGTTGGTGCCATTTTACTTTAACAAACTAGAGTGTTGTAGAGAGGACAGGTCGTCGGACAGAGGTTGTTTAGCTTTAGCATGCTAGGTTATTATAGTAAGGGGTATGCGGTGTAGCCAGAGAGAGTAAAAGCGGAATGATCAGTATTCAGTGATCTCTGGTGTGGCCTACAGCACCTGTCTGCAGTCATCTCCCACTTTAAAGATGGCCGTCTACCTGTCTGCAGTCATCTCCCACTTTAAAGATGGCCGCCTGCCAGCAGATCCTCTGGACCTCCTCCTCACTGCCAGCCTCCTCCAAAGAGTCTGACCGGCACAGGAGACCTAGACACACACACACACACACACACATTTTACTGATATACAGTATGATACAGTATGGAGATTATTTTGATTCATATATCATGTACACTTAAAGAAACACGAGCGTGCTGGTGCACACACAAATCCACACACACTCAGATCTGAACATGAGCCATTGAGTTATTCACATGCAAACATACAGTTCATAACATAGCACACTCATACCTTCCTTTTCCAGCTCGCTGACTCCACATCTCTTCACTTTAAACTTGGCCAGGTAGGGAGCTTTGGCAGCACTATACAAAGAATCAAGTCATAGGCAAACACACAATCACCTAATATAAGACTGTAAGACTAGAGGTCATATTTCAAAGTCATATCTTCTCATAACGAACCAGTCTATAAGTAAGTTTTGAAGGTTATAAGCGTTTAGAGTTTTTTTTATACAAACATACCTCTGCATAGGAGTGCCAGACTTGTAGTCAATGTCCAGCACAATGGCCTCTGGGTTACTGGGCAAGTAGCAGCCTACAGAGATAAAATCGTTTATCTATCAGTAATGATTCCAAAGCTAGAGGACTGCAATAAGTTTGGCTCACGCAGGACACCATACTAGGCGTCATAGCAGGTACCCAGTGCATACAATAACTTAAGTCACATGTGAAATGGGTGCATGTGATTCGCTGTATGTATAACATGTGTTTCTTCTGACACTGACCATGAGGGAAAGATGAAGGTTAAGTGCTTATCTGATGCTAGTCGCTATGCTAAATGTGAGTAATTCAGTAATTTAGTAATTCATCAGCAGCAGGTGGTCTCCAGGGATGGTTACCTGTCCCAACTCACCTGGCTGCACTTTGATGTCTGACAGGGCTCTAAGACACGCCCTCTTCCTCTCGTCACCTTTGGGGTAGGGCCTGAGACAAACAACAATAGTCATATTATGGGATATTATACACGGGTCTGTGCATGTGTGTGCACTCAAACACAACATGTGGTGAGTACACACAAACACACACACACACACAGCAAAATCAAGGGAAAGGCCATCAGGTCACCTGTTGGAAGCGTCTGCATGAATGCATGGACAAGCATGAAAGTCTGGGGTGAAAGTGAACTTACTTTATGGTGGCTGACACATTGGTGATCTTGTTGAAGAAGTCAAACTCGCGCTGGTAGAAATCTTTGGCTGGACCAGACAGGGAGCCAGTGATCTCCTCAACCAGCTGTTCTAATAGCTCGCCAATGTCAGCTGTGAATACACACACACACACACACACACAGACACAGACACACACAAAAGAGATACTTTCCATCATCTGATACCAATCATTATCTGATACATCAACATTAGGGAACTTGTATTGAAGTGCAGGTGTGTGCCTGTGTGTGTGTGTGTGTGAGCTATTATTCTTACGGTCTTTCTGGTGTCCCTCCTCGTCTAGGAATATGTTGGTCTTCATGTTCCAGATGAACTGATGGGCCAGCAGCTGAGACTTCTGTGCTGCCCACAGTATGTACTCTCTTACATAGCCCATCTGCTCACACACACACACACACACACAAACAAACAAAAGGAATGGAAAGTAAAAATATATACTTTACACATAATGTTTAGGTACTGTGACACTCAAGAACTATTGATTTGAAAATTTGAAGAATTAAAATTGGTGTCCTCCTGATATTACCTTATCATAGCGGAGAGCCTGAACAATCTGAGGGATGTAGAACAAGATGGCGTCCTGATAAATAAACAGAATACACAAATTAACCCTGCGCTAATAATATCTGGTAGTTGTACTGTGTGTGTGTGTGTGTGTGTGTGTGTGTGTGTGTGTGTGTACGTACTGGTGGAAAGGAGCCCAGTACTCTGATGGCATATTTAGCAGTAAGTGGAAGGGGAGGATACATGCTGGAAAAGTGGCAATCTGTGTGTATGTGTGTGTGTGTGTGTGTGTGTCTGTGTGCACTGTACCGGTGGAAAGGAGCGCAGTACTCTGACGGCGTATT
>JASCQY010000293.1:995223-1014021 GCA_030264315.1 Sardinella tawilis
GTAGTTGGGGACCAAGATAGAATGTTCAAGCATTGTTTTGTCCAGCTATGGAATTAGAACCTGAAATGGTCTATACTTGACTTGTATTGTGTCTTGACTTGACTTGTGGTCATCAGGTTTCATACAGTGGGCATACAGCAGTCTTCTTAGGTAGAATATGAGGTAGAGTCAATCTCAACCATCAGGGCTAGTGAGCAGTGATGACTGTAGATCGGTGTCCAGTGTGTCAATCAGAGGCCGTGGTGAGCAGTGTGGCAGATGAGTGTCAGGCTGATTGCAGTGATATGGTGAGCAGGTTATTCAGAAAAGGTGAAAAGGAGTGTGTGTTTATTACCTTCAAAGTAGTGGGGGCCTGGAGTGGTGGGGGAACAGGGCGAGGCAGCTCCCCTCTCTGGACTGGCCTGTAAACACACACACACATATACAGTACACACACACACACACACACACACACACACACACACACAAATTCCTAGATGTTGAAAACAATCGATTTTCACAAGCAGCGTTAAACACCCAGATCTTGGCTTGTCTGGAGAATCGAGATGATTAATAAGACCAAAAGTGGATGGCAGTGTTTTATGCATGAGCTCATTTGAAGGCAATCTGAGCCCATCTCCAAAAGGCTAACAGGCAATGAGTCTACACCCCTCATTACCGATTAGAGCGCTTCAATGGAAATGACTAATGCAGCACCGATGTGGAAAACATGGGAGGCTTCCTGCGGCTCTCTTGTGTTTTAAAGCAGTTATGGGGGGTTATCGTGGAACACTTTTTGGCTTTGAGTCGTCTTGAACACAGCTTTGCATTCACTTGCACTGTATTTAAACACAGTGGCCGTATCGGGTACAATATGACACGCATATTTCTAGTCCGGTCCGGCACTAATCGATTTGAATAATAGATTCAAGAGGTATGTAGACATCATGGTTTATGTTGACATAAAATTGACATGTTGTCATCATGCAGTTGTCTCTTTACTGCTGTTTTTAGGACATTTTTTGAAGCTTTATCACCCCAAAGAATCATTACACAAAGCTCAATTGAAGGCTCTTTGTGTTGCAGAGGTTGGCACAGCAGTGGGTACAGTACCTGCATGCCCTCGGCGAGCAGGGCGCTCTTGCGTCGGAGCGTGTCCCCCTGGCACGCTGTGAGCAGAGAGCTGGGCATGATGGAGCGGAAGTCGTTGAAAGAACGCCGCCGCACCCCCTCGGTCTCCATGGCGACGCGGGGAGTCTCCGGAGCCCCCCGGGGGAAGAGCTGAGAGAGCAGCGGCTCGCCTCCGTTACTGTAGCGACCAAAGGCTCGGGTCACGCCCAGCAGGCTGGGCACCACATACCTGCACAGGTAAACTAAGAGAAAGAAAGACAGGTAGAGAGAGATAGATAGATAGAAATATATATATAGAGAGAGAGAGAGAGAGCGAAAGAGAGAGAGAGGTATAACCATCAAAGTAACTACGTTAGTAAGTTAATCTAAAAACATGTTTGTGTATGTGTGTGTGTGTGTGTATGTGTGTTTGGGGAGGGGGGGGTGCACGCTCACCTTTGTCATGGTTTTCAGGTGCCTGGCAAATCTCTAGCAGGGACTTCATCACCTCCATGACAGCCTCTAAGATCTGAATACAAGCAGTAGTTTTACACAAACACGCACACACCCACACACACCACTCCAAAAGAGATGTGTTAATCAGTGTCAAGATAGTCAAAACATCATTTCACCATGCACTATGATACTAGACTCTCTGAGAAAGTCTCTCTCTCTCTCTCTCTCTTTTCACTATTGCTCCATCTCTCTCTCTTGCTCAAACACACACACAGACAGACACAGACACAGACACACACACAGAAGGGAGTGGTAAGCTGAATGGTCAGTAGCAACCTAACCCAAAATTATGTTTTTATCAGTATTAGCTGAAAACATTCTCTCAAACAAACTCTCTCTCAGACACACACACACACACACACACACACACAAGGGGGAGTGTGTTCACCTGGGTGCTGGACTCTGGGTCTCTCTGTGCCACGTCCGACAGCAGCGTCACCAGACAGAAACTGAAGTTCTCTGCAACAGGCAGCACATCTGCAACAAACGCAGAGAGATGAGGAGACGTCAGACATCGTTTCATACAGACAAACAATGCTGGAATCCATGGGGCTGAGCTTCATCTCTTGCCAGTGTTAAAGTCATGCATTGGGAGGTCAAGTTCAAGTTGAGTTGCTAAGCACCTTGACACGTGTTCACTATGGCACTACATAAATGATATTAAAATGAACTGAATGTATTGTGTCTATGACAGACCCATCATGTAAGGACCCATCATGTTAATTTCTTTATTTGGAATTAGATGAAAGTCATTAATTGCTTTATTGCTCCATCACACTTATACACAGTCCTACACATTTCATTGTTTTTCTCTGGAACACTTCTGGGCATCTTTTACGATGTGAAACACATGACAATCAAGAGGAGAGAGAGAGAGAGTGTGTGTGTGTGTGAGAGAGAGAGAGAGAGAGTGTGTGTGAGAGAGAGAGAGAGTGGGAGAAAAAGAGAGAAAGAACACAGTGGTACAATCTTACCCCGCCCCTTTCTGCTGGAGGCCTCCTCCACCCACTGCACACGAGGAAGGCCCCGTAACAGGCTCAGCAAGTAGCCAACAACCACCTCTTTGTGCTGGGACACAGGGACAGAGAGAGAGAGAGGGGGAGACACAGAGAGACACAGGGACAGAGAGAGAGAGAGATACAGGGAGAGAGAGAGTTAGCTTTTGTCCTTTAACTTTCTCATCAGGGTTGGGAGCCAATGGGATTTTGTCAATATTGAGGTCACTGTCGATTCTGTTAACTGGTCAGATTCTTGATCAATTCTCTTATCAATTCCTTATTGGAGAGAAGGCAGCCTTTTTTTCACTCCCACTTTCAGAAGGACCCATTGACCATGATCGAATTCTTGGTTCTACTCAATTCATGAACCCCGTCTCCTTATTCACACCTTTCTGTTCATGTCAATCATGGAAATGCCATCCTTACAGTGAACGTATTGAGTATGAGGCCATAGAGAGACACTTATGCTGAAGTCCATCAGAGATGGATGGATGGATGGATGGATAAATAGATAAACAGGTAGGATAAGCATGGATGGACACTTAGCTATAAATATTCACCGCCATTGATCAAGCACTGTTGTCATGCCAACAACAAGCCCAAAGTTGACCTGCATGACGAGCAGGAGGAACACAGTGGGAGAGGGCAGGAAATCAAACAGATGCATTTTTGTCATGCCTTCACCTCAGGAAACACTGAACAGGGAGATGATGCCAGAGATTGGGTGCAACTGGACGACCATGAAGCTATGCTTGTATACATGCTTGTATACCGGACAGTGAAAGACAAATATCGAGAGAAAGAGAGACAGATAGAGACAGCGAGAGATAGAGAGAGAGAGAGAGAGAGAGAGAGAGTTCATAAGCAGACAGAGACAGACTGCAGGTTGTATAAACACAGGGCGATCCAGTGAAGAAATAAACCGTACAGACAGAGCGATCGGAAAGGCCTGAGGCTGTAGCAGCGGCAGTGTCCCCTACAGTGCGTTTAGTTCTGATCATTTACGGACAGTTTGAGCCAACATTTCCTTAGCACTGCCTGCGGTCAGTATTTTGTCGGGTCCATCAATGCCCAGTCGAGTGGCAAATGGCTGCTTGCCCCAGAGAGATGTTATGCTCTGTAACATCTATTACAAGGTCCTTCACAGGCACTATAGCTACAGCTACAGATGCAGCAGCAGCAGCAACAGCAGCAGCTGACCAATCTGCTGTGTGGGTTCTACCCATGAATCCGTGCTGTGCAATAGCACAACAACACAACGCCTCTGTGTGCATATGGAGAGGGGAGAGGTGGAAGAGGTGGGAGGTGGGCCGAGGACAACCATTCATTAGGGGTGAGTCAGCGTGTTGGACGCTTAAAGTGCTGCCTGTCGCCCATGTGTGTGTGTGTGTGTGTGTGTGTATCTGTGTGTGTCTGTGTGTGTCTGTGTGTGTGTGTGAGGCTGTGTCATGAGAGTGTTTGTGTGTGTGTGTGTGTGTGTGTGTGTGTGTGTGTGTGTGTGTATGTGTGTGTGAGGCTGTGTCATGAGAGTGTGTGTGTGTGTGTGTGTGTGTGTGTGTGTGTGTGTATGTGTGTGCGCTCTGGCTCTGAGGCTCAGTCTCAGGCGAAACAGCTTACCAACAAATCACCACTAATCTTCCTGTCCAGCACATCAGCTGATCCAGCCAATCCCACCCAAGCCACTCACACAGGCCAGGCAATGAGCTCTCGCCCTCTGTCTCTATTTCACACACACACACACACACACACACACACACACACACACACACTCTTAAACAGTACCCACACAGTCACATACTCACTCTCTCCTTCTTTCTCTTTTTTTCTCTATCTCTCTCTCTCATACCATACCCACGCAGGCAAAAACTCTCTCTCAAACTCTCTCTCTTGCTCCCACACACACACTTGCTGAAACAGGTCCACAGAGGTAGACACATGCTCACACACACACACTTTTTGGTATCACACCGGCACACACGCACACATACACCCAGCTATGCCAATTCACAAAGATACATAAACAGAAATACTAAAAATAACCACAACACTTCTGGGAGGACAGCATGGAATGGAAACATGCATTAACTGTGGGTATACAGTGTATCTACTTCTACACACACACACACACACACACACACATAGTGGCAAAATACATTTTTAAAATGAGCCAAGAGTATACTGTACGTCTGTATGCAATTTACATGAGCCAGAATTCTCACAGAATAAAGCTTCTCTACAAACGCCAACTGATTAAAAATTCACCTCTTCCTGAGTGTAATGTCAGAGTGAATGTGGCAGCCCAGAGTCAGTTTCATTGTTTGTACACACATAGATATAACACACAGGGTTATACACACACACTCACACACACACACACACACACACACAGGCTCGCTCTCTCCTGTTGCCACCATAGTGTGCACACTGTCTCACACAATCACTTTGTTGCATCCATAAAACACACACACACACACACACACACACACACACACACACACATACACACACACCTGGAGGTCTGACTCCACCAGGAAGATAGCCAGGGCAATGACTGCATCCCTGCGGCGTATGTCTAGAGTGAACGCTCCCCGGGTGTCTGATGGACACATGCATAGCAGCTTCTGCACCTGTGGGGAGAGAGAAGAGGAAGGAGGCCACATCAGCACTAATTCAGCTTTATTCCATTATATTTATACAGCTCCAATAACTACTGACACCATCAACCATTTCAGAACTAAGGGCATTACGATGTATCAGAACCAAAGGCATTCGTTGTACATGAGTTATATCTTATATGTCACCTAAATAGGCTACTTTTTTCAGTAGCCTAGTTCACTACAACAAATGAATATGACACTGAGGGGCAGCAATAAGACCAGGAGCAGTAGAAAGAGAAAAAGAGAATGAGAGGGAGAGGGAGAATGAATGCACTGATATGGATGGGATTGATTTTTGGGAAAAGCAGGTGTCTGATCCAAAGCCAGTCTTCTTCATTTCAGCATTTAAAGATCACATCCATCTGTAAACAGCACTACACGCACATATACTGTACAAACCCTATATGGATGGATGGATGGATAGATCAATCGATGGATGGATGGATGGATGGATGGATAAATAAAAAAGGTAGGTAAAGCATGGATGGACATATGGCTGTAACTCATTGAGCCATGTTTCAAAATAATGTTACACATGTGGTGAGGGATCACATCAGTTAAAAAGGTGAATGGGTGGAAGCCATGTTTCACGTGTTTCATATGGATTTAAGCTACATTCCCAATTTAAAAACACATAGCCTCATGACTTGAACGAGACATGGGTGGTAAGCTATTAGATCATTCACGTCCAGAGAGTCACTTCTTCCTGACTTACAATAAGCGACCTACTAAATCAATAAATTCACGTAAGTAGCCTATAAAAATAACATTGTAGGTAAATTATTGAGTTTTTGTTATTATGCAGGATCTTTTATCGTTATGTTGGGCATCCGTGTCGCAGCTAAAATCTCCCTCTCGATCTTCGACCAACCTGTTGGAAAGCGCGAGCCAGTTTAGTCATTCGCGCAGTTCATCGATCAACCTGTCAAAAAGTTTTCACATGTAGACATGATGGCTGTCAAGCAAGAGGTAGGCTAGAAGTTTAGTGATGGTGCATGGAACACAATCGTGGGAGGTAGAGAACACGGCACTCGACAAGCTGCATCTCCGGCAACTGTTTTCGCTCAGACAAGAAGCACCGACGTATCCGTGGCGAGCACTGCAGTGCGCAACATTTTGAAGTGCGAATGATTATCCGATCGCGGACTGAAAATACAACTGACCATTGCTGAAAACCTCCGCTTCGAAAAATCTTAAATTGCACAACACAATTGATTTACAGCGTTGTATGGACCATGTTTGCACAGTCGGTCTTTCTTGTGCGTGCGTTTGACATGTTTTTATGAAGGGGGCGGTGACGGCTCCTAGAAATTTCGGTGTTTGACAGTGAAGCACAATAAAAAATCACAAACAACCACCACGCCGTAATTGAGCTTGCCCCCATCATCAACGATAAGCTAATTGCCTTAAAACCACTGACCAAAGGCTGGCAGGTTTTGGAGGATATGTACAGCCAGCAAATCTTCTAACACAACGAGCACAATCCCTATTCAGATATCAAAAATCAAAGTTCCATTGCTTTTTTCTAGCTGTATTAAAGGTTAGGCTAATCGAAATGTTTTAGTTCATTCTTTGTTTATTATTGCCCTGATCAATGACACCTGTCTGTCACACGTAAATCTGCACTGAGTTGGAAAGACTTTACAACGCAACAGCACGCAACATCTCTGTTAACCATGCCAAGAAATTCCTGATGCAGCCAAAATTCTCACCTTATCTATAGGCGCTGGTCGGTGGGCGGCCAGCGACCGCGCAAGTGAGAGAACCGTGTTGAAATAGAAGCCTCTTGTTCCCCCTCCTTTCGCCGACATGTTTACTCTCTCCCGACATACAAATGAGAAAGTTCAGAAAATGCAAGAGAATGCCACAAATGTAGCAACACGGGCACGCGAACGCCAATACGGCAAGTCTGAGGGAACACTCAGTACACACGAGCCAAAAGGACTTGATGCAGCGGAGCGGTAGAGCTGGGTAATGCTAAAGTGATGCGTAGCCTATTCTTCTGACAGTTGGTCGTTTGAGCTACTTTGAGCGTGCAGGACAGGCTGTAGTCTACTTCCTTCGACTAGATAAAAAAATCGTCGGCCTATAGCCTACATGACGATGCATATTTGCGAAAGACTAGGCTACTCTCTTGGGTAACACGTGCAATTGAACGCCTTTCTTTCTTTTTTTGTTTTAACTTAGGTGTCTGGTTTTCTCATCCCGTTTTTTTCACTTCCACGGGATTTGGCAACAGTTAAAAGTTAAACGTACGTCTGCTGGGAACTTTCCTTCGCAAATAAACTGGTTAGACTTGACAGACGTGTGTTTGCCAGTCCGTTCTAGCATACTGATGCCATATCTTTGAACAGCTGATTCTGCCTTTTCACCCAGTCCACTTCATGCAGCTCAAGCGCTTGCATGCTCTGGTCCAAATGCGCACCCTGGTGACAGGCTGGGTTCGTGGTAATGGTACAATAGAATAGGCTATAGCCTTTCCTAAATAAGCCTGAATAAATTGGTGTAGGTACAGCACAGACACCGAATTTCACCATTTAAAATGGTTACGCTGTGCAAATGTAGCCTAAAATGAATATTGTGACAGCCTAGGCCTTCAGTCGACTAAAGGTTTGTATTTGTCCGTTCAACGTTATGCTGCATATGTCGCTGCATTTGTATTGATTTTGACAATTGAATTGAGTTTGGTCCTCTGTTCAAACATATTTAATTAGGCCTACTACAATATCATAGCCTTATCATAATGCGGTGCTGGTATTGAACACACCCATTTGTTTAGGTGACGTCAGACATCAGACAGGAAACTGTTCCAGAAGCACAGTCAGCTGACAGCAGAGTCGAAAACAGCAGCATCTGTTCGAGGAAAGGTACGTAATGTCTTTGTTGTATGATAGTTTCTCCAAAGGATTATTGGATAAAACCACTTTCGCTTTTGAAGTGACTATTAGTAATTTTGTTTTTCATCCACAAAAGCATGATTGTCCCTTGGCTGTAGCGAACACTGTCATAACTGCGGGATAGTTAACGTTAGCTATGAAGCTTGCTGAGTAAGTTAGCTGCATGTCTAACTGTTAACGTTAACCTTTGAAGTCAGAGGCAGCAAGGTGAAAGTGGTGATTGATTATGGCGGACAGTTACCAGAATTATAAAATCATATTATTAACGTGTATTTTAGAAATGTCAAGCCCCGAAGGGCTGGATTTCGGTTTAGTTAGCATTATCCTCCGCCCAAATTTGAAGCTAACGTGCCGCTGCTACTAGCATGTTTACTTAATAGTCGTGTGAGAGTTTGTAGCAGAGGAAAATGTAACAGTTGACTCAAGTAGATCGATTTACTGTCAGTTTTAGGGGGGGGGGGGGCGTTACACGTGGGACCATAAGATTTGTTATCAGCACAAAAGACTGTCAAAGTCTATTTACTTTGTGTGGAAATAGCAGCCAAATCATGCCATATAGCAACTAACTATCTGTGAAAGTTGAAACTGAAGCTTGATTTTCCTGATTATCTCGTTTCACATATTCAAACACACTATCAATTTTACAGAATATGGCATACCCCAAATCCCACAACCCGTTCGCAGATGATGATGACGAGGAGACGACAGCCTCTCGATCAAGAGGCGGTTTCAATTTCGACGACGACCCCCCTGAAAGCCGCATGAGCGAAGCTGAGCGCCGCCAGCGGTACCTCCAGCAAGAGGTGATGCGAACGGCTCAGTCGGCCGTGGACAGCAGCAACAGGTCGCTTGGACTCATCTACGAGTCGGAAAAAATCGGCACAGAGACTGCAGAGGTAGGCTAGTTTCCCTTTGTATGGTCCCAAAAAGGAGCATTTTATTTTTCTCCCCACTTTCCATAGAATGTCCCTCACTCTTTCTCTCTGTTGATCTCATTAGCACAGATATGACCTCTTGATGTGACCTCAGTGCAACACAGTCAGACATGACACAGTCTCAGGTTGTGTCATGTCTGTCCCTTATTTCTGGATGAGGGTGAAACCCCCTTGATCTTGAGTTTGATGCACCAATTAATTATTTTATTGGTTTTAGGCTGTTTTGATGTCGGTGCATCCTTCGAGTGAAAGATGGGTAGCCCACCAGATATGCTGCAAATGTACTGCACTTTGGGTTCTGAAACTGTGTATGGTGAACGAATAGAGAAGAGATTTGCTATCTACTTTATCACGTTTGTCCACTGGCATCAGACAGTTGCTTATCGCCGTCACCATTATTGATGTGGGCAGACAGAGAATCAGTCCTATCAGTGTTTCAACCATCAACACAATCAAGTTCCAGTCTAAGGCGTAAGACTGTCTCTTTGCTGAGGCCTAATAGGCTTATCTAGGTTCACACTGTCTTAGAAAAAAACATGCAAAGATTATTTTGATGTTAGGAAACAGTCAGAATGAAATCATAGTTTTCAGTTTGCAGCTCTGCTTAACAGCCCTGTGACCTCTAGATGACCTAGATGTAACCTCACCTTGTGGCTGAAAGGCTACACAGGATGCATAAAGTCAAAGACGGATCTGCTGTAACTAAACAGTCAGCTTCCACTATAATCGTCAATGGAACTGGCTACACCAGACACTGCAGCGCAGCATACATAAAAAAAAATAGACCAGTCTTTTCAATGTATTTTTGATCACTTCTCAATGTATTTAGTTTAAATAGCACAGCAAGGATATGTTCATAGAACTCTGTTGGAGACAAACAAATGTCTCCAAAACGAAAACAGAACCAACCATACAGCAGGTGTTTCCTGTTGCGTGCATAGTTTTGCAACTAGACCTACTGGTGGAGAATACGCTGATGTTAGAAATGGTCTGAAAGGATTACACTACAACTCTCTCTCTCTCTCTCTCTGTCTCTCTCTCTCTCTCTCTCTTTCTCGGGTAAGGGCTTGCTGAACAAGAATATTACATGATATGCATTGTGCAAGGCCTCTCTCTATGTCTCTTTCTATATCTATCTATTTATCTATCTATCTCTCTCTATGATTTGGTCTATGTCTATGTTCTCTCCCTCTCAACATAACTATGTAGTACTTCGTCCTACACTTGACAGTCACTGTATTCGCTGACTTAAAGCGCTCAGTTCATGACCGTGGCCTGTATTGTCCCCTCTCGTCTGTGTCTGAGTAGGAGCTGATGCGTCAGGGGGAGGCGCTGAAGCGTACGGAGCGGATGGTGGATAACATGGAGCAGGACCTGAAGACCAGTCAGAAACACATCAACAGCATCAAGAGTGTGTGGGGCGGCCTAGTCAACTACTTCAAGGCCAAGCCTGAGCCACCAAAACCTGCAACCAGAGATCAGCCCACAGGATACCAGGCCAACAGCAAGTATGCATAAGTCCTCTGCTGTGTGTGTGTGTGTGTGTGTGTCTGTGTGTGTGTGTGTGTGTGTGTGTGTGTGTCATGAACCAAAACTCAGAGCAGCATGCCCGCAATTCTGTTGTTCTGTCAGCCTTCAGATAATTTGTTTGTGTACATGTATTGTGCACTATGTGGATTTATCTGTGCATTCACTTGTCTTGTGACTATGTGTGTGTGTTTTGTGGCATGCATGTGTTGCGTGTGTATGTGTGTTTGAGTGTCTTGCATGTGTTGTGTGTGTGTGTATTAACGCCTGGTCACATCAAGGGAGAGAGTGCACATATGTTTTACATCACCTCATACACTGGAGTGTGTGTGCATGCACAAATGCACGTGTGTGTGAGCGAGAGAGAGAGAGAGAGAGAGAGAGAGAGAGAGAGAGAGAGAGAGAGAGAGAGAGATTGCTTGAATTAGAGTATGTTTGTAAGGCTTCATGTCTAAAGGGAACGTTGGTCCAGTGACCTTTCCCCCTTGACCCCTAGCATCAGCAGTCTGTTATAAAACAAGTGGCTGTCTGACCCCTACTAAATCACCCTACCCTAGGAAAACAGGAAATGGACAGGCCTGGAATGTGTGCTCATTGCGCCCTGTAGGGACTGGCTGCAATGACCGTAGTTGGCCACTAGAGGGTAGCAGACACCTGTTGATGAAAATGCTGATGTTTACCCTATGCCTCTTCTGCTGATGTGTCTTCAATCCAGACTACAGAATGCTCTAGACGAGAGTAAACAACAAGGGGACAGATACGAGGCCAGCCATCCTAACCTACGCAAAATGGACACATCTGGTAAGTAAGTGAACAAGCACACAATGACCATCTTAACACATACAAACACACACACACTCACTCACTTATTATCCATTAAAGGAATTATCTGGAGTGAATCAACACGTAGCCCTGTTGTCTCACGTTGCTAAGTGTTATCGATAGGTATGAGAACGACTGATTTACATGTACAGTATTCCGAATAGAGAAACGGCAGCCAACGCTAACTAATCAGGTCATGTCAGTTTCGTTTTCATATGCCCTAATCTGTTAGCGGTAGTGGCCAGTTAGCGAATTCGGTCTACGTTGTACCTACTGCTCTCGGTCTGATGCCTATCGACAGCACTTTGCAGCCTCAGACAACAGGGCTTTGAGTTGATTCACGACGGACAAACCCTTTAAGTAACATAATTTATAGACACACTTTCGCTCCACCTGCTGTCAAGTCAGGTCAGTCATCGTCATCGCCATTATTTTGACGGGTGTTCAGATCATCCATAAAAACAGATGCAGATGTTATTGAAGAAGCTTGGTTAGAAGATGAAAATGACTACTTGTCTATCCAATAGGATTTGGAGCTTCAGCATCATATGATACCCAAGATGCCCCATCCAATCAGAACGGATATTCTAAGAACAAACATCTTCAAGCTGCCCATCAGAAGCTGGATGATAACCTGGGTAAGTCACTCACATTAGCACTCACGTTTCTTCAAAATTGTTTGATAGTAAACAAATTTTTTGGTAGAATAGTGACATTGCACACCTGTCAGAGCTTCCTTGGAAACACATGCCAAACACATTTGTTCTGTCTTTGCACTATTCTCTGCATGTGTGTGTGTGTGTGTGTGTGTGTGTGTGTGTTGCGACTCCAGATGAGATGTCTTTAGGCCTGAGTCGGCTGAAGAACCTTGGCCTAGGTCTGCAGTCTGAGATCGATGACCAGGACGTGGCTCTGGACTCGCTTCTCAACAAGGTGGACAACATGGACGGACGCATCAACTCCACCAACCGCCAGCTCAAAAAACTATAAACAAAATTAACAACACAAACAGACAAACAACCAGAACTCTGCCAGGGTCACCACCAGCCCAATGCACACTACGTGCCGGACATATTGTACATTGTCTCATAAACACACTCTCACACACTCACTCACACATACACACACATACACACATACAGAACTATGGAAACTGTATTCCTGCACAAGTCCTTAATCACTCAACTCGTGTCTGATCTTTTTTTTTTTTTTTTTGGTGAAGAGTGTGTATGGCAAGGTTGGTTTGTGTGAGTGTGTGTGTGTCTGTGTGTGTTTAAAACTGGATTGTATGACTTGCTGTGAATCTGAAGCTGTCTAGAAGAGCCCTGTTGTTTTATGTGTTTGTGGGAACGTAAGGTAGTCTTCATGAGTGGTTCATGTATGGCTTAACATGAGTTGAAAACTTTGTGGCCTAAACAAACAACAGAATGTCTCTGTTTCTCTCTCTATTACACACACACACACACACACACACACACACACACACTTCCATGTGCTTCTATACTACGTAACTCTCCATCACTCTGTCTCTCTCTCTCACACACACTTACTGTATGTACACACATACTCAAGTGCACGCACAAAACCTTTTTATCACATTGTTGTCAGCATTTGTATCTCCGTAACTAAACTTAACCATCCTCTGTTTGAACCACATCACTGTCTGCTCACCTTGACCTCAGACTTATTGTCTGAATCCCATAGATCTCAAAGTCCTGAAAATGGACTTCCTTGGTGGTTTGTTGAGGCCTTTACAGCAGTTTGAGGGCTCAAGGCTTAGGCTTTGAGGGGCATTGGGATTCACTCATTGTGTGAGCACAGCACTTGTAGCCTGCAGCTAGCATAGCTATAGTCCTGTGTTCTCGAGCACAGTGTCAGGCCACAGCTGCAGGTAGTCTGCAGGTAGTTGTGTAGCCCTGGGTCAGTATAGGCTGGCTAATGGAAGGGAAAGCCTTCCTCCGCCCACGTTCCCCCTCATGTGGACTCTCCTTAACTCAAGTCCGGCCCAGGTGTTGTTCTCAGTCGGCTGTGGTCTGGGTGAAGTGTCACTTAATTTAATTTCATTGAATTAGTCAAATTCAAGAAATCTCATTGGCTTCATAGGCAGGTTTAATTGCCAAACATTGTTTGTGTCACCAGATAGTTGGTACCTCAAAAAAGCAAGAAAGGAAAGAAAAGATAAAAGTGATGAGAGACAGTATCAGGCCAGGCTGGGTCTGAACCACGCTAGTGCAAGGTGACACGGGCCACAGGCCGCACAGCTACCGGGGGCGGCCTTATGATCAGTCAGTGTGGGAACAGCAGTGATTACTGTCTGCTGCACACCTGTACCTGTACCTATGCCACTGCTGAGCTCACTGAACTCGACCTTGTGGAAAGAATGGGTGTGTGTGTGTGGGTGTGTTTTAAGGTTACGGTCAACGTGTATGATGTGGGGGCAGGGGGAGTGAGCCTCTGTGTGTTTGTGTGTGTGTGTGGGTTGAGGTTCAAGTTTGTGCGTATAAGCTACATTAACTATGAAAGTTGTGTGTGTTAAAGATGTATGTGAATGTCAGTGAGAAAGAGTGCAAAACACACACTGCACACCTATCTGCCTTGTATTTGTATCTGTATCCGTTGTCTGTGTCCCCATCTTCACACACCTCTGAAGTAGCTGAGATGGTGTCTTCTTCCATAAGCTCCTTTCCCATTTGTCCATTCTTTTATAGACTGTTATGTTTCATGTTACTTTGTAAAGTTTATTCTATCTTTTCTGGGTTGCTGTGCATTATAAGAGGGTTGAGCAGATTGCCATGATGTCAACTATGAAAACAAAAACATAGTGGGAAAAATTTTAGTCAAATTCATTTCATTTAATTTTTTTTGTCATATTTTTACTATTAGCAAAAGTGTATGTTCACAGTGTTTTAAATGAATGAATTAATTGATGAACGAATGAAAGAAGGAAAAGACACAAATAATAAAAAAATTACTATACTTTTATAATTATTTATAAATATACTTTTTTAATTCTTTTTACATGTTACTTTCCAAAGTTTCCAAAAGTCGGAGTGAAATATGTAGGCTAGCACAATGTCCCAAGTTTTTCCAAATCAATGTCTAATATCTAGGTCACCATCAGCTACCAAAGGGGAGCTCAGTTACACTGTCTTTTGAAAGGTAAACCATTTGGCCTTAATTTCATAGTTTTCTGACCACGTCTCCTAACGGTGCGCAGGCACATCGCCATAGCGCGCAGTGCCATTCATTATCATTCCTGCGTGCCATGCCAGCTGCGTGTTAACACATAGGCTCTCATTACCGCCGCGTGATGAATGTGGCGCGTGAACAGCTGGTTTTACTGGACGGCAGCCGGTAAAAGCGGTGTTTAGGTTGTCCACACACATCAGTGGACAAACAGGTTATGATATAGACGCTACGCCCTTAATTAAGCCTATGGAACATAGTCTGTTACATAAGTGCAAGCAAGAGGCGAACACGGAATGAAAAGCTAGCATATTTTGGAACCAATGCTTTCACGACCTCGCCTGTTGCAACGAGCGGACGCTGACATCTTGCATCACCAGCGGAGGAATGCGCTCTGACGCTGATTCACGCATGGCTGACATGGGTCAGGTCACCATTGGTTAAAACAAAATTAACGTGGTCAAATTACAATGTGCCAGTCAATGTATTTTAAAGGAATTTCAAGCCTTTTATTGTTATACACTCGAAATTCCTACTTTTGTCAGTTGCATTATTGAACAGCCTACTAAATCATCTCACTTAAAAATAGGCTACAAAAAATCTACCAGTGAAGATATGAAGAGATAAGAATATTGTTTTCTGGGGCCAGTTTACACATAATCTGTGGGGCACCATGCCCAACAGGTACATGTAGCCCCTAAATGCCCACCCCACGGATGTGTCCTGTGCAAGGGGTCTGTGTTTTTTATTTTATTCCGCTCAGCTGTCTTGGTGTGGTCACCAGACAGTGGCCATCCCATGACAAAGGGCGGAATGTCCCTCTTTACAAACAGGCTAATCCCACAAACGTCTGCTGTCAGGAAACATTAGGGCAGTGGGCCAAAGACATGGCTTTCCTGCCACTGCTACACACACACATACACACAGACACACACACACACACACCATCACGGGTGGGCGCGGGATATGTGAATCACACACACACATACACTCACACTCACATTATGTATGTGAACTACACACACACACAGAAACACACACGCTCAGGGCAAAGATCAATTTCCCCAGCCATGCATGACAACACCCTACGTTTTCACAGGCCAAAGAAAATTCATGGCTTATACCTCTAACACACATACACACACACACACACACACACACACACAAGCGGACTTACACACTGGTAATAGTCAGACCTGCTGTCACAGGATCTGATAACAGAGACTGATCTGGGACTGCGGCCTGATGCCGTTCCCCGACATAATAAAGAGTAGTGCTGACTTTGGAGAGCTTTATGTGTGTGTGTGTGTGTGTGTGTGTGTGTGTGTGTGTGTGTGTCTGTCTGTGTGTTTGTCTGTCTGTCTTTCAAGGGCTCTCTCTCTCTCTCTCTCTCTCTCTCTCTCTCTCTCTCTCTCTCTCTCTCTCTCTCTCTCACCCCTTCTCTCTCTCTCTCTGTGCACGTGTGTTGTCTTTGGAAAGTTTTATGTGTGTGTGTGTGTGTGTGTACACCAGTAATAACAAGGCTGTGTATCTGTATGGCATTTGTCTGTTTGTGATCCCAGATGGTGTGACGCTGGCCCTCATTTACTCTAAACTCACCAGCCATCAAATAGCACTACAATTTCTGTACAACACGATTGCTTAAAGCTTAATTGTGACACATGAAAAGCGATTGAATCACAGCCAATCATGAAGTCAATTGACGCAAAGTAAGTCTGTCTTTGAGGGTTCAGGGCTTGGAGCAGGGAGAGGGCATTAGGATTCAACCACTCTTTTCTGTGCCTTTGGAACTTAGCTAGAGCCCGGCGGTCTCCTGCCGGAGAACCGGCGAGCAAACACCAGTGAACTCACCAGCAGCTTGATACTGTATCTCATCTGGGAAGTAATATGGTAGCCTATGGATCTGGAATAGGTAGCTAGTGTGGCTTACACAAATAAATACCTCTGCTATAGAAGTAGTGCGTCAGAGTAGTGAAATAACATCCTAATGTCCGGCTGTGTTGTTTCTCACTCCCACTTGTCTTACAGGAGTTGATCAGGGAACACACAGGGAATGCGAAGAATTCCACAAAACACATGTTAAAGGGTTACCTCATGTGTGCTGTACATGTGTGTGTGTGTGTGTGCATGTGCCCAAACTAACACATGAGCCTTTGTGTGTAATTTGTGTGTGTGTGTGTGCAAGCATGTATAGCCTCAGTGTATAGCGTGTGTGTGTGTGCAAGCACATATAGCCTGCGTGTATAATGTGTGTGTGTGTGTGTGTGTATCTGTGGGAAAGTCAGGGCCTCTCCGGCAGCTCTAATGACTGCATTGGGACCCCTGAAATGGGCGCTTTGGTGGACATACCTGGAGCGAAGCAAACTGCAGGTAATTGGTGGGCTTGGGAGATGGCAGCCTCCACATGAGACGAGGGGTTGACTCACATACACACACACACACACCCCACACAGGAACGCATACACACACACACACACACACACTCCACACAGGTGGCTTGCTGTGGAGAGCAGAGATAAATCCTCACCAAACTCCCAGTCTCCCAAAGGCATTTGATTACTGCTTTCTCTAAATCTCCTCGTCTGTTTCCTCTTCCCTTGCATGTGCTTAGTTAGTGGACACTTGAATTCAGACTCACAGCATCCATTAGCAACTGCACACCTCCATTAGAGCCTATTCATTTGGCTCTCGCACTTTCATTGCATGGAAAAGTCCTGCACTGTATAGATGTGCATAGCCTGTATGTGTGGCTATCTGTCTGTTTACCTATTTCAGCATCTTGTGAAAGTGAACTGAGCTTAACATGTGGAAATCTACAGCTATAAGGTCGTCAGGTCATATGTTATGTATGGTAGCCTATATGTAGCCTATACTGTATGTACATATATGGCAAGTGAAAGGAAATGGCAGGACAGTCCATTTATAGTGTACAGTAACAGCGTATTTATTTATTGATGAATAACATTATAAGTGACATCATACTTTTAAACCTATTCAGATATAATTCTGAACAATGGCTTTGTGTACAAACCAACATATAGGCCTGCTCAAAGCTTTCTAATCAAAGAATGAGTGCCTGTGTGTGTGTGTGTGTGTGTGTGTGTGTGTGTGTGTGTGTGTTTGTGTGTGTGTGTGTGTGAGAGAGAGAGAGTGCATCATGTATATCCCATACATTTTTTGTGTTTCTACATGGCTTTCACTG
This sequence comes from Sardinella tawilis, assembly GCA_030264315.1. Taxonomy (NCBI): domain Eukaryota; kingdom Metazoa; phylum Chordata; class Actinopteri; order Clupeiformes; family Clupeidae; genus Sardinella; species Sardinella tawilis. The sequence continues at coordinate 1,013,053 of JASCQY010000293.1, forward strand.
ATTCCAGTAAGGCAAGAAATACAAAGACAAAACATGACATGACGTAACACAAACGTTCAGGATCAGGTAAGACTGCTACAGAACTTTCATCTCTCTTTCTCTCTCTCTCTCTCTTTCTGTCCAACATACAGTTTTAAGCCTGGTGATCCTTCCGACATGTTTTGGAAGTTCTCTATAAATCCCAAGATTGATTGTTGATTACAAGCTGCTCTATGTGGCATCTTCAAAGACACATTCCATGAGGTGTCACAAACCATGACTAGATTACTAGCAGTCTAAGTATCTGGAGTCATTGCTTACAAATGGGAGAAAACTGGAGCCAGGTAAGTGGTTTTAAGTTGGCAAAACAACATTTTGTGGGACATTGGCCTGAGCTTAAAGGAGAAATGTGAGTTCATTCAACTCTGTTGTTCAAGGTCACCAAGTGCTGTCAGTAGGAAAAAAAGGGAAATTTTATCCATCACAGACCGAATAGTTAACCGGTAACTAACACAGTCAATGGGGCACAGTAACTTACTTTCAGTTTCATTACACCGGTTTGTTATTCAGTCTACTGTATGTTGCTTCAAATTTTCTGGTTCTTTTTCCTACAGACAGCATTCACTGACCTTGAACAACAGGGCTATTGACTGATTCACACCATTTCTCCTTTAATATTACAGGAAGGATAAAGGCCTGACTTTGCAGCTACTGTAAATTAGTGGATAGTTTTATCACACAGATGTATTTTGGTGTGGTGCCTTCTTCAGCGCTATAAAACTATTCATTTATGACTTTCTTTTACTAAATTACTACATTTGGTCTATATGTAGTCCCCATGTGGCCCAGACTCAGCCCGTATCTGGCGCTGATCACATCCTGATCCTGTTCAGGTTCTGCTTATCTTAAAGGACAAGTGCCGTTTTCACGATTTGAGACTTATTTCAGGGACAAAATAACGTTACTTACTCAGCTGTTTCACTTTCCACT
>JASCQY010000293.1:1014121-1026221 GCA_030264315.1 Sardinella tawilis
GTAGCTGGGGACCAAGATAGAATGTTCAAGCATTGTTTTATCCAGCTATGGAATTAGAACCTGAAATGGTCTATATGCTGCCTCTAAGGACTAATATAACATACTGTAGGCCTACAGGAATATTAACGTCAAAGTTAAAGTAGCACCTTTTTGAAGTCTTTCATAGCCATAGAGATCAGCTGTTCATAGACATAAGCATTGATTCTAAATAATGCATTGGATCTAATCTTCACTCAGGATCATTTCACATACTGGACAGTGTTGTGCCTGTGATGTTTGCATATACTTAAGTGACCTATTGAAGCCAAATGAGGGATTTATGAAACCAAACAGTGCGTCTTTGAAGGCACAACAAAGCGCACTTTGCTGAGTTCAAACAAACAAACCGCAGACAGATCACAGAGCTTTCCATAGACGCTGTTGTCTTAGTCACGGTTGCACGGTCGTTCCTCCGCCACACGCGGTATGTCACACTTTCTCGCACCCTCTCAGTGTCACATAGCGAGCGAACAATGTTGCCGTTCAACAGTGTGAGCCTCCTTTCCGCTTTTAATTAGGGCCTCTGGCATGCGTAAAATTCTGCCTGTTGCAGTGCTTCTCAACTATTCAAAAAGATCAATGTCATCGACAGTCTTAACTTCACATGCAGTATAAGCGCTTCCACCTTTGCAAGGCATTTTAACAGTTTGTTAACAGGTTGGTAAAATGCAAATGGTACTCTGTACTACTGACACAACTGATTTTTCGTTCAGTGTTGCCTATAGACTACTTGAATGTCAAACCAAGGCGAATAGGTGCGGCGTTAGCCTACCTGTAGAGGAAATGGTCGGAGGTTGGAACAGGTGCAAAAACTCACCGGATATTTGACACACGCTCTTGTAGTCATCGCAACAGTCCCCGGTTTTCTGGCAGTATGTGTCACAGTAACACACGGTTTTTCGTTTCGTGTACTCAAAACATTCATTGTTCCGACCACTGCAACAGTTTGGTGACTCTCTCTCCCCGCAACCTGCCTGTGCGACCTGGACCGACATTCCCAACAGGAAAGCCATAAGTCCGCAGAGGGCCAGTCCGCAACATCCTGACCAACACCGGTCCACTCTCATGGTGCAAGTCCCGTCTAACTCAAAATAACTTCTTGTGTGATGTTGCGCCCGTGCGCTATTTGCGCACCAAAAATTGGACCTTGAACGGGGTAGAAAATTGTTTGTCGAATTCACTCCCCTCCAAAAAGTTTTGAAGACACAGAGTACGAAGATAGGAAAAATTAGACAAGTTGCGCACTCTGGTTAACTGGTTTGGGTGAGTCGAGGAGGTGCTGATTATTCCTGTAAGCGACAGGCGTAGTCTCTCTCTCTCTCTCTCTCTCTCTCGCTCTCTCCACTCTATTCACCTCTCTCTATTCTCCGAACTCATTCTCTCTCCCATGCTTTCGTATCACCCCAGCGAACAACACCGCCCCTTGGAGAGCCCAGGGGTGTCATTAAGACGAGGTCCACACATCTGTTGCCACTGAGCCTGTCTCCTCACTCACTCAGCGCCCGTTACCTCGGTAATTACACGCTGGAGCCTTGTGCTATCGCACCATGGCCATCAATCCAGCCAGTGTCATTCACGTGTCTCTGAATGAAACAACCAGTAATAAAAATGACAAAAAGTTGCACAAATATTTTTGGCATGTCTGATGTAATTCTAGCACATTGAGGTGGCCTATTCAATTAATTTATTTGAAGCCACAGTGGTCGCAACTTTCGGCGTTTGGGAGAAAGCAAGTGCCAGTGTGTGTGTGTGTGTGTGTGTGTGTGTGTGTGTGTGGCTGTCACACCCCTTCCCTCCCTGTCATCCTCTCCATTCAAAGCTGCCAGCGAAAAGGACAACTGGCGTTCCAGTGACCCCCATGGGGACAGATCACCCCCACTCCTCTTCACTCCCAACAATAATGGCATTAGTTTCCCTTGACTTATTCTCATAGGACCGTAGTCCGTTGGCGTTTCACTGTACACTGTAAAAAAGGATTTGTAATGCTTACTTGAAAAATGTGTGGAAACTCGTTGCCTCAAACAAGTTAAGTAATCATAACAAGTTATGGTAAAGATATATTGAAAGAGACAAGTAATCTTTACTTACCTTATTCGAGGCAACGAGTTTCCACCCATTTTTCAAGTAATCATTACAAATCATTTTTTACAGTGTAGTCATTCACATAGAAAAAAAGTTGTTTACCTACCTACAGCTGAATAGGCCAACAACTAGGTTGCAATATCCCATGAAACGTCGGTTTATAATGCAACTATATTGGTTGGGCTATCCCTGAACAGAACAGTATCCCATCAGTAGGTTAATCTGAAAAAAGTTGTCTTCCTCTATGCGTTAATCTGGCACCCCCATGCGGTTACAGAGCGACAGTAGGCTACTGTGAGTAGCCTACGTGCCACCTGTCCCAGTTGCTGTAACATGCGGTATGGTAGCCATACGTAGCCTTGACGGCTGTCAGGCAACTCGATCAACACACTGAATCTTAGAGCCTACAGTAATTTAGGTAAGTAAAGTAGGCCTAAAGACAACCGACTGTAAGAGGTGACGCTTGGCCTTTTAAAAACAAGGCAAACATGCGTAGGCCTCTACTTTCGGTTTAAACCAAAACGAAAGTGATTAGACCGCACGTCGTGGGCAGCCAAAAGACGAAAATAGTTGAAGCATGGCAGGTTTCTTTTCAAACCAGGACACATTTTCCTGTCCAATTTGCCTGGACCTACTCAGCGTTCCCGTGACAATTCCATGTGGACACAACTACTGTACAGACTGTATTAAATGCTACTTTAACCAGAGAGAGGAACAAGGTAAAACGGCAAAGTGCCCCCAATGCAGGACGACTTTCATTGCCAGGCCGACTCTCAATAAAAACACTCTTATCGCAGAAATGGTGGAGAAATTAAGAGAATCTGAACAAAGCTGCCCGAGCAGTCACCGTTACGCGGGCGCGGGTGAAGTAGAATGCGACGTGTGCGACGGGAGAGGAGGTAAAGCGGTCAAGTCGTGTCTGGTGTGTTTGGCGTCGTACTGCGAAGCTCACCTGAAAGTTCACAACGAACTCAACCCAGGTGGGAAACATAAAGTCGTCGATGCAACGGAACCTCTGCAGGACAAGATTTGTCATCGTCATGGCAAACTTCTGGAGGTTTTCTGTCGCACTGATCAGCAAATCATTTGTTTGTTGTGCACCATGGAAGAACATCGAGGTCATGAAACAGTATCGGTCGAGGAAGAAAGGGCAGGAAAACAGGTAACGTTAAGAGAGGACTGAAGCACATTGCTGATGGTATAGTGTTCATTTGCAGCCATTAGGCCTACAATTAAGCTACACCAGTGACAATCACAGCATTATGTAAATAATGAATAGGCCTGGCCCACCGTCAGTGTGGTCCTGATTGTTGTTCGTTACGTAGCCTAATAATGGTTTGTATCTCCTCAGAACCTACTGAGTGAGGCAGAGGGGAAATCAAGGACGAAACTTCAAGTAAGAGAGAGGGAATTTCAGGAAGTGAAAAATGCCTTGGAAACCTTTAAGGTAAGCATGTTGTTTAGTGCAGATGACAAGAAACAATCATCATACATGAGCTACCTGTACTGCGCACTGAGGCCACAGTAACATACAGTGTCAATACATTGACTGATAGATAGTCTTTATTGTCCTATAAGGATATTCTTTTTCACACATATCATTCAGTTCCAGAGATAAAGGCAGCAGCATCAGTTGTCTCACGTCTCACAGGATATAAACATGTATATTATCCCCAAGCTTTTTCCCACATACACAGCCTCATAGCCTACATATGACATAAAGTATTGAATTTTACTGTTTAAAACAGTAGTTTTGTCTGTTGTTCCACTGTTGTCAGCGCTCTGCAGACGCAGCTGTAGCCAAGAATGAAAGGTGTTTTCTATACCTTCTCCGCTCCATTGAGAGAAGGCGCTCTGAGGTGACAGAGCTGATCAGAGCTCAGGAGAAGGCTGAAGTGAGTTGGGCTGAAAGACTCCTGAAGCGACTGGAGAAGGAGATTGCTGAGCTGAAGAGGAGAGATGCTGAGATGAAACAGCTTTCACACACACAGGATCACATCCATTTCCTCAGGGTAAGACTGATTAGATCTTTCCATTTGTGCACAGGCTGGTAATTTCAATTATAAATAACAATAAAATAATTTAGATAAGTAAAAGAAGTTATTTTCAAATCCTTGTAGTTATCATGGGAAAAATCAATCAATCAATCAACCTGTGGAAAATCAATCACAAAATAGCAAAAAAAAAAATGACTGTTGCTGTATTCTAGCCTTGTTTGAAATAAACCAAACAAAATTGCAGACACAACACAGACACAACGTAGTGTGGACCTTTTCTCTCCACTCTTCAGAATGTTCCCCTCCTGAACAAGCCAGTTGGAACAGACGTCAACATCTATATCAATCCACACGTTTCAACCTCATTTGGGGATGTTGGTCAGTCGCTGTTCACCCTCAAACGACGCTTGGATGACACATGGACAGGGGAAAAGGCAGAGATGTCCAGAGCAGGTCAGCTCACATGGCCTCAATCATTAGGAAGGGTTTCACTCGCTTTGTACTGTATGTAATGCCAACCACAAACGATAACAGGCTAAATTAAGTTTGAAGATCAAAGTTTGGAGATAATGATAATGACATATGAGCGTTTTTGAAATGGGTTCATTTCTTTCTCTCTTTCTCCTCCTACAGTCAAATGCATCTACACAGTGCTGCTTCCTGAGTATCGAACTAGAGAAGAGTTCTTAGAACGTGAGTCTCTGTAGGATATTTATTTTGTTTACATACACACACACACACACATACACACATACACACACGTACAGTATAATATGTACACAACAGTGATGTAATAAAAATTCACAAGACCCCCTGCAGGTATCCTAATGGGGCCTTCCCTCTTCAAAGAAATGACTGGGAATAAATGGATTGTCTTGTCCTTATTGCCTGAATGGACATACACTATTTTCTTTCATTTTCTTGCTTTTGTTACCAGACTCCCATTCATTCACCCTGGACTCTGACACAGTGCGCAACAGTCTCCTTCTCTCCAAGGACAAAATGATGGTATCTGACGGTAACTTGGCCTTGTCCTACCCCAATCGACCCGAGCGCTTTGACGGATGGCTTCAGGTGCTGTGTACAGAGGGCGTAACTGGACGCTGCTACTGGGAGGCCGAGTGGAGTGGCTATTGGGCTAACATAGCCGTGTCATACAAGAGCATCGTCAGGAAAGGAGGGGGCGACGAGTGCAGGTTTGGGTCCAACAGTCTGTCCTGGAGCCTCAGACTCTCTGGTACCAGCTCTTCTTTCTGGCACAAGAACGAAGAGACCAAACTCCCTCTAGTGGCCAGCTCCAGAATAGGAGTGTATGTGGATCACAAGGCAGGAACTCTGGCCTTCTACAGCATCTCTGACACAATGACCCTCCTGCACAGAGTCCAGACCACATTCACTCAACCCCTCTACCCTGGGTTTGGGTTTGACTTTGGTCTAACACATCATAACTCTTCAGTTGAGCTGGTGGAACAATGAGATCTATCATCTGTTGTGTTTACAAATGACTGTGACGAACCCATAAGTAATTTTGAGTGTAATTAATTGTAGTTTAAGTGCATTAATATCAGCCAGGGCAGCCAGTGACAAAGCACAATGTTGCATGTCGTAATGAGAAGGGAAACCAAAGGCATAATTATTGTTATACAGAGACGCTACATTTTGGTCAGAGTACACTAAGGTATCTAATACATTAATCTAGTCTGCACACCAACCAAGTCCATCTTTAGCTAGTTTCAGATAATGCTTTGGTTGGAGTTACCTTTTGAAAGGAGTTGTTTAGAACAAAGCCGCATGGACCTGTTTATTCATTTGCATCATATTACACGTCACAGCCACACATGGTAGAATGTGGGGGTGTAACAGGGAGGCTACACTGAGTATTTTTTTACATGACTTGAGCTTCCTTTATGCTTTATGTGTAGACTTAGGGTAAGAGATTGCATGGCTCTAGTTAGTTTGCATGCTAACATCAATGGATATTAGGTGTTTTTGATATTATACCTTTAGGTTGTTTCTTCCTGTTGTGATGCATTTTTCTCGGGTATATTCCACACAATGGCACGTTTAAAGTGGCACTTTTAGTGACGCTGTTTCATGCTTGCCTAAAAATCCCATATAGAACCTTACAATGATGTTCGCCTTTGTGTACTTCACAATGAGGCTGCTACTGTTCCTGTGGATGAACTGTGTAGAGTTTCCTCTTCAGTGCACCTAAGCTAAATAGTAACAGTGAAATTAATTGAAAAAACAAGTCATCACTATTGTCTCTGTAAAACAAATAGACTGAATAAATTTAAAAGAGTGACTGAATATTTGGAAATAAAAGACTGACTGTCATAGCTGTCACAACATGATTGCTAATTTGTATTAAGTTAAAATACGTCAAGTCTGCTTTTGTATTTGTTTTATTGTTTCAGAAAACACACTGGCCAAACTGTTTCTTCACCCATCTCTTTCTCTCTCACAAACACACACACACACACCCGCACACACACATACACGCACACACACACACACAAACGTGCACACGGGCGCGCGCGCACACACACACACACACACACAGTAACAGTAACCTTTGTCACTTTATGAGCTGCAAGCTCAGAGCCACTCCCCCAAAGGTAAACAGAGCTTTTATATCTGTCATCTTTACGGTTTAGAAGCCGGTGTGTTGCTGTGTGTCTCTGTGCTCAGAGGTAGCCTACTGTAGCGGAAGGAGAGAAGAATGGCTGACAGCAGTCAAGAGGAATCCTTCAGGTGCTCAGTCTGCCTGGACCTGCTGAAGGACCCTGTCACCATCCCCTGCGGACACAGCTACTGTATGGGCTGCATTGAGGACCACTGGAACCATGAGAGAGTGTTTGGAGTCTACAGCTGCCCACAGTGCAGAACGAACTTCAGGGCAAAGCCTGACCTCCGTAAAAACATCCTTCTGGCCGAGGTGGTGGACAAACTCAGATTCCCTGGGGGTCAGACAACAGCTCGCTTTTCTGACCGCTGCTATGCTGGGCCTGAGGATGTGAAATGTGACGTCTGCACTGGGAGGAAACTCAAAGCTGTGAAGTCCTGTCTGGAGTGTCTGGTGTCCTACTGTGAGGTTCATGTCCGGCGCCACGAGGAGCTGTTTTTGAGGAACAGGCACACATTGGTGGAGGCCTCGGGGTCTCTGAGGAAGATGATCTGCCCTCGCCATCACAAGCTGGTGGAGGTGTTCTGCCGAACGGACCAGCAGGGTGTTTGCTACCAGTGTATGCTGGGAGAACACAAGAACCACGACACGGTCTCGGCGGCAGAGGAGAGACAGGTACTCAACACTACACACCAGTTGCACTTGTACCTAAAGACTACAAATTCATTACTCTCAAATCACAGACACATTTTTTAAGCCCAGGTTTAATACTGATGCCATTGTTGCGTTTCCCAAAACGTTCTTAGCGCTAAGTAGATCTTAAGACATGCCATTTACTATACCTTAAGATCTACTTAACACTAAGAACGTTTTGGGAAATGCAGCCCAGATCTGTCTCTTAACCATGACACTGATTAGACAAGACTACAAATTCATTACTCTGAAATCACGATAATCGCATAGTCTGTGCACTATGGTGCTGTAAAAAGGCTTAATCATTGAATGGAAAATGGTACAAAGTGCAATGATAAAAGCCATTGACAAAGGCCATGATTGAAATGTTCAGGACTCATATCTAACAATAATATTAGTAATAATTAGATATCATACGTTTTTTTTTTTTTTTTTTTTGTAAAATCCATATCTAAAAAAAGCTTGTCATACAGGACTATGAAACCAATTGAGGAAGGATAAAATAGATCTCGGGAGGGGTACACTTATTGGACAACGGGGTAAGGGACAACTTGAATAAGTGGACACTTTGGCCTTGACCCAATCCATAGATAGCAGCGAGAGAGATCGAAAAAGTTATGTTTGAAAAAGGAAAGAAAAGGTTTTCCTTATGTAGAGATGATGATTCATTATATGAAATGTAAACAAGATGTTGTAAACTTTATCCTGAGCAGTGTGTCCACAAGATGGCATTACTGTAAGCACGATTTGGAACATTTGACATGAATTGCATGATTTCCCAATTCTTGTTTGGTTTGATATCTGGTGTCTCGTACCTGCACACAGAAACAACAGGGGCAAATTCAAAGAAAAATCAAAGCTGAAATACAGACAAGATTGGAGAAGTTGCCAGAAACAAAGAAGAGACTGGAGACTTTCAGGGTGAGTTACAGCATGCTGATTGAGGTAGAATGTGACAGACCTATTTGGTGTGTATTGCTGAGACATGTCAGATAGATAGTTACTGTAAGTCCTGACTTATTTTGTGATTCTAAACTCAAGCAGCAGCGCTTACAGTAAAGGTTGACTATAGATCCAGCGTGATGTCACTTCTGCTTACATTCCACATAAACACCAAAATACCAAACAAAATCCTAGTCTCAAATTCACACTACTAAATCATCATAAAATGAAAACAGGAGGCCAGTACAAGATGGACTGGATGTGGATGAGTGCTTATTTTGTTATTTTGTTTCTGTAATAATCTGCATTCAGAGCTTTGCACAGACAGCAGTGGAGGACAGTGAGAGGATCTTTACTGAGATGATCCACTCCATTGAGAGAAGGCGCTCTGAGGTGACAGAGCTGATCAGAGCTCAGGAGAAGGTCGAGGTGAGTCGGGCTGAAGGACTCCTGAAGAGACTGGAGCAGGAGATTTCTGAACTGAAATGGAGAAATGCTCAGTTGGAGCAGCTATCAAACACACAGGATCACATCCATTTCCTCCAGGTAACCTAAAGGATGAAGAAAAGCATGCACTGGTTATTGGTCACTCAATCTAAAAATATTGTCTGAAAAAAATTGCCTTTTTTGCTCATCTCATCTGACAGAATATCCAGTCTCTCAACATAAACTCTGAAAATCCAGATTTCGCTATCAGCAATGCCAGTGGAAATCCCTTTGAGAAAATAAAATCAGCTGTCTGTCATCTCAGAGATCTGGTCAATGATTTCATCTTGGAGGAAGGAATGACAAGTACAGAAACAGGTTGGTAAAATGATCAATCTATATCACTTTAGTCTAACCAAGACCCATTTGTATGTAGCCAACTGTACATAAATGGAAAAAAAAAATGCTACATTTAATACTACCCCTCCATAGGCGATGCAGGAGTTCTTCCTTCAGTACCAAAGATTAGAGAAGACTTTTGGCGCTGTGAGTATGAAAGACTTACATTTGCAAAGTACCAATTATGTAAATTACCTCAGAATAATCAGCTGTTTTTTTTCTGTTTAATTTTACAGATTCCTGTAAATTGACCCTTGATCCCAACACAGCTTTCAGGCACCTTCAACTATCTGAGGACAACAAAATGGTTTCCCTGTACACTTTCAAATCCCTGTCATATCCTGACCATCCAGAGAGGTTTGATAGTTGGTGTCAGGTGCTGTGTAGAGAGGGTGTGTCTGGACGCTGCTACTGGGAGGTGGAGTGGACAGGTCGCGTTGCCATTGCAGTTTCCTACAAGAGCATCGGCAGGAAAGGAGGTGACAATGGAAGTGGGTTTGGATATAACAATCAGTCTTGGTGTTTGGACGTGTTTAAATACCACTGCTTATTTCGGCATGATAACAAGGAGATGCATCTTCCTGTAGTCCATAATCCCAGAATAGGAGTGTATGTGGATTACAAGGCAGGGATTGTGGCCTTCTACAGCATCTCTGACACAATGACCCTCCTGCACAGAGTCCATACCACATTCACTCAGCCCCTGTACCCTGGCTTTGGGTGTCGCTTTCAGGTCATAGATTGGAAAGGGTCAACAGTTAAGATTGTGGATTAATCTAGACTTAATTTATCTACAGTATTTGTGCAGTGAACACACACACACACATAAATGCATCATGGAATTGATTGATATTATTTCATCTCTTTCTTGGGAGGACTATAGCCAGGCAAAGCCATCAGGCTGTGTGTAATGAACACACATAAACATACACACTGAGAGAGAGAGAGAGAATAATATTTCAGTTATTTATGGGGTATGTACTGTGTTATTTATTATTATGAAAATAAAATAAAATCACTCTTTCATGCAACCGAAAAGTGCCACGAAAATTATGTATCCCTAGGCACAGTCACACACTCAGACAAAACACACACACACATGCACGTGCACACACACACACACACACAAACAAACACATGCACAGCACAAACACTCACAGGAAAGGAGGGATCAGGTTCGGGTCCAACAATTGGTCCTGGAGTCTCTCGCCAGCTCCAGTTCCTCTTTCTGACCTGTTACTCTCTCCAGCACTTTATTAGGTACACCTTAAATTAAAGGTTGTACCCCTTTTGCCTTCAGAACTGCTTTAAAGTGATGGTTCGGAGTAATTCCAATCATAGCGCTGTAATACGAGCTTGATGAGTGCTGTCGATAGCAAGGAAAATTTAAGAATTTGGAACAATATAGACCAGATAGCGAACTTGCAGCTAAATGGAACAAGGAAAACAAAATGAAAGTGAGCTTGCTTGTTCCATTGAATAAGCATACTGTAAGCAACGCGTTCGTCACTCTGTCTATGTTGTTCCAAATTCTTTTGCTTTTCTAGCAATCGACAGCACTCACCAGACCCATATAACATCGCTATGATTGAAATTTCTCCGAACCATCGCTTTAATGCTTTGTGACATACTTTCAAGATGGTGTTCAGCAGTCCTTGGTTGTGGTTATTTGAGTTAAAGTACTTTTTAGTATCTCCGATCAATCTGCTCATTCTCCTGACATCTTACATCAACAAGTCATTTTCGTCTGCAAAACTCCCGCTTACTGGATATTTTCCCTTTTTTGGACCATTCTCTGTAAACCCGAGGGATGGCGGGATGATTGTGTGTGAAAATCCTGGTAGATCAGCAGTTTCTGAAATACTCATACCAGCCCAGCTGTTACCAACAGCCAAATCACGTTCAAAGTGACTTAAATCACCTTTTCTCCCCTTCTAATGCCCGGTTTGAAATTCAGCAAGCTGTCTTAATCACCTCTACATGCCTAAATGCATAGAATTGCAGCCATGTGATTTGCTGATTAGCTATTTGTTAGCAAGCAATTGGACAGGTAGCCTGTTCCTAATAAAGTAGCCAGTGAGTGTACAACATCTGTCACACGTCCTGAGTTCAGAATCAGTCCAAATTCACTCAACCACTCTACCTTGGGTTTGGGTTTGACTTTGGTCTGACATCATAACTCTTCATTCAAGCTTATGGGACACGTCTGACTGCACCTTACCCTTGGCACAATAAACTGATCAGACTGCACCAATGCAAGACATCTGCCACAAAGACAAAGACAACATTTTGATAAATGTATTAGAATGACATGTGTTTTGTTAAAAATGTGAAAAGTAGGTCATCCTAGATGCATTTACATGGAAAATTTCCTGTTAACAGCTATGAAAACTTGAGTTGTGTAGACTTACATGTAGGCTACTTAAATTCTTGCCTCTGGGTGATTCTCACTGAGCGGTGCTCTTTGCTGTCCCAGACATAGTTAAGTCATTTGCCAAGTTAATGTGATATAAAATTAACTATAGGGATGTTGAGCTTCATGTTACGATACGATACGATATGATACGATACGATAGTTTTTTATTCAATATCATTTCAGGATTTGATTAGTACAGTCATTCTCTTTTTACATTGAGTTTGAAAAGGAAAAGACCCCAAAAAGCCGCTCTTGGCTGCTTGACGCGGGGAACCCGAGGAGACAGATATTGGGAAAGAAAGAAGAAAAATACTAATAATAATAATATAAAAAAGAAAAACAGTTTTGAGTAAATAAGAAAAAAGCAACATACATAGTACCCCTTATAACATGAGCTCACAACCCCATCTCACACCCACACACGAAGTCCCAAAGACTTCCCAAAGACACCAGAAGTACCACAGACACCAGAGGGGGGGG
>JASCQY010000293.1:1060649-1076283 GCA_030264315.1 Sardinella tawilis
ACATGATTACAATACCCACACAAACACACACATTTAGACAGACACATACAGCACAGGTACACACACACACACACACACACACACATAGACAGCCACACAGCACAGCTCTACACACACATGAGCAGAGATACATAGACACAAACACACACAAACACACACACACCACAGCACAGCTACACACACACAGCCAACCAACCAGCCAGCCCACACACACACGCAGACAGACAGACAGACACACACACACATACACACACACTCAGACGAATACAATACTCAGCTACACACATGCACATAAACACACACATTTAGGCAGACACACACAGCATAGGTGCACATGCACTGACACACACACAAGTAAAGACACGAGTGTTGGGAATAACGGCGTTATAGATAAACGGTGTTACTAACTGTGTTAACTTTTTTCAGTAATGGCTAATCTAATTAATTGCTCTTTCCATCATTACAACGCCGTTACTGTTACCGTCAATGATACTTTGTGTAACTACAAGCCGACACAAATGTGTTTGTTATGTATTCCTTTCTGTAAACATTATTCGTGAAATACTTGTCACACATACTTTTTCAGAGAATTAACTAGTAACTATAACTAATTACTTTTTAAAGTAACTTTCCCAACACTGAACACAGAACAGACACACACAGCACAGCTAAACACACAGGATCTATAAAAAAGTGATGTTGCTTGTATCTCTTGATGTCTTTGGCGTATAGATGTAAAACTTGCAGTAAAGGCATATGGACATATCTCTGACATTGCCAATAGCGCGACACATTTGAGCAAGCACACTCCAGCAGTTTCTGTAGGAAATGCAATCTAGTTTTATCGGTAAAAATTCTTTGTGAAAAAAGAAGACTCATTTGGCCATCTTTCATATCATATCATAAAAGTGTCACAATTTCTTGTGAGTTTAGTGATTCAGACCTCAGAGAGTCTGAGAAGAACCCCCCAAAAGCTGGAGTTTGCTACTTGCTACTCCTCAACATCTTGCCAAATATGGAATAGGCACACCCCTTTTCTTTTAGTGGGATAGCCTGAACATGTGCCTTGTTTTAGGGGGGTTCAATGTCTGTGTGTTAGGATGTGAAGGATTTTGGGTCATGATGTAGGAAGCAATCAAGTCTATTCTATGTTCATGTCATAAATTGTTTTATTTATTATAATTTTATTTTATTACTTTACATATTAGTTTTGTCTTATTTTATTTTATTATTTTATTATATTACAGTTTTATTGGATTAGAAAATAATGAAATTGTCATGTATATCGAGAAATTAAAAGGAAAACTAAGGCCCTCCAGTTTTGAAAACTTTTTGTATTAATGAGCAGGGCAACAAGACTGACCGACGCGCTTCGATACATGGGGCAAGTTCAGCGGATGCACCATTTTGTTACGGTTTGCTATGCTTTCCCTATTGAACGAAGTGTTAAACGCAACTTCCTAATCAGCCAATTACATGGCAGCAACTCAATGCATTTAGGCATGTAGACATGGTCAAGGCCATCTGCTGCAGTTCACTAGTTCACCCATGCAGATTGCTTGATGTAGAGCGCAGGGAATAGGCAGAGACACTTGGTATATGCAAGGTTGGCCGGGTAGCTAGCCGTGGTCCTAGGATGCAAATCGGCGGAGATCACGTGCGAGTGATGTTCGCTGGCACCCCCTATGGATAGGGAGAAATGACATTGGTTCTACTAGTGAAATGGAGGTGATGGGGGAGGAGGAGGGAAGCTTTGAAACGCCAGGCCAGACTGGTTTGAGCTGATAGAAAGGTAACTCAAGGTAACTCAAAGGTAACTCAAATAACCACTCATTACAACCAAGGTATGCAGAAAAGCATCTCTGAACGCACAACACGTTGAACCTTGAGGCAGATAGGCTACAGCAGCAGAGGACCACACCAGGTGCCACTCCTGTCAGCTAAGAACAGGAAACTGAGGCTACAATTCACACAGGCTCACCGAAATTGGAGAATAGAAGATTGGAAAACCTTGCCTGGTCTGATGAGTCTTGATGAGTCTGATGAGTCTTCTGCTGTGACATTTGGATGGTAGGGTCAGAATTTGGCATCAATAGCATGAAAGCATGGATCCATCCTGCCTTGTATCAACAGTTCAGGCTGGTGGTGATGGTGTGGTGTGGGGGATATTTTCTTGGCACTCTTTGGGCCCCTTAGTACCAATTGAGCATCATTGCAACGCCACAGCATACCTGAGTATTGTTGCTGATCATGTCCATCCCTTTATGACCACATGTACCCATCTTCTGATGGCTACTTCCAGCAGGATAACGTACCATGTCATAAAGCTCAAATCATCTCAGACTAGTTTCTTGAACATGACAATGAGTTCCCTGTACTCAAATGGCCTCCACAGTCACCAGATCTCAATCCAATAGAGCACCTTTGGGATGTGGTGGAATGGGAGATTCGCATTATGGATGTGCAGCAGAGGAATGTTTCCAGTACCTTGTTGAATCTATGCCACGAAGGATTAAGGCAGTTCTGAAGGTAAAAGGGGGTCCAATCCGGTACGAGCAAGGTGTACCTAATAAAGAGTGAGTCTATATCAGCTGTCAAGTCATCCCATGGTTGCGTGCACGGCCCAACCAATGTCGATGCTAGATACCCGTGCATAACCCTCATTCACTTTCAAATGCATTATCACAGACATTTCTACAATGAAAGCAATATTATAGCTGAAATATATTAGATCACATATTATAACAGGGAGAAACATATTCTTTTAAAAAAAATGGTGAAAAGTCTACTTCATCATTAAGTCCCGGAGGCTTAAGCCGGGTTCACATACGTCGCCACTCGCTACTAGCTGAGCGATATCAGTTAATAAGAGTGTTTATGTGTTCCAGCGATGGAACGCCTGGACAGGCGAGAATAGTACAAGCGATGCGATATCGCCAATTTTGAGTTAAATTTAATTTAACTTTTGGGTTCACGTATGTGAACCCGGCTTTAGTGGCCTGCAAAGTTACAATCCAAAAGGCATACTAGTTTGTGTCATTTTGATGTAGTATTTATACTGTACATTCATTTTTAATTATACTATCGGGGGCACAGTTAATGTACACATTACAAAATAAATATTCAGGATTTTTTAGGGCTTACTTGGAAGAGAGGTGACAGCCTCAATGTGACTTCCCTAGTAAAATAAAGGAGAAATAAAATTATATTGTCCTCCTTACAGTAATCAAAATGGACCTTAAAGGGGAACGCTGGCACGTCCCAACCTACAATCCAGTGGAAGCAGTAGTCGAGTACAACGAGCTGACAAAAAATTAACCAAAATGATGCAGTTATAGCAGTTTTAGCGAGGCAGCAATATAGCATAGCAATGAGGGCAAGCTTCTAACGTAAAAGCTAAGCCCACATTGCTACGCTATTTTGATGCTTCGCTAAAACCACTATAACTCCGTTCAGGTTGCATCGTTTCGGTTACATTTTTCTCAGCTTGTTCTCGACCACTACTTCTACTGGAATGTAGGTTGGGACATGTTGGCGTTCTCCTTTAAGCTGTTATCCATTTAAGCAATAAGTCATGAGAGGGTGTGGGTTTGCACTGGATTTACAAAGGGTGTTGTTTGGCAGGACGCGATGCGGTCTGCAAGATTGTTGCATGATGTTAAATAAGGTTTGCAATATGAGCATTTCAAAATATATTTTAAAGCATGCCTGAAGTTTGCTCAAATGTATATTTTTGGTGTGACCAAAGCAACAATACTTTAATATCTTTTATTCTAAAGTTAATTCAGTGCATCCATGAAATAAGTCATTTTTGTTAAAATATCCCATGTTATTTTGTTAAAGGAACAGTATGTAAGTTTGAGACCAAAACTGCAATCACATTAACCTGACTCTCGCCAGATCGATGTAGCTCTGCCACGCTCCACCAGAGGCGCTACGCTGAGATTCACACCTGGATCTGGAATCGAGGGCAATGCAAACTCCTTCAAGGCAGCATAAAATAATGAACCAATCAGGATCTCCTAGGATCGCCGGGTGGAATTTGAATTGATGTGACGTAGCGGACAAGTGACACTCTCATTAGCAGTTCCAATGTGAGTGGTTGTAGCATGTCAATAAAGGGACAGACAAGTGGTTTATCCAATCATATAAAAGGGATTTTTGAAAAGGCCCTGTCTTCTGAAATACATTTCCAATGGAGTAGTTCCATGAATGTGTGGAGCAAAGCGGAACAAAATTCAGATTGCGAGAGTCAGGTTACAATCACATTTGAAATACTGCAGAGAATATTATCCCCTCCCCCTCATCCCAGACAAAAGGTTGCCAGCTAGGTTACAGGCAATTCCATATCAGTTGGAACAGGCCCGACACCATGGTCCTCAGATTTTCCTAATTTTTGGTCAAAACATTCCTCCATGTCTCATTACAACAAAGCAAAAAAAAAACAAAACCTCAATATCTTCTTCGCTTTCTGAGATATGACTCTAAACATGGATAGGCACGACCAAAAAAAACTTTTTATATACTCATCTCCTCTCTTAATGCATCAACATTTTTTCGTGAAAATTTGCACACTGAGGAAGAATAATGTGTAGATGTCTAAGATCACATTGAAATCACATAGAGTTCCACCATTGATGTGTTATTCACTGAAATAAAACAAACAAAAAAAGACTAATTTTGGTCTCACGTCATCTTGAATGCATAGCACTCACATTTTCAAAACTTTGCAGACATATAGGCCTAGTCTATGAGGACATGTACAAGCTGAAAAAAAATTGAGATGGTAAGTTGTCTTGTTTTAAAGTTATGAGACTTTAAAGCTGTTCTAAATGGTGCTTTTCTGTAAATATGCCATTTGTGCTGCCTTTTTTAAAGGAAAGGATGAAATGTAAACAAAATCCTTCTTTTTCTGTCAATAGTAGTCCTATGCTATATCGTGAATCACATAAATGTGTAATATCTAATGCTTCTCTTTTACCATCCCCTCAGAATGTGTCTGAATTTGAAAAAAATGAAATACGGTCTTTACCAAAGGAGCCAGAAAAGTAATGTAAGTTTCATATCCAGGTGCCTTCTAGAAGGACAACCTGAGGTTCAAACCCTCTGCTTTTCTTTGTAGGCATAGGCTTCCATCCTGTAAACAGCTTTTGACTGTTATATCGAACTTTTCTCTATTTGTGTTCCTTTAAAGCATATCCAAAATTCACATAAGTGAAAAAAGTGATAAGAAATGTATGTTTTTGTGTACAAGTGGTTTTGAGTGCGAAAAACTAACCATTTCAAAACTTTGCACCTCAAATACACGAGGAAAGGTTCATGCTGAAGAAATTTTGAGATTGTAATTTTCTTTGTTCAAACGTTCTGAGCTCTTAAATCGGGCCTAAATAGCTATTTTTCTGTGAAGATGGCAGTTTTGTTAACCCCTTGGAAGGACATGATGAAATACAAATTCAATTCCTCTTTTTGTTGCATTAGTATGCCACATTGTAACAGATATAAAAGTGTAAAATCTAGCTTCACACTTTTACTATCACCACAGAACATGTCTGAAGTTAGAAAATATTTTGACCAATGCAGCCAAAATGGTTTTATTACTTTCTTTTTTTGTGAACTTTCTGGAAGGGCAGAAACTCAAAACCTTTTTTTCTATTAGTGGGAATAACATGCCACCCTGTTAACAGCTCCCAATTTTATATTATAGTCCCATTAAAAGCATTCAAAATTTGATACAGATAAATAAGTTACAAATACAGTACATGCACTAACCATTTCAAAACTTAGCAGAAGTTGAATCCATGAAGAGATGTTTATGGTTAAGAAATTTTAAAATTAGCCTATATCTTGCCTCTTTCAATTGTGAACTCTAACCTCTCAAGAATTCAATTGCAGTTGAAGATGAGCCAAATCTGCTGTTTTGGTTCCAATTTGATGCCACTTATGAGAGTCAAACTCAATTTTTGAAGAATAATAGAACAAATGGTCTGAGTTGTTTTGGCCCTTCAGGAAGTTCACAAAAATGAAACGAACAACAATTTTGGCTCCTTTGCCGGAAATAGTCTTGATTTTCTGTCAACATTAGAGATGTTGTGATGGAAAGATAAAAGAGAAAAAAGCTGGATCTAACACTTGTATATGCCCTTCAGTATGGCATACTACTTCAGTTAGCATTTTTTTTCTGTCCTTCCAAGGGGTTGACAAAATTGCCATCTTCACAGAAAAATCACTAGCCTATTTAGGCTCAATGTATGAGTTCATAACTTTTGAACAAAGAAAATTATCATCTCAAAATTTCTTCAGCATGGACCCTTCCTCATGGACTTGAGGTCTGTAAAGTTTTGAAATGATTAGTTCTTCGCACTCAAAACCACTTGTAAACAAAAATGTGTTTTTCTTATCACTTTTTTCACTTATGTGAATTTTGGATATGCTTTAAAGGAATACGGACATAAAAAATCTTGATCTAACAGTGTAAAATTGTTCACAGGATGGAAGTCTATATAGCTACAAAGAAAAGCAGCGGCTTTTAGCCCCAGGTTGTACTTCTAGAAGACTCCTGAAAATGAAACTTACATGACCTTTTTGGCTCCTTTGGCAAAGATCGCATTTCATTTTTTCAAAATTCAAATATATTCTGTGGGGATGATGCAACAGTAGAGCTAGATATTACACATTAACGTGCTCCACAATGTGGCACATTCTTGCCAGAAAAAGAAGGATTTTGTTTACATTTCATCCTTTCCTTGAAAGAACCAGCAAAAATGGCATATTTACAGAAAAACATCGTTAAGGACAACTTTAAAGTCTCATAACTTTAAAACAAGACAACTTACCATCTCATTTTTTTTCAACTTGTACATGTCCTCATAAACTATATGTCTGCAAAGTTTTGAAAATGTGAGTGCTACGCATTCAAGATGACTTGAGACCAAAATTAGTCTTTTTTTTAGACAATGAAAAAAATAATCTGGTTTTATTTCAGTGAATAACACATCAATGGTGGAACTCAATGTAATTTCAATGTGATCTTAGACATCTACACATGGTTCTTCCTCAGTGTGCAAATTTTCACAAAAAAATGTTGATGCATTAAGAATGGAATTCTCCGGGGTGCGTAAGTTCAAAAATCACTTAGCGGTGCGCTTCTCTGCCTATAGCGCGAATGGTGGAAAAGCACGCAGCTAAATGATTTCTGAACTTATGCATACCGGAGAATTCCACCCTAAGAGAGGAGATGAGAATATAAAAAAGTGGTCCTAATCAAAAACTGAAATGTGCTGTGTTTTTCTTGATCATGACTATCCATGTTTGAAGAGTCATATCTCAGAAAGCGAAGAAGATATTGAGTTTTTATTTTTTTTTGCTTTGTTCTAATGAGACATGGAGGAATGTTTTGACCAAAAATGGACCATGGTGTCGAAATCAAGATTTTGGTGTTGAGTTGATTTGGAATTGCCCTTAACGAAATCAGATTGATGGAGGCTTAGCCTGGCCCATACTTCCTGTGACACTGCACAAAATTTCGTGTTCAAGTCAGAATGGCCAAACTGCCTATTTACTGCATTTCCTGTCCCAGAATTCAGGCACCAATGAGAAGCGAGCTTTTACTCCAAGGTGAAGGAGGCGGGCTAGACAAGTTTAACATTGATTCTGCCTTTGAGAAGGCGGCTAGTATGTGAGATTGGCCAGACTACGCTCGTATGAGCTTTGATGTTCGCGAAAGCCAGGCTAGTGGAGGGTGGCAGCAGGTCAAAACACATAACATAATATACTGTACACATATTGACAACATCAACATAAATTGAGGGCTACAACTTCACTTTTGTGACGGGAATATTCATGCTGGATTACTGTTGTCAGTGATAAAAGTATTTGAAATCATCATGATTCCCTAATGTCTGGTGATATACTGTATCAGGGTAGCCCAGAAATCTAGACCCCCTAGCGGCAGAATATATTCTTACCTAGCTACTTGGTCTAGTCTTGCATGGTAAAGGCAAATCTTGGCCTGTCTCGACCAAGGACTGACCAATCAGAACGCTCTATTTGTGTAGCGAGCCATTGGGGCAGGCTTCGCATGATGACGAAAGGGCTGTCTGTTGGATGAAAGGGACCAATGAAAGTTTGTATGAAAGTCCCCTTCCCACATTTCCTTGCTTGCAACATTCATAGCGTGACCAGAACATGAGAAACAGCAAAGAAAATCAGCGGAGCTCATAAATCCTACAACCATCCTACAGTGAGCTAAAAAACCAAAGCCTGAATGTCCCTCTGCTGACAATCTTGCAACTCTCTGGATCCAGAGTGTTCTCTTGCTCCTATCCCCAAATGTTTAGGTCCCCAAGGGCCTAGTGGTCTCATGTCAGCCATTTTCCCAACATGAGAACCGGGAGGTTACAGGAGTCTCACAGTCCTGGTTATTTCTGGCTGCTCTCCCCGCATGAAGCCAGGGCTTTGGGAAGCACAGAAGGCAGTGGAGCTTGTGCTGCTGTTGACGAGAGCTTTGGCCCGTTCGGTCAAAACTTCTCTCTGTCACAAGATGATTCAAAGAGGCTTAGAGTTCAGCATAAGACAGTTCAGCACTGTCTTATCTTAGCACATACCAAGGGGATGAGCATGGCATTGCAGTCTGACAGCTTGTTTGGACCGCAAGGCAGGCCTAAAACTTCCTGTCTCCACTAATCAGAGAAACAAATGACTAAAAAGCCAAGCAGTGGTCTTACATTATAATCCTCTATAATGCAACACAAAACAACTGTATTCTGTGTATCATAATTTTCATTGAAACATCTTTAGCATCCCTTAAGTACTTTAGTAAAACATGTTTGAGCCCAAAACAGATTGACTTTGTTGGAAAATAAAGGCAAGTTGTAAAACTGTTCCTTTCATTGGCCTGTAAAATGCCCTTGTAAAAGGCTTGTATGTACTGTTACATGTGAGAAACATGCCAATTGCTCAAGAACATTTCGCCTTGAGCTACAGATTGTAGACTATGCAATGTAAAATCACCTTAGATTAAAAACGCAGCCAATGTGATCAAATTAACCATGAAGCACTTTTGCTGTCTATGTCCGGAATGGACAAATGTCTAAAAGCAAACTATTTTTCGTCCAACATGGTCCAGCCTTTAATTCCATTTGAAAGAATTCCTCTTTTGTGGGGCAGTGAGCGAGAGAGAAAACAGCTGGGTCTTGTGTGGTGTTGTTTAGCAGACAGAGCAAGGGGAGTGAGGCAACGCGAAGCATTACTCATGGGATCGGAGGGGAAAGCTAGGGTGTTAGTCAACATGCGGCTAAAGAGAACCATATGCTCCTGGCTTGATTTAATGAAGGCTCGTCATTTGTCCGAGCCAGGAGGGCATACTTACACAGCATATCACTTCCACTGTGTAAATAAAGCCTGGACAAGCAGAGGCTCGGCACAGCCCTCCACTCTCAGGCCCTTCAGCCTCCCTCCGGTCCACAGGCATCAGTATGCAGAGCAAACGGCTCCTCCTTGAGCTCGGGCCCAGGGAATACAAATGGGACTTGCAGGGCAGGAAGAATGAAGAGATATCAAGTAGCATAAAAGGCTGCACTAAAGGACAGACAGAAGGGGGTGTTAATCCTGGGATCATGTTAACAGCATCTTGTTTTGCACTTGAAAACAACTTTTTTTTTCCTCCTCGAAAGAGTATCACACCTGAGGTGGTTGCT
Source organism: Sardinella tawilis (assembly GCA_030264315.1). Lineage (NCBI taxonomy): Eukaryota > Metazoa > Chordata > Actinopteri > Clupeiformes > Clupeidae > Sardinella > Sardinella tawilis. Next base: position 1,070,345 of record JASCQY010000293.1, read on the forward strand.
TCATAAATTATTTGTACTGAATACAGGTCACAGACTGCTCTTATGTATGCTTTCGTTCTGTAAGGAACAATCCACTCCATAACTATGGGAAGATGACTCTCTGTTGCATATGAAGCTTCAAGAGACCGGCCCTCTTTTCACACACAGATCAGCTTCGTTGTGGTAGAACTCCAAACCAGCTGACTGGATCAAATAACGGAAATCTGTAATTAACTGCTGATGTTTTGCCACAGTTGTTGCCTGTGCTTAGTTATTTTCTGCATTAGTTTTTATTCCAAAGAGTAAACATCTATTTAAGTGTATAGACTATTTAAGTGTAAAAGTATATTTGTGTAGGCATCTCTGTCCTTACAGTTGAGAAGAAAGAGAAAGCGGGAGAGAAAGATGGGATGGAGTTTTTCAATAAAGGTGGGAGTGCTCACTGGTCTCTAACCAGTACTTAGCATGCCCACACATAGCTACACTTCAAACTCCTGCATTTCTTTCCACACTGAAGAAAGTTTGAACTTTTTCATCTATTTTCAGATATGCCCAAGCCTATAACATTTGTCTGCACATTACAGGTTCTTATGTGAATTTAAGGTATTTCCAAATATGGATTACTTAGTCAAACAGAAACATGTGCATGAACAAGTTGGCTTATTTTACTATCCACAAACACCTGTAGCTAATGGCTCCCTGCATGAGAGCTGTGTTTGGATCCCTGGGCAGCCGGCACAGAATGGACCTGTGACTGAATGCTACAGTATGTAAGCTCAGAGACCCGCAGGCAGCGGGGAACTTGTGTCTTTGTCTGACGCTAACTCAAGTTCACCACATCTGAAAGTATGTGCCCATTGAAGACGGCCCTCTAGGTCTCAGTCACTAAGCTTTGAAAGGAACTCAGTGGTGTCATGTGAAACTACATGACTTCAAGGAGCCACTCTAAGTAAAACAAAATATGCAACAACAAAAACATTATTTTCTGATTATTTATTCATTCATATTTATGTATTTATTTTAAAAAATTCTGTCCATCCTTATCTGACAAGCATCCATGTGAAACAACTACAAAATGTCTGTGGAACAACATGGCAATGAAAAGTATTTACTTGAAAATTTACAGAAGTGTATCAACATGCCTTTCTGGCCTCTTTGACCACAATGGGATTAACATGTGATGAGCGCATTCAAAACAAAAAGAATATGGTGCACAAGTAATTGGTATAACACATGACCTATATGGTAAACAATTCTGTAAGTCTGCACACAACACACAAAGGCAATTAACCTACATGTAAAATGCCATCTAGGGGGTTTTCCATCCCTGACTTCCCCACAGTAGCTAACCCTGTGTTGGGCCCAATTGAATGTCACCTGGTATGGACAGCACACAGCGGGACCATAAAGCTCTACACAGGGTGGAGAGGTCAGTAGAGGCTTGAGTCAGTACTGGACTACACCAGATCATGAGGACCACACCAGCAGATGGAAGTCCGGAGCGAAGTAAATCATCCCAGACTTGTCATCCCAACTATAGCCTACAGTACTCTGGGATAATCTGTGTCTGAAAGCCAGAACCAATTAATTTAATTGATTAAGGAAAAATTTCTGTCCTGAATCTATCCATATTTTGAACGGGGACCACAAAACATAATGATAATTCTTGTAGATATCAAAACATGTTTATTTATTTTAGATCTAATATATTTTCACTTGCCTTTCTAAATTTTCTAAAAAACAGTTATTGGAGTTAGTGGACCAAGTGTTTTACCACAAAGTGTACTGGTTTTGTATGATTGTATGTAACAACTAAAGTTTGATTTTGAATCTGAATTAAAATCTGAGTTTACTTAACTTCCCTTGTTGTACAGGCCATATGTTTTCACTGTTAAATCCATTGAGAATATTAATCAGGATAAATTAAAAATGAAATTAGGTCACTAACTGGTCAAGAACTGAGAAAATAACCACTAATGATTAGCTGTGGACCAGAGAGACTTCCAGTGCACTCCTTATGCTGCATATGAACACAAATGCCCTCTGTGGGCTTCAATAAGAAATGTCCAGCATCTTCTGTGGATCATGGCCAACAGTCCTGAACACAGGGCTCCCACTTTTTTTCATTTCAAAACTTTTCCATGACTTTACTGCAGCCTACGGAAAGTGTGTAGAATTTAGCATACTTTACGGACCAAATATGAAATGTTAGCACTTAGGCCTATGGTAAGGTATCATATCTTTTAAATATTCAAAATACTGTCAATGCATTTATTGTAGTCTTTATTAAACAAAACCTATACGTTATCATAATGGCCTAATGATTACTTAACAGAACCCTGTAGTTGCCTTAAAGAATAACTAAAATTCCATGACTTTTCCAGACCTGGAAACTGACATTTTCAATTTCCATGACTTTTTCAGGATTTCCATGACCTTGGGAACCCTGAGAACCGTATTTTTTTACGCCATTGTAATGTACATGTGGTGAAAATAGGAAGTAGTCCCTAATCTTTCAATATTGATATCAAACTCACATTCTGCATAGTCACACCTTTCAAAAGCAGTTCATGGTTAGCCCCACTCGCCCGCAGCCTGTCGGAAACTAGTGATGATGTGTGTACTGAAAACGAAAGTGAAAGTAAAGCACTCAGCACAAATGGAAAAGCTCAGTTGTGTATGGCAAGCCGTGACTGACTATAACACAGAACACCAATAGGCTACAATGACTGCAAACAAGCAAGCAGGACTGTCTTCCTGCTCGATCAACATGTTACATATCTTAGCCACTGACAAGTTAATGACTTGTTTCATCTCAGCCCCAAACAGGCGTATCTTTCCTATCTCCGAGATGACAGATTTGGAGGCACTAAAGTGTGCAGTAATTGCTAAAGGTGCGTCTGAGGTGCTGCGGTGGAAAGTCCCACTGTGTGAGGATAATGGGGGAGAAACAGGTTCCTAATAAGTGAAGCAGGTCTGGGTATAAAGGGCAGCTTCTCCAATTACACACCTCTACCCTGGACAAAACCCCCTGTTCACTCAGTGTAGTTCACCCCTTCCAAACCACTCACACAAAACAAATGCAGTCACTGGTATTCACCGAGAAGTCTAGCATGACCCGCCTTCTTATCTGCTAACAACGTAATGACGTTTATCTCGGTACTTTCCATATTCTCAGCTGTGAAATGAGTGTTGACAGAGTTATTATTAAATGTCAAACACATTCAAGTCAGTTTCTAAAAGCGTTTAATGTATATTTGAACAGACTTGTACTCTGTTGAGGAAGGAACAAGCATGATGTACAGTATATGATGGGAAGCATATTCCCCATCTCTGCCAACTTCTCTTCTCCGCCCCAACAACGCCACTCACCATCACTGAGAGCAACAATGCTACCTAAACATTTTTACATTCCTTTGTTCAATGATAGCAAAAACAAACAAAAAAAATAGCAAAATTATTGAAACGTTATTCAAATGTTTACTAAAAAAAGAAATTATTGCAAAATGTACAGAGCTTGAACAGGATTAGGTAACGGTGTAGGTAATGTCATCTAGCCTACTTGAACATCACATCAAGTCACAAGTGTCACACTGATGCATTACAGTCACTCAGGTCTACTCCATCTCTAGTCAAATACACAGGCACAACTTATTACACACAAAGCCAAACATCTGGCCTCTGACAAACTTCAGTAATAAACAATATCAATATTACTTATTGATCTTTACAAATGATTTTCATTTTATGAACTTCCATTTTAAAAATAAAATAGCTACAGGTGACTTCACGTTCTTTGAAGGGTTTCCTTTCATACCTTTCTTTTTCAGATCCTGTGCTGTGTGTGTGTGTGTGAGATGCCATTTCTCCATGAGTCTAGTCTGTGCAATGGCTTTCCACCTCCATGTGGCTGAAGAGAGAGAGTGTGTGTGTGTGTGTGTGTTTGTGTGTGTGTGTGTGTGTGTGTGTGTGTGTGTGTGTGTGAGCTGGCAGGAAGGGCAGCCGTACGGCTGAGAGGCCACACCACATGTGCTGCGTGTGGTTCCTGTGGCTCCTGTGGTTCCCGTGGCTCAGTGAGACTGGTCGGCACAGCCCTCCACTGGACTGGCGGCGGCTGCCTCGTCGTTGCTGCTGTCCACCTCCTGCTCCATGATGCTCTCCTCGTCCAGACGCTGGCTGGTGTAGTCGGTGATCTCCAGAAAGCCACTCTGCTCCACCACCACGTTGGACTGGCTGGAGTCGGGCATTATGGAGTACTGAGGGATGACCTAGACACAAATAAACAGTCAATGGGGTGATCACAACCGAATTCTGACACTTTCAGGATGCTGACATTTCTGTATTCCGCACATTATTCTGCAATAACATTTGCATGTAAATAAGGTTGGGTAGCATCCCAACGGGGCCGGGGGCTACTGGCTGAATCCCATCAGCCAAGGACTCTTCACAGAAAATACTAACATACCAACATTCAATATTTGTTTTGCCATTGTGATCCTGCCATGAATAAACACCAAAGCACATGTGTGCAGCATGTAGGCCCACTGCAAGGCATAATGTGTTCTTATGGAAGCTTGGGAAGCTCCACTCAGTAATTTAGCCATCAGCTAGCCTAGCCGCTGGCGTTAAAGGCTCAGGGTGAGTGAAGTACCAATCGTACAAGAGAACCAATGAGTACCATATCGACATCAGTACCAACATGGGTTCCAAACTAAAGCCCACCCAAGCCTGCAAGTGATTACTGGTCAAGTGTTCCTCTGACAGGAGAAGCCCCTGCAAAGACGCTAGCGCTAGCACTAGCGCAGAGCCCAGCCCAGCCCAGCCCAGCCCAGCCCACCTGAATGACGTCCAGCTCCTTGCTCTTCTGGGCGGGCAGGGCGGCCATGTGGCTGTACTTGGCCAGCTGCTGCTTGGAGTGGTGCAGCACGGAGGCCGAGCTGCTGCTGCTGATGAGGGAGGCGGCGGCGCTGGGCTCCTTGCTGAACGAATCGCAGTCGCTGGACGAGTCCACCACCATGGGCTCGGCGCTGGGGTCGATCTCGGCCTCCATCATGGAGATCTTGAGGATGTCGGACACGGAGGACTTGTCGCTGGGGTGGCTTAGGCCCGAGCTGGACTCTACTGGCACGTGTTTGCTGATCGCCTCTCCTCCTCCACCACTGCTGCTGCTGCCGCTGCTGCTGCTGCTTCTGGGTGGGGACATGGGACTACCGAACGTGATCTTGGTCACCGTCGCCCCCTGGGTGATGATAGGCTGCTGACTCTGTTCAAAAGCAGGTGAGATGTTGCCCCAAGGTTACTCAACAACATGCTCTTCAAAGGAAAATGGCTACTTTTGGGAACTGTGCTCACTGGCAGCCTACCACACTTTTAGAGAAGAAGGTACTATGCTAACACTTGTCTTCTCTGTGCTTGCAGTGCCCAGGCTAACACCATTAGCCTAACCTAGCCTAGCCTAGCCTAGGGAACCCATCCACCTCCAGTGGGGTGTGCTAAACTAGGCTAGCACCATCAGGCTAGGCACACAAGCGTAAAGAAGAGAGGAGCATCCACCCTCTTACAGCACCTTACTCTGGGGTAGAGTGCAAATGAAGGCTGTTCTCAAAATGGAGCCATTTTCCTTTCAAATGATCCCTGGCTGGTAAGCCTCATAAGACTGACATTGGTATCAGATATTTCCAACAGGATTTAAAAACTCTCAAAATACTGTCTTTTCAACTCATTTGTTTAGAAAACTCCTTCTTTTGTGGAGCATGTAAGCTGCCATTGCATTTGTCTCTCAATGCTTTCTGGGTAAAAAGTGACATCAAAAGGTTGCTGTTGATGGAGTCTATGGACAGCAACAGCTTGATTGCTGCACCTTGATTGGACCTTGATTAGATGCAGTGTTGGGTAGGTTACTTTTAAAATGTATTCCGTTACAGATTACAGGATACATGCCATACAATGTATTTTGTAAC
>JASCQY010000293.1:1080660-1098650 GCA_030264315.1 Sardinella tawilis
ATTATGCATTGGCATAAACCCAGTTTCATTTCATACAGCATAATATTTTTCAACCTTTACAAGGAACAGAAATGACAAGATTAAAAATTGTGATATATTGCCTTGAAAAATGTATGACACTGAACACGATGAAAACATCAGTGAACATGATGAAATGTTTTGCTTTTACTCGCTATTTCACTCCTGGATAGTTCAGGATTAATAGGCAAATTATTTCGCAATGACGTGAATACCTTTTCAAGATGGGACAAAGTCTTCTGTTCTGTTGTCTGAACTGTCTACTTTAGTTTGAATATAATCTACCTTAGTGAATTTGAAAGCACAAATAAATTGCTTAGCAATAAGTACGACCCATTAATAAGACATTGATGTCTTTTACTGGGAGTTTTTCATGTATTTTACGTGGTATGTGATTTACTGTTAGCCTAATTAATATTTACAGGTATTTCATTAGGCCTATATGACATTTTACTTTGTGTGAATTTGAGCGGAGACAATGTTATGGTGTTTATTTGAGTTTATGTTTGCTAATAGTAGGCTAAAGTATGAAGATTTACTTTTGCTCAGCATGTTTTTTCAGGTAGCCTATCTGTGAGTCACACACTACATATAGGCTACTTCTATTCTGAAGCTGGCCACTAGAGGGAGTTTAGTTTCTTTGTTATTGTGCCAGAAAGAGGAGCTGAAATTGTTTAGTGCCAGCCTCCAGGACTTATCGTTCCACCCCAAAACACACTCAGCACCTCCTCTCCTGCTATGCCTTTATATGAGAATGATATAAGAACACCCCTACTCCACTCCACCTCCCATATAGCATCCAGACACACCCTCTCTACACAGCGCCTGCTCCCACTCATCAAATCTCTCTGGATCAGTATATGACTGGAGTTCATCTCTCATCTCCACCCCCCTGTTCCCCTCGGACAGATGGAGTTTTCTATGTGCTGTGTTTGGATCCAGTGTGAATTGACAGGAATCTGACCAAGGGGAGAAAAGAATATGTGTTTATGTTGGATGTGTGTGAGAGTGTGCCGCTGTTAGTGAAGTGATGGGATTATTTAGTGTATTTTGTCATTGGGGGGAATGTGAATCTAGAACAGTGATTTATTGCACAATTAATGTTTGTTTGCACAATGAGTCTGAAACCCATTGCAAATAGTTTTTATGTTGTGTTTGATTTGTGTGTTGTCAGTTGTCTTTCTAATGTAATAGGCCTACTTTATGTCTTCCAAGTGTATCTTTTACTTGAATTTTAATGTATGATCTATGTGAGTGAAGGGAAACCAGAGCCAAATTCCTTTTGTATACTTAAACTAAGTGTGTGTGTGTGTGTGTGTTCATCTTACACTTTAAGAACTCCTCTCTAATTGTTTGAGACATTACACAACAGTTCACAAATTTCATTTCATTTCAAGTCAAGAATACCATTCTGCAATAGCAGTACATTTCATTGCATTTAACATACATTTGTTATTCTTTCATTCCGTACAGTCTCAAAAAGACATGGATCCATTACAGAGGGAATCCTGTGGGAGGGGAAGGAGGGCTGGGGGAGCAGGAGGGAGAGGAAATGGATTGTGGGAGAGGATCAGAGGAGGGGAATCACAGGGCTCATCAATAAACATTTATCACCCAATAGTTCATAGTTCCAGCAGAGGTGCAGAAGCTGAAATAGCTGAGATAGATTTGTACTTTTGTATGCGTGTGTGCGTGCATGTCTTCTGTCACAGCAGCTTAACTGATGATCCAAAATGTATGAAGAACCCAGGGTAGAGTTTGTCCGTAAAAGTGGTCTGGACTTTGTGCAGGAGAGTCATTGTGTCAGAGATGCTGTAGAAGGCCAGAGTTCCCACCATGTGGTCCACATACACTCCTATTCTGGAGCTGGCCACTAGAGGGAGTTTAGTTTCCTTATTATCATGCCAGAAAGAGGAGCTGGAGCTGCACAGTGTCAGACCCCAGGACTGATCACTGGCTCCAAACCCACACTCATAACCCTCTCCTTTCCTGCTGATGCTTTTATATGACACTGCGATGTCAGCCTCCTCACTCCACTCCACCTCCCAGTAGCAGCGTCCAGACACACCCTCCCTACACAGCACCTGAGGCCACCACTCATCAAATCTCTCTGGATGATCAGGATACGGCTGTGGTTTGTCTCTATATTCCACCCTCCTGTTCCCTTCAGACAGATGGAGGTAGCTGTTTGCGGTGTTTGGATCCAATGTGAAGCGACAGGAATCTGTTGGAGAAGACCAGTTAAAGATGGAGAGGTCTTTAATTTAGTTTTATGTATAGGCTACTGTATATACTGTGCATGTCCAACTTACACTTTAAGAACTCCTCTCTTGTCGCTGGTTCATGGAAGCTATCCTGGATGTTTGACACTGAAAAAGAGCACATAGAAAACAGAACACATAAACATATGTCATTAGATATCATTAATGAGTGTAAGGCCCCATTCACAAGCAGTGTGACAATGGTGCATAGCACCCCTTATCTGCTTTAACAATGGCTGATATGGTGGCTTTTAATTCCATATAACATGCTTGGCTCCAAAAACCAAGCACCTTGCTGGAGTTCTAGCCTCCACGCACCTCACCATTATTTCCGTCGAACATGTCACCTCGTCGGCCTGCTCATGGCCTGTGTAAAAGAGTGTCAGTGCAAGTGCAGCTTGTGTTTTCTTTTAGCCGAGGGTAACACACAGGCAGTGTGCAAACTCTAAACTGTTAACATGCACACCATAATGAAAATGGCACAAAACCACAGCTTGTGGTGGAAAGAGGGCCTTAAACCACCTAAAATGTTCATCATCAAAAAAACAGTAGATATTACATGAGAAGACAAGGTAATGCTCCAGTTAGGTTCATTCCATGCACATACAATCTCTGTACTATCCCTTCATGTCAAAGGTCTTCTCTTTATTATGTCTAATCCATTGATATTTGTACCAAACCCCTACTATTCCTTCAACTGTTCAAGCATGACAGGACGTAATACAAGATAGCTATTCTATAAGGTAGGCCTACAGTATATTTCCCCAACCTGCTGCTGGTATTTTGGCTACATTCTGCTTGAAGATGCCATCCAGTTTCTCCTCCAGGTGTGTCTTCACTGCAGAAACCGATTCCTTCACAGCCTCAAAAGAGAAGCTCTGGCTGAGGGTCATGTTGTGTATATCTCTCATTGATGGAGCATTCTGCAAAAGAAAATAATAAATATAACACATAACAAATATGATATATCATAAATTGAAAGCCCACTTGAATATTCGGTCATACAGTACACACACACACAGCCATTTTGGTTTCTTTACACTGTATTTGATTCAAAGGGACATATTGTATGTATATGCAAAAAAAGTTAACAGTTTTCAAGGAATACTGCACACTGAATAAAGCATTCAGTTCACCTGAAGGGCATTCAGCAAAGGTCAATCTGTAAATAATCTGGTCATGTGTATGTCATATGTGTTGTCAGTAATGTCACCTTGAGGAAATGGATGTGATCCTCTGTGTGTGAAAGCTGCTCCAGCTCAACATCTCTCCTCTTCAGCTCAGCAATCTCCTGCTCCAGTCTCTTCAGGAGTCCTTCAGCTCGACTCACCTCAGCCTTCTCCTGATCTCTGATCAGCTCTGTCACCTCAGAGCGCCTTCTCTCAATGGAGCGGATCATCTCAGTAAAGATCCTCTCACTGTCCTCCACTGCTGTCTGTGCAGAGCTCTGACAGGAGACATGGGGAGACACATAAGAGACACAGTTAATATCGCTAATATATTTTGGAACCAAATGACTAGTAGTAGTAGTTTTGTATCTGTAATGTATTAATTTATTAGATTTTATACAATAAAACACGGCACTGAATTAATTTGGACAAATTATAAACCTGCCATAATGACAGCAGCCATTTGTACACTAACTAGAGACATCAGTCAGCTGATGTTGTCTGTCCTCACCTTGAGAGTCTCGACAGCTTTCCTCAGCTCCTGAAGTTCCTTCTCTCTCTCCTGGATCTTCTGGTCAATCCTTCTCTGGATTTGACCAAACTGTGTGTGTTGATAAAAAAAAACATGCACTTAAAGTGTCTGTAAGTTCTAGTCTTTCATCAACTTATTCCACGTAGCACATCATTTCTTCATTAATACAAAGCCTATGGAAACAATACGAGCATTCAATAGGAAGACTGTCATTAAACATTAAACAAAACCCAAGCTGGCTCAGGACTTGTCAAAAGTACTTGACCTCCTGTCGGGTAGTACTGTATTCAGGCTGCATGTAAATGTTTGACAGATTTTATACATTGGACTTTGCACATGATAATTTCCTGGTTCTTGTCCTAAATTTCTGCAGAATATTAATACACTTAATCCAGAAGTCAGAATTGGTCAAACAAACACATTGTATATCACACATTGAATAAACAAGACTGTGGCTTCAGAACAAACCTGTTTGTCAGCTGTGAAAGTATCATTGCCTTTATGATTGTCCATTGTGCTGATAAATAGCAGATAGAACCACAATCAAACAAGATGTTTCCTAAGATTCATGTGATGACAGCAGATCCCTCCTTGTCCTGTGGCATCAATCACTGTCTTCATTTCTCTTTGGTGAAGGTCACTATGAAGTTTTAAATGAGTTTTATACCAAGACACCAGACTTCACAGATTTGAGTTTTCTCCAGGTGCATCTCCAGGTCTAAGAAAACAATGAGCAGGAAACCTTTGGATTCCTGTCCTTGTCCTCTGCAGCACAATTTCAGCAATCAGAGTGTTTTTACTGAGAGCAGATCTTGGCCTGAGTATGTCTTCACAGAGGGTATCTGTATATGCCTTTAGCGTCCTTCTGATCCCAACAGCTTTTACTACAACCCAAACAATAGGTATGTCTACATGGCATGGTAACTGGATCCTTCCCTTTAGATCCAGACAAACCAGACATGTGAAAGACTGCTTTCTCTTAGCTCATAGGCCTCCCTGGTGTCTTATCCCAATCAGCGACAGTGTGAAAGGTCACTTTTGCTTTCTTGTGTTTATATCAGGAGGAGTGGCTGCTCCATTGATGAGGCGTGACAGCAACTTTATCTTTGAATGTGCAATATGTGCATGTCTCTCGATCTATCTCAGGTAGGGAGTGTGAGAGATCTAGTTGCTTGGTATAATGTACTATACACACATTTTAAAAATGCTAAAATGCTGCTATCCTATCAGTGAATGTAAAGTTGTTCTTGGTAGAATTAACCACTGTGGAGATACAGCAACTAAGTGTGCACTTGTATCTTGGAGAAATGTTGGTAACGTTTAGCATTATACAGTAAATAGCATTATTTAATGTACTCATAGATTATGATTGCATTAATGCAATTAAAGCCTTATATGTATTGACAACTATTGACATTGACATGTTAACTGTTTACTCTCATGACTGTGGGCCTACTCATAAGGCATTATGTTATCACACAAGCCTTTACAACCTGAGGTGTCACAAAGCAGAGTAAAGCCACTTTGGCCTTTTGATAGGGTATCATAGGGCAATTGGTTCTTGACTTGGCAGCAATAATGCAATACTCTCACAATACCCTCATCCCTGTTTGATTACCAGGGAGCTCAAGATTAGTCAGATATCCTTATCACCTGTAATAATACCAGAGAGGGTAAAAGCGGAACAGCATTGATCTTTGGTAATAATGTACAACATACACGTTAACAACATTAACAACAACAATAATAAATATTGTTTTATTATTATTATCATTTTATTGTTTGATTTCATATTCAGGGCATTTCTGTAAAAGAGCTTAAGCTCAGCCAATTTTCCCTGAATAAACAATGGATGGAATATAGCCTAATGCACAACAAAAAAACAAACATACTGTAATTTGCCATGTGAAATCCTGAGAACACCACATCTCCACTACACTGCATAGGTGCAGTCATGCAGTGTTTTCTACAATGCATTCAACTTTTGTTTACAAAACATGAAATTCACCCGAATGGTCAGTGGTGTTTGTTCATGCGCTGACATAAAAATCGCTAATTGACCATTTATTCTTAATTAATTTATTTTTCAAATATATTTTGCGCTACAAAAACTATACCATCTGTACTGGTGTCTTGACAAGCCATCAGCTGCCCATCAGGAGGTCAGACACCTTCAGCACCATGGAGAGTATCTCTTGTTGGAAGTTCTAAAATAGATTGCTCCGGTCCTTGATTATGATTGGTTGAATCACGTTCAATGCCATGGTACAGTATATTCTCTGTTATACAACTGAGACCGCATTTTTGACTATATGTGTTAGTCAAATGTTACGTTGGCTGCGTTTGTGCGTTACATGGCAACCATCCAGAAGGAAATATATTTCATGCCGTAGGCCTATGCATCATATATCGGTTCTTGATGCTTGACCCATTTTTACTTTGGTATACTAGTACAATGAAATGCAACAAAAGCATATTGAATCTAGACAATTGTTAATAGAGAGAGGAAATGTAACAAAGAAATGTCTGTCAAATAATAGTCAGCCATAGTGGTAAGAGGTACACAAAAAGGAGTCTACATTTACCGCCACCCATCCACTCACTTAACTATTTCAGACAGCTAATAACCTGGCTAAAAGGAGCCAGCACACCAACACTATAGACTATTCTAACGTCATCATCATCATCATCATCATCATTACCATTGTCATAAACCATTAACGAGTTTATTATCACAGACAGGTGTTAATAATCTAGTCATACAGCATCAGGTACCTTAACTGTTTTTTAGTATATAAAGGCTCCAGCAGCCTGCTGCCAAAAGCCTTCCTCAGCTCCTGCAGCCTCTCCTGTCCCTCTTGAATTCCTCACTGGAATTACACCTGTGTCTGTCCAAAAAGCTTCTGTGATTGTCCAATGTCCTGAGTTTATTTTATTAAATGAAATGACAACAAAGGCATTCTATCTACAGTATAGTTATATTTTAATGGCAATGGTTTTGGTCCTTCTGAATCACCTTGCTACAATGCACGTCTTCAGCTTTCCAGAAGTTGTTGCGCATAGTGGCACATAGTGACAACATTTGTCGTTTTTAAATAAAAGGTTATTTATCTACATTCAAGCATCTAGAGAGTTTTGCATGGACCCCAGGTTACCTGAAAATAAATAAAATCATCAGCAAATTTGACAAATTAATTTTGTTTGTGTCAGAAGAATGTCCAATTCCATGAAGTCACCAGAAGAATTCCACGCATCAACTTCATTTACATGCATTACATCAATGTTACATCATGTTTTCACAATCTCTGGATGTGCATGTACTGTATCTTTCATAATTACCACAACAAATCAATCAAACACTGTAGGCCTACTACTGCTGTATATCTCTCAATCTACAGAATTATAATTAGCTTTCACTACACACAGGCAGAAACAAGCAGATTCTTATAAGCACAACACTAAAACCAAGTAAATCAGACCACTTGTCCATGTTACCAGTAAATCCACAGGCATAAACAATATGGAGGGATTTTTTTTAATCTAAAACTTTTCTTTTTCAACTCAGGGTATTTAGCAATGTGACCACTTTTCATATAGATTCCATGTCTGTCACATTAGCTTCATTGACGAGCCATTAAACAAACAAAAGCCAGGATACAGGGGCAGAGTGAATGTGGTCTGGACTCTGTGCAGGAGGGTCATTGTGCCACTGTCAGACACACTGTAGAAAGCCAGGATCCCTGCCCTGTAATCCACATAGACTCCAATTCTGGAGCTGCGCACCAGTGGAAGTTCGGTCTTTTTATTATCGTGCCAGAAGGAGGCGCTACAGCTGAAGACGTCCAGTCTCCAGGACTGATTGTTGCGCCCAAACTTGCACATGTTATCTCTTCCCTTCCTGCTGATGGATTTATATGAGACTGCTATACAGCCCCCCCACTTCCTCAGCAACTCCACCTCCCAGTAGCTGCGGCGGGCATACACACAGCTCTTGCAAAGCACCTGCCACCACGGATCAAATCTTGCGGTGTGTTCTGGGTATGACTGGGGCTGAACTCTCCATTCCACACTCCTGCTCTCATCTGATAGATGAAGGTTTCTGTGTGCCGTGTTGAGATCCAGTTTGAAGTGGTAGGCGTCTAAAAAAGCAATCATTGCCATGGGTTAAAACTATTTTTTTTAGCATTTTTGTTTATCATTTTGGGCATGATGCATCAGGGTACCATAGTAACCAATGAAGATCTGATAAATGAAACGAAGACATGCAGGTCGGATCTGAGCTCTTTTATCATTCAATTCTAAACTGGCAGTCAAAAAAATCAGATTTTGCTGATTTTGCTGATTTGGACTGCAAACTATACAGTACAATACAATACACCTGTGTGTACGTGTGTGTGTGTGTGTGTGTGTGTGTGTGTGTGTGTGTGTGTGTGGCAAGCTTACATTGTAAGAAATCCCTTCTGGTCACCGGTTCAGTTAAATGGACTTCCGTCACTATTGAGACAAAAAAAAAATGACTCTATATAAGAAATTCAATTCAATTAAGTTCAGTTCAATTATATGGACACAGCTCCATTTACAACAGAATTGTTTCGTATTAATTTACAGACATTAACCAGGAGCAACAACGAGAGGCAGGTGCAAGGAAAAACTGCCACACAGGCCATGCAGGAAAACTACAGTAAGTAGTTATATTAAGTGATATAGATTACAAATTGTCCAATGTTTTGGATGAGCATCGCAATAATTTCAAAATACCGTCCTGTAACATTATATGATATCAAGCCACATGGTTGTCTGAGGTTCTGGCTGGACAGCGTAGTAGCAGCCAGACATGATGATAAAGTCAGGAAGTGAGATCAGTCATGGGATTAACATTGGGTGGAGTTTATTGTGCTAAGTGCCATCTCATTAAAGTATTCAGTTTTTTTAAAGTCAGTCTGTGTTTCTAATCCAATTAATTTGTCACAATCAGTCACAGTCTAAGAGCTAGCTACTTTGGGAAACCTCTGGGCATCTGTTCATACTACATAATACTGTCGTTGTCCATAATCACATTTGACTTGGTCAATATGCACCAAATGACATCTGCTCTATGAGTAACCACAGCTGCTCATTTTTGGTATACGGCCAACAAATACACCATGAAACAAACTGAGAGACAAGGTTTGGTAACACTTTATTTGAAGTATTTGACATAAGAGTGCCATTAACTTGTCATAAACATGACATGACATTTATCATGAATGTGTAATGACACTGAAAAATTTTCATGACTTTGTCATTAATTGCCATTCATTTTTTGTCACGTCTGAACTCCAAACAGTGTCAACTTTACATTACAAAAAACAAATGACACTCAATCACAACAGCCATGGACATTAAAAAGTGTTATTCATGTTCATGACACATGTTTATGACAGGCTCATGTCACTCTTATGTCAAAAATGTCAAGTAAAGTGTTACCCAAGGTTAAACATAGCCTCCTTGGGAGAGGTAATTAAATACACCAGGAATGTTATATTACCAACCTGCTGCGGATATCTTGAGGACTTTGTCTTTGCAGATATTCTCCAGCAGCTCCTTCAGTGCAGAGACAGAATTTTTCACAGCTTCAAAAGATAGGCCTTGGTTGAAAATGACACTGGATAAGTCTTCAGATTGAGGTGGGATATTGACTGCAGACTGGTGTGTCTACAGAAAGGAGGGAGGAGGAAGAGAGAGAAAGGAATACACCAAATCAACAAATCTGAAAGCAGATAAACTTTTTTAGGCAAGTTCTGTAACCTGCACTGAGTATTGGCCTAATGCCTAAAATACTGTAGCACTCAAGGCAAGCAATAGCACCAACTCTGAGGAAATGGATGTGATCCTCTGTGTGTGAAAGTTGCTCCAGTTCAGCATCTCTCTTCTTCATTTCAGCAATCTCCTGCTCCAGTCGCATTAGGACTCCTTCAACACGGCTCAACTCAGCCTTCTCCTGAGCTCTGATCAGCTCAGTCACCTCAGAGCGTCTTCTCTCAATGGAGCGGATCATCTCAGTAAAGATCCTCTCACTGTCCTGCACTGCTGTCTGAGCAGAGCTCTGATAGGAGACATACAAAGAGGGTCCTACTTAAGCTGTGCACTTACTTTGCTCTTTCATGCACACTATAGTAGTATACTGTAGTTCAGAGAAACAAAACTGCAGTAGTTTGTTGCCATCAAACCCTCTGGGCAATACTCACCTTGACAACCTCCACAGCCTTCCTCAGCTCCTGCAGCTCCTTGTCACGCTCCTGGATTCCCTGCTTGTATTTCCTCTGTGTCTGTCTCCACTGCTTCTGCTCATCAAAAACAGACATTTAATACTTTTGTATAAATTCATAAGATATTTTCACATAAATGCTCGAAGTTGCAACATTTTACGCTGTTTCTATTAGAATAAGGCTCCAACTTTGTGTCCAGATTTGTTAGTCAATCACACAAACAAATTTCTGAAGGGGGAAAAGTCTAAGCATACATTCCTTCAAGGCAATTCTTTTACTACATTTATTGCATTTTATAATGGCTCTCAATTACAAGGCAATGAAAAGTAATTCTCATTTAAAACAAAAAAGATGTAGGCCCGTCCAGGTGACTACTTGCCTCTCTGTCAGCCCTTTCTTCTGCAGCTGTAACCGTGTCATGGCCTTTATGACCGTGCATCATACACAGGTAACAGATACAGCTCTGATCAGTGCGACAGAATATTTCAAAAACTTTCTTATGATCAGGACAGATCCTCTCCTGCAGCTGGCCTGTGGCATCCATCACTGAGTGTTGTCTTCCTGGGTTAACATCATTGTGAACTTTATAGTGAGAGTCACAGTAAGACACAAGACACTCCAGACAGGACTTGACAGCTTTGAGCTTTCTTCCTGTGCAGACATCACACTCCACATCTCCAGGTCCAGCAAAATTATCAGCAAGAGAAGAACTAGGTCTTTGAATTCTGGTCCTCTTGATCTGCTCCACAAGTTCAGCAACAATGTTATTTTTCTTTAAAAGGGGTCTTGGAGAAAAAGTATGTCTACATTGAGGGCAACTGTAAACTCCCTTGTGATCTTCCTGATTCCAGCAGCCCTTAATGCACCTCATACAATAACTATGCCCACAGTGTAAAGTCACAGGTTCTTTCAAAAGATCCAAACAAATCGGACATGTTAAAAGCTCTAGGTTGTTTGATATTGCCTCTGCCATTCCTCTGTGATCCTCTGAATCACTTGACAAAACCGAAAAGGCGATGGCTTCGCTACTATACGGACGAGTTTGTTTGACCAGAAACTTACAATGGCGGTTCCTGCTTCTGTAAGAGTAGACTGGCACCCCGCCCCTCTCGACCACAGCCAATAAAAGTAGGCTACAGCATAGTCAAATAGCGCCTCCTTTGGGCACAACCGAACCAATGATATGGAGTTACACAAATGATTTCCAGCCTGCTTTAAATCTTTCTACTTTGGGCTACATTAGATGAGCTTGGGTCTGGTACTTTCTTCTGAATGTAATATTTTCTTTTTAGGTGCTAGGCCTTATCTTAAAATGAATTGAAATGAATGAAATGAGCATCCATGGGGGTCCATGGGAATATGATTGTAGCCTATATTATTACTGAACATGCTAAATTAATTGATGAGGTCTTGGTTTAATAGTTTTACATTTGAGAGTTATTTTAATTATGTAAGCAGTCAGTCATAGGCCTACAACATCTATATATTTTTTAGAAATAGGTAAAAAAAATGATTACCACATCTCTTCCCATTGTCAGAATTTCCGCTCCATAATAATATCATCTATACCATCTCTTTTGGTATCAGACAAATATCTAGTCTCCCACCATCGTTCTTTCAGTTTCTTCCATGAGACTAACATGTATTTTACTTTTTTATCTCGACCCCTATTCCAGCCCTACTTTTTGCACATGATGTAGGGCCAGATGTCGTGCAGTAGATGGCGCCCTTTTGATACTTTCATTCCTGCCCTTCAAATACACTAATTCATATGGTGTATGTCTGTTCTACATACACCACAGGGGTGAAAACCTTGATTTTATGTAATTAAATGATCTGTCTGGTGCAGCAAGTACATCTAAAGGACAAATATATGCAATAGACCAAACAACTGTGTGTATGTAAATGTGTGTGTGTGTGTGTTTGCGTGAAAAAACTGGTCTTGACACATAGTGTTTGACATTCCTCTTTATTACAAGATACCTTCCTGTCAGCATGAGATGGGGCTCATCTGACGCTACGCCAAGCCCAACACGGCACAGTCACACAGATACAGTGCTTAGGGTCAAAGAACGACAGACACACAAGAAAAAAAAAAACAAGGCAAAAAAGAAAGGCAAAACAAGGAAGAAAGTGACAGTAGGAAAAACCCAAAACATGCCCCCCTCCCCCTCCTACAACAACTAAAAACTTTAACCCCCCAGGCCCCCCCTCACAGAAGCACACGGCACAAAGAGAGATTAAAGGATGTAGTTATTCGATTTGGCAAAGAAGACAAGGAGGAAAGAGAAGGGAGGAACCAGGGTTTGTAAGTGGTCAGGACTGGACTGGGCAGTGCAGAATGTTGACATCAGACTGCCCACATCCACACAGCAGAGCTAACAGAACAGACAACACACGTCAGATCGGACCGCGCGTGCGCTCACAACCGCATCCACACCGGCTATGCCGCTTCCTGGTCATGTGACCACTGTCTGAGGTCAGAGTGCATGATGTGTTGGCATGGTGGTGACCCATGACTTTGATATGTCTGGTGAGGTTGTGAGGAACAGAGAAGGTGTAAAATTAAAAACGGTTCTGTTTGTTTGTTTAAAATGAAAAAAAAAAAACACACTGTTGTTCATGAGTTGCCCCGGTGACTGGCCAAGATATTATTCATTCACCAAGGAGACAGATTCAACTCAGTCAGATTAAATTAAAACATACACACTCTGTGACATGGTTACTATGAATGTCAACAACATACTGGTGAAAGAACATACACTCACTACACAACTTTACTGTTGGTAGTGGGGCAGATCTATAAACAGACAGGCAGACTGTCAGTGTTTGTTTGTGTGCATGTGTGTGTGTGTAAGCATGTTGGTGTGTGTGTGTGTGTGTGTGTGTGATACACACAGGAATAATCCAGTTTGGTATTGCTGTGTACAAGTGGGATGACACATAAACAGCCAGGGCTGTTGATATGAAGATCGTGGTAAAAAGGGGCATCACCTTGACAGTAGGGTTTCTAAACTGGTGCTCTTTTTTTATTTTGTTCTGAAGGTCACAAAGGGTTAAGGCCTGAAATCTGGTTTGTGTGTGTGTGTGTGTGTGTGTGTGCAAGTGTGTGTGGGTGTGAGGAGATAGGTATTAAGAGGGGCAGGGAGGTTTTTTTTTCTTTAGTTTTTTTTCCATTTGCACATTTCTGAGTGGTGTGGTTTGATTCTGTGTTCTTTCGCTTTTTTCATCCATGCGCCTCCTCTCCTCTCCTCCTCGCTCCTCCTCTCCGCTCCTCGGCTAGTTTACACGTCCAGCTCAAAGCCCAGACCAGCCTTATGGCCTCCAGCACTGAAGTTCTTCCCATCCACCAGAGCAGACAGGGTGATCTTCACGCCTGTGGGTACAGAGAGAGAAAGTGTAGTGGCCGTTTTTGTTCAAACAAAAGTTCAAGGTCACGTGAGGTAGATGAGGAGCTTTCCGACACGCAGTTCACAGTAAGCATGCATGGTGAGATGAAATAAATCAAAAGATAGAGTTTTATTCCAAAACCCGTTTGACTTTCTTAAACTGGTAGAAAACATAAAGCAAATGGGAAACAGATAATGCGATAATGCCTTAATACGACAACAATGCGGTCAGAAAACTGTTTCTCCTCTCCGCCACCTAACCTGCCATACACTGAGACAAGCCAAGTCATTAAGCACCTGTCGTTTGGCGGCCTAGTGACGAATACGAGAGGAGGTCTACGTCACACACAGGTAAGTGAAAGTACGTTAAAAACCTCCTAGTTTAGGCTGGATCAACAGGTAAGTAAGGTAAGTTATAATTATAAAGTTATAAAGGTATAATTATATCAAAATTTAAGATTTTAATAAGACAAATAATAAAGTATCCAAATTCCTTTCCAGGGTAAATTAATTCAAACTCAAAAATGGCTCCAACCGAGAGAGAGAGAGAGAGAGAGAGAGAAAAAGAGAGAAGGAAAGAGAGAGAGAGAGAGGAGGGAGATCTTGTATAACACCAGCTTACCACAATTAAGCAATGCATAGAGCCTACTGTACATCATTCAACTTTTAGGTCACAAACCTGAAAAGAACTTAAACCTGCTTGCGTAGAGATATAGACAAAATTCTGCTCTCACTCTCTCTCTCTCTCTCTCTCTCTCTCTCTCACACACACACACACACACACACACACACACACACACAAACACACACACAAAGTTACCTGGCCTGAGGCTCTGTGTGTATCCCACTCCGATCAGGCTGGCGTTGTTCACTTTAGCCTGCAGGACACAAACACACCCAATCAAAAACTGCCCCATACTCACAAGAAACCTAAGGGCAGGTGACCCACACATCACCAGCCATTAAGCAACTGTGTCACACATCATCAACCAATCAGAATGTGGCCACATCTTAGTGGCCAATCAGCAAGTCTAAACACACGTTACCTGTGTTTAGTTAATGCTGCCATAGTGAGGGATGAGCCAATTTGCATATTACTGTGGCAATGCTATGACATTTTTATGATAGGATAATTACCTTAATTAATAACCTAATAAATGCAATAATTCAAAATATCATTTCACACTCAGTGTATCATATTTGTTTACAACGTGTCTGTTAACAAACAAAATGAAAACACAGATTGAACATAGGAATGGGAGGGGGAAAATTATTTCAATACATCATTTCATAATGTTTGAGGATAGTGTCAGATAATTTTGTCAAAGATAGCTGAGCATATTCACAACACAAGCGAACACAAGAAATGATAGAGCAGAGATGCTCAAAGAGGCTCACAGAGATGGAGGAGCTCTTGTCCAGCTGGTACTTGGCTCCGATGCCGAAGCGTGTGTTGTTACTGCCGGCCGTCCAGGCCAAGTTCACCGCCGTCTCCAGCTGATCGTTCACCTTCTGGTAGATGGAGCCACCAAACTCTGTACCGTCATTCCTGTTACACACACACACACACACACATACACACACACACACACATTAATATAGTAATATACATAATCCAAAACCATTTTCTGTGGGCTGACACACACACACACACACACACACACACTCACTCTTTCTCCTAAGACACACAGACCTAGACAGTCACTATGCACACAGACAGACAGACAGACATAGACGCAAAGTCACACACACACACATAAACAATCACACACACACACACACGTGCACACTTACACGTTAGTGTGCAGCTGGAAGTCTCCAGCCTTGTAGCCCAGGGCGAAATTGTTCTGGGCCAGCTTGGACTTGGCCGTGTCAAAGGCCATCTGGTAGCCGGCCAGCCAGCCCTCGTAGCCCAACACTGCAGCAGCGTGCACCGTGGGCCCAGCCAGGTCAAAGTCAAGGTCACAGCCAACGTTCACGTAGTCCCGCTTATAACCTGTCTTCAGCTTAGCACTCTTCTTTCTGAGAGAGAGAGAGAGAGAGAGAGAGAGAGAAAGAGAGAGCCTTAATGATGTGTTGGATTTCCTCATCATCAATGTAAGTATAGCCTCTTCTGAGTTTGTGTGTGTTTGTGTGTGTTTGTGTGTGTGTGTGTGAGCTATCTTACCCAGTGTTGGGCACGAAGGAGGTATCCAATGCCAACTTAAGTCCTTTGGCCAGCTGTAAATGAGAACAAACTCCATCATCATCAACAATCATCAACATCACAATCACTATATTCCACCACACTCAGAATTCACAGTCTGTCGTCACAGACACAGCGCCATCAAGTTGCTTAGTCAAACAATCACAATCGTCACCACAATATTTTACCACAACAACAACCACAATATTTTACCAATCACAACTTTTGAGCCACAAAGTCACAATCAGTCATCATCACCATTCATTTACTCAGTCAAACAATTAGTCATCATTGTCAAGGCAGAGACACTGATCATCAATGCAATGCAATAACGAGATCGCTAAAATTAATGTAAATTCACTTGTCATGACCCATTACCACTATACAGTTAATATCATCCTTACAAGCAGTCAGGTATAAGGCATCAACACATCAGCTCCGACAGCACTGTGCAGAGAGTTTCAAATTCGAATTTCGAAAATTTCGTTTGCCTATGCACACCGGCAACGGACTGCAGGCAGTGAATATAGTATAGTAGCCTGTGGAATCACCAATGGATTTTACAGAACGGCTCCAACAGAATTGACTTGAATCATACTCAAACGGTTGTGGCGAGAGAGTTCGGAAAAAGAATGTTGGAAGTGCAGGGATCTGTGTGCGGAGGCCTTTCCTTTATACTGGAAATACATACAGCATCATCATCATCCCAAAGTCAACACTATTCCAATTATCCCCACCACCATCATGTCAATTATGAGCATATGAGCATCATTATTACACAATCACCATCGCCACCAATATCATTAGCATCATCACAAAAACCATCAGCATCATCACTGTCACAGTCAATATTGTCATCATCATCATCAACATCATCATCATCACAATCACTTCTGTCAACATCATTATTATCATTGTCATCATCATCATCATCATCATCATCACTCAGGTGTGGTTAGTTGAGGTGCGCTCGCTCCTCACCTGGTCCTCCATGGACACCTCAGTGGTCAGTGTGTTGTCTGTGTTCCACTTCTGGTTGAAGGTCAGGCCCAGCTCTGGCACCTTGTACTTGGTCTCCAGACTTCCTGAGGCCTTGCCTGTGTCCACGGCACTGGAGCCCCCAGTGGAGAATTCCTAACAGTCAGAGAGACACATACAGAGAGAGAGAGAGAGAGAGAAAGAGAGAGAATGAAAGTGTGAGAGAAATAGAGAGAGAGAGAAAGAAAGATGGGTAGGGGGAGAAAGAGGCAAAAGATAAGGATAGAGTGAGAGAAACAGAGAGAGAGAGATGGAAAGGGAAAGAGAGCAGAAGAGGAAAGAAAGAATGAGCAAGGTAGAGGAAGAGAGAATGAAAGAGAGCACAAAAAGACAGACAGACAGAGGGGATGGGGCAAGAGAGTAGAGTAGCCATTTTAAACCACAGCAGCAGCGTGCTTTGCTCGCCATCATCATACTTTAGCGCTGGATGCTAGAGAGAAGGAGGCCAGGGAGAGAGGGAGGAGAGAGGAGTGCTATAAACGAGTAAAAAAGAGGAGAAGAAGAGGAGGAGGAGGAGGAAGAGTGAGTGGAGGTCTGGGGGTCTGGGGCTGCTGCTTGGGCTCAGACTAGCGGCGACTGCATTCTGGCGTGGGTCAGCCTTCAGCTCTGTGTGTTTTCACTTTGGCTTTCAGTGCTATGCTGTATGAGGGGGACGTGTGAGCTGTTAGCGAGAGCAACAACACCGCAGGGGACGACGTTAACACATTACACAAACACACACACACACTACACAAGTACGGGAGGACAATGGAGGCGGGGGAATACTGCTGCAAGCCTGTAGGAGAGAGGGAACGCTACAAAAACTAGCTCACACATAAACACTGAAACACACAAGCGCACACACACACACACACACTCACATACAGAATTACAGTGGTCCTTACTGTACTTTCACTGGTACACACACACACGCAACCACACACAGACACACACACAGACGTAGGCATTTAAGCAAATACACTCTTACCATCTGACAGTGAGGTCCAAAGAGGAGGCAGAAAAGAGACAGAGAGACAGTACATAGTTAGACAAAGAATTCATTATCCAACATACACACAAACACGCATGCACACACGCCACACACACACACACACACACACACACACACACACACACACACACACACACACACACACACACACACACACAC
>JASCQY010000293.1:1118107-1135796 GCA_030264315.1 Sardinella tawilis
TTTGTCAGCTCCTTGTACTCGACCACTGCTTCCACTGGAATGTTAGGTTTGGGCGCGCCGGCGTATCCCTTTAAGTCACGTTTGCCATATTGATGATGTGTGCCTGCGTGTTTGTGAAAGATACTGTGACTGAGTGAGCACATATAGTGTGTGCTTATTAGTAGTTATTTTTATTTTTGAGGGTTGGTGGCAGGGTGGGATTGAGGGTTGGGTTACTATTAGTCAGATTACGACAATGGAACACAGGTGTCCCGTGCGTGCGTGGGTGTGCGCGTGCGTGCGTGTGTGTGTGACCGTGTGTGTGTGACCTCCACACTCACTCCTGGAAAACATGGTCTAAATCCCAATGTCCCTCCTAACCTTCACCCCTCAGCCCTGAAACTTCTCTGACATGAATGGACTTTATGATAGGCTGATTTACCCCAGTAAGTGTCTGAGGATTCAGAGCTTGGGGAGGGGAGGGGTTGTTATCCCTTAGTCATGCATTACCTTTTAGTCTCCCATCCACCCATGTACTAAACACAGGGGATGGAGGATAAACCAGTGCCTCAGAGTCTCCTCTGTCACTCCTGATCTCACACACACACACACACACACACACACACCCCAAACGTTTAGATTCTTGTTAGACTGGGAGATATGAGTAAGCCAGAGGATTGGGAAAAGAGAACTGGGAGAGTTTATTAAAGGTTCTGCACAGTCTGTGCATGTATGTGTCCGAACAGAAAAATCTAGTTGGCGTAAAACCTGCCCGGTGACACTACGTGGTCACATGCCACAGCTGAACAATGATGTTTAAAAAATGTTTGTTTAAAAAATCATTTTGTTATGATGGTGAGACTCTTTGCTCATTTTTTTATGATTTTTAATTATTCTAAAGTCAGAGCAATCATGGATGTTACATGAGTATAGCAGGATCAGTGGAGCAGTCTTTAACTCAAAAAAGACAAGAAAACATGAAAACATGTAAGGGCTAAAAAAGAAAAGGAGGAATAAAAATTCCTGTATTACAACGTTTTGTTACAGTTAAAATATCTCAGAATTTAAAAGAGTGGAGTGCATGAGTTGCTTGTTTTGATTAAGTAGTTTATTTAATGTGTGACTGTATAGGATGTTTGTGAGCAATAAAAACAAAATGAAAAAGTTTTATTATAGACTTGTTTTCTTTTTTAAATTGCTGACCTACTTAATTGTTGTCACGCTCATCAGTTGTGAAAATGCAAGTTGCCTTACTTACCATAAGCAACTGACTCCAAATGGATGTAGCAGAAGCGTCACTGAGGTGCAATGTGTTACTTGCATGATATCACAAAAGTGGGAGTGTAGTTGTTCACGGATATCCCCACTGGGTGTGGCTTGGTCACAGGCACAAATCCGAAGGTCAGACATTTTTCTTGTTTTCACTGTCATAACTTCAGGCCATGACTTTTATTGTGGTTTAGGTATTTGCACATATTACATACACACTAAACAACAAAAACATTTCCGTAGCATGTATTTTATTTCGGGGATAACCACTACTGACACATGAATATTATTGAAATTATTACAGGGGATTTACACATTTAGATGTTATGAAACAGGAAATGTCAACGGTTAACCGGTCACCATGAATTAGAGTGAAGCCTTTCTCAACTGCCTACATTGGAATTAATTGATTCAAGAGTGTACATGCAGGGCTTGGGCTTCTGGGTGAGCATCTTCACACAGTGGAAAACTTCATAAATGGCAAGTTTAAATGATCACTGTAAAACTATGTTAATAAATTGGGGATAGTTTTAGCACACATACTTTAAAGGAGAAATCCGGTGTGAATAAATGCCTCATCATGTTGCATCATAGACCGAATAACAAATCAATAGTTAATGTTTACTGAATGGGGCACAGAGAAATGAAACTGAAAGTAAGTTACTATGCCCCATTCACTTAATGTTAGTTGCCGGTTTCATTTGAGCTATTTGCTCGTTCTTTTTCCTACTGACAGCACTTGGTGACCTCAAACAATAATCCTATTGATTGATTCACACCAAACTTCTCCTTACATGTTTTTTTTTCATAATTCTCTTTATCTCAAAGACTTACTGTACCATTTCAAGAGAGTGGGGGTATAGGTCAGACTATCCAAAGTCCACAACAGCCCAATGTGGACTCCATTTAGTGAGGCCAATTAGGTGACCAAATTTTCCTTGGGGCATGGGGACATTCCTATTTCTTTAGTCAATATTTAAATAGTAGCTTCAAAAACTGTGGACAAAGTGGGCTTTCTTGCATTTACTAAAATCAGGCACTGCTTTTGGAAATGGGGTCATCTGGCCTAGCCTGGCCTGGGCTAGCATAGCCTGGGTTATGGCTTTGGATTTGGAACAGGAGGTGGCCAGTTCAATCCCAGACCAGTAGGGAAAAAATGTGAACGGGGTCCAGGGCAATGATTGAATATCCTTCTCCCATACCCACATCCACAGCTGAGTTGCCCACTGCTTTAGCATTTTGTGTGTATTCACTCATTGTGTGTGCACTGTGTCAGTAAGTCACAAATTCACAGATGGGATGGATGCAGAAACCTGAGTGATCAGTGATCCTGGGCCAAATTTGATTCATCTACAGGTGAAAGGTCCTATATCATACTATCATGATGCAAGATAAGGTCTAAATCAAGTCTTTCCAGTCAGCTACAACAAAAGAATGAATCAGAGGTCTCGCTTTGGCAACATTCAGTTGCTTCATCTGCATTTAAAGCTCAGCTTTATCCATTGTTAAACCTGATCCTTCAGTGTCAATGGTTATTTTGTAGAGTGCTGTTGGCTACTCACTCACTCCACTTTCAAGAATACAATGAGCTTTATTTGGCACATGCACTTTTATTGTGAAAATGTGTGAATAAAGAAAGTGACAGAACAATGATGTTCTTTAACTTTTTAGGCTTGGATTAAGGAGAAGGTACCCTATCTGGTTCAGCGTGCACAGCAGAGAGATTTCTCTTGGACTGAGGTGGTCTGAATTGTCTGCTTGATGGGAGTAGCCAAGAGGAATGTAGGAGGGGGTGACCGTCGTTTATTGAGTCTGCCTTTCTTTTCACTGCAAACTGTCTGAAGTGAGTCCAAGTAGCGCCACTTTGTGCGCTTCTGTTAGATGCGATGTAAGATGTGGTCCAACACGTTCAGAGCGCGCTTTTGCAGGGGGAGAAGAATGTCGGAACCCACCTCAATACTGGTTTACAAGTGTATTATTTCTTGTAACACAATCCTTAAAATGATATGAAATGCTACAGTTATTGAACACATGTTACATCCCAGGCCATCAAGATTACTCTGCGCGTGCATACCGCATTGTAAAATAGAAGGCTTCGGGCCTTGGAATCGGAATCACCAGACGTTCCAGTCAGTTCCAAGTGTCGGTTGCCATGAGAACAAACAAAGCGTCTTACGCGCAAAGCATGATGGTTTGAAATAAAATGCAGCAAGAAATACCGGAGAAAACCTTGAAGGATAAGCCAATGGTGTGAGAAGATGTCATGATGACAACCAATCAGAAAGGAGAACTGTCGGATCCTGCGTCAGTTACACACCCACGATACTTTTGGTCAACCTTCTAGCGGGAGTTGTGTCGTTGCACTCTTGGAAGCGTACTCTTGTGTGTTGTCAACGCCGAAAAATAAGGTATGCAAACTTTAAAATATTACGAATTAATGACTTAGTCTTTGTTAATTGCAGTAGTCGTTATAACACTCATGCACATTTTCAAACTAATCTTCTTTCAATAGTGAAGTTGGCGATAGCTGCTAGACGAGTTTCGTTGTCATGTTAACCTGAAACGTTACTCCATTCATTATCGTGATCAACAGAGGATTGCTAACGTTAGCTAGTCAGACTGCTATTATGTCATTTAACGGTAGCTGACCACTAACTTGTAAGTAAAGTACATTTTGAGAGGTAAAACTTATGTAAACTGTTGCATGGTCATGTTAAAGGTCTGTAGCTACTAAGCATCATAGAATGGCAACATTTGATTGCATTCCCAAGATTGCTCGCCAGCTTGAAACGAGACCTGCTGGGATGGTCGTCTTCAGGTCTAAAAACACTAGCGTTAACCAACGATAACCGCTTAAACTGTTAAAGTTCATATTACCCATACAGCTCGATTGTTAAAACTTGTTTTTTTTGGTAACATTACTGATAGTTGATGTTAAGCATGCACATGTCGCAAATTAATGTTAATTATACAGATAATTAGTTTATTATTTACAGATGTAAGCTAAACTATCACTAAATTGTGATTGAAGTTAACGTTAACATAAAATGCTATTCGAATTTGAGGTTGTATTTTGCTAGGTTTGTGTTGACTTTTTGGCTATCTCTTTAAAGGGAAATGTGCAACGTCCTAGTTCATCCTATAAGATAGCAGCTAAGTTGGTTACGATAATTAAATGGAAGATTGAATGTAACCTAGACCTTGTGAGTTCCAGCTGTGGACATTAAGTTACGGTATAATTTATTTAGCTAAAGTAAAGGTAACATTAAGCTTTTTAGTGTTTTATACGTGCGCGTTTCCAAATCTTTCAAACTAGACATGGTAACTACCTGATCGGGATGAAATGGATCTGAATATACAATTGGGTGTATCCATAGAAACCATGTTCATGGCTTGGAAAGGTTTCCGCCGCGCGGTGATTGAGATAGTTATGCAACAAAGATGAAATAATGGCACTCTCGTATGCCATGTGCTGTCATTATGTAACGGGTGTTTGCACGATAACCGCCGCTTGGACGGCTTGCTAAGCCACAGACGCTGCACGAGATCAGTCCTGGTAAGACAAGTCTAGCATGAAAGATGGTGGCCGCGCTTTTGGTTTGATGAAATGGGAGCGCAGTTGTAGTTGGGCAGTGTGGCTCCCCGTGCCGGCAGAGCTATGGTGGATGTGAATACCTGTCGCCGTGCCTGCATCCATGCTCTTGTTGCTGCCCACTGAACTTGTGCGTTGGACGTATGTTGGTTTACATAATAGCATGCGCCATCACTTTGGTCCTAACTTCATGTGTGTCTTCCTTGCAGAGCCACCATGTCTGACAGAAAGGCAGTGATCAAAAATGCGGACATGTCCGAGGATATGCAGCAGGACGCTGTAGAGTGCGCCACTCAGGCTTTGGAGAAATACAACATTGAGAAAGACATTGCTGCTTACATCAAGAAGGTATTCACTCCTCAAGACCGTTCAGTAAAGTCACAGAGATTGGCTTTGAGTCTTCTCTTGATAGGATAAATGGGGTAATGGGACATCAGCCATGAGGTCATGATGACAGAACATTGCATTAGGATTTGAGTCACAAAAAAAAAAAATTGTTGCTGATCTGTTGTACATCTTCAGTGGAACGCATCCCTGAAAATTCACCCTTTCCCTGACCTGACTTAAATAAACAGTATGATTGTTATCCCTGGTTTTTGAGTTCTTCTCAAAAGCAGAAGTTAATTTTAGTAGCCTGTGATGCGGGAGCCAAGTGCTGCATCAGGCTTTATTGGTGGCTTTGCCCTTCACTGAGTATGAAGTTGCAGGGCATGAAGTAATTAATATAATCTAGTGTAACCCACATAGAGTACCCATGTTTTTAAATCCTCCTCCTTTCTCTGTCCATGCCAGGAGTTTGACAAGAAGTACAACCCCACCTGGCATTGCATTGTGGGAAGAAACTTCGGCAGCTATGTTACCCATGAGACCAAGCATTTCATCTACTTCTATCTGGGCCAGGTGGCCATTCTCCTCTTCAAGTCGGGATGAAGGTCCGGCCTCACTCACTACCCTCTACTGACCATTAAACACAGACTGACTTTGCAGAGAGGCTCCTCATTCCTGACCTGGGGACCGACTGTTTCTGGGCTGCTTCTTATGTTGTTTCTGTTTTGAAAAAAGAAAAGAAAAAAATGGCTATTTGAATGGTGAATGGCAACAGAATGAAACACTTGTATTTATTTTTGTTTTCTACACAGTTGAAAATGTTTTAATGTCATTTGATTTATTTTTTTTCTTCTCCTTTTTTTTTAATTAAAGCGGAATGGTCTGGCTGTCCCGTTGAAATGACAAGTAGTTTGTGTTCATTGATGTGCTGGAATCTGTCCACGTTTTGTTGACTCTTATGTTGGGTAAAAGCTATGTCAAAAGGCCACAATAGAGTGGTAGAGAAAACTCATTCTCTCTATGGCTCTGGGCCACTCAAGCATCTAAGTGAAGTGTACATTGTTGGAAACGGCTCATCACTTCCGTATAGAATATACTGTATGCCACAGTGTGGCAGGAGTAGCATCCAATGGGATAAACTACACACTGAAAGTGCTTTGTTGCAATATTAATTGGTATGATCACAGTGGCCATAGCTGATTGCACAGCTGCTTGTTGCTTGAAATAGATTTCCTCTCAAAGAAAAAGGCCTCTGGTGTGTTGACTGAAAAAATACCAGTCATGTATAAATTACTGTATTGTTTGTGTACAGTTACTAGGGACAAAAATGTAGGCCTACTTGCAGTTTTTGTTTTGTTTTTTCTACAGGACTTACCATAATATTAAGAGTAGAGTAAGCTGTAGTAAAGTTTTGAACTGTAATTGAAAGGAAAATGTTTACTGAAATCAGTTACCAAGAATTAATTCAGACCTGACACCTTATACACACTCTTTAGAGTTGAACAGGGTGTGCGAATAACAAATTCAAACCCCCCAAAGTCAAGTTCAAAGTCAAGCAAATAATAGTCCCTAAATTTTCCATAAATGAAATGAAACCTTATGCAGGGGATCAGAAATTCTAACACTTATGGTAACCTTGATGTAAACCAACACATTTTTCTTTATGTACCTGAAACAAAACAGCTGATTTAGACTATTAAGTAATTAACTGCAGACCAAGTCAAACCAAGCGGGGGGAATAAAGGACAACTGTAGCATTTTAGTTGGAAAAAGACAGCGTTTTATTGGAGTTCATTTAGAAGACCAGTTTGTGTGGGTAGACACCATTGGACAGGAAGAACTGTGAGCGCAGGTAGTCCTTCATGTGTGGGACCTTCTTGATGAGGGGGAGCAACTGGGAGTCAACTGCCTTCTGGTCCTCTTTACGCTGTTCGGTGACTGAGTACTTCTGTAATGGGGGATAAGATAAGGCAGACATGTCAGCACTGTGCTACCACCATGCAAGGTGAACAGGCACCCAAATCGTCCATCATTGTTGACACTGAACATAACTACAAGTCCTTTGACAAACATTCCTATTTTGCACTGTTGATGCCTCCACTGCTCATGCAACAATCCAATACAGCAAAGGACTAATGAAAGGCACAAGACGACGCTTCTTAAAATGAGCTGTGAACAAAGTCTTTTTAGCGCCAGCAAGATTTAACGTTTAACAAGTAAAGGTACTCCACCTTTGCCATGTAAGGCAAATAAGACCCCTTGTAATCCATTATCTTTACCATTTAAGTCAGAAGGGATCAACATGAGGAAATTGCCAAAACTACCAACTCAATAGTGATAAAGTATTGAATTGGCAGATTTCAGAATAAGGAAATAAATTAAAAGACAAAAAAAAAAAAAAAAAGTGCCCGGTGAATTTGGCCATGTATTGGTCTGGGACACATTTCCCAAAAGCACAGCTGCTAACCAAGTTGGTTACTCAGCAATTTCCCAATGCAGACCAATTAAATTATTTACTGGTGAGCAAATATGGCTCGCCCCCACCCCCACCAAGGTAGACCTGTATTTTACCTCTTTCTCAGTGTCAAAGATCTCGCCCTCCTGGTGCTTGGGCTTCCTCAGCCTCTTCTTCTTGAAGTAGGCGTCCGTCAGGGTCTTGGGGAGCTTGACGCCGGAGATGTCCACCTTTGTGTTGGTGGCGATGACAAACTTCTGGTGAGCTCTGCGCAGTGGCACTCTGTTGATGGCCAGGGGGCCTGCAAAACAGAGATGCATAAGCACCACATACATACACATCCATGACCTTGCTGCAGTAGCCTCAAGACCAAACCGCACACACAAAGCAGCCATAGAGCAATTTGCTCCACAGTAGGCTAGGGAAGGCTAATGAACTCACCAGTGACGAGCAGAAGACCGGTACCCAGCTGCTTGAGGAAGACCACGCGCTGTAGGGAAGACAAAAGAAACAAGTTAGACATGTAAATAAGACTGAATATAATCCACCAACAAGACCGACACCATTCAAATCAATGATTCCTGTGGCACAAGGCACGAACAGCCAAGAGGAATGGCAAAATGTGATGCAATAACTCATGCCTTTCATCAGTGGGGTTTAAGGACATTTTAGTTCCGCCTTTTCTGCCATGGCACTGTCTTGTGTGAGCTGCGAGCTGGCCCTCTTCCACAAGAGTGTGGGGGTGTGTGCATGTGTAGCTAGCAGTAATTTAGGGCAGTGTGTAGCTGGGGGTGGGTGTCGATGCATGTTCACACCGTTGGCTGCTTCATCTGCCAGCATGTAGCCAAGTGCCAGTGTTTGTCAGGAGAGAGAGAGGGAGCGCGAGCGAATGATGTGTATTAGTGCGTGTGTGTGTGTGTGCTTGTAACCAAGCGTGGGTGAGTGGCTGGCCTCAGCGGCCCTACTTCACTGTGTGGGCAATACGAAGCTGTGTGTGGGCTCTGCACAGTTTGTGTGTGTGTGTATATGGCTTGCTCTTTGAAGAGACACACTGATGCGTGTAGAGGGACAGTTTGTGTTTGTGTGTGGCCAACAGTGTCGCTTCAAGCACACTGGATGACCCAGGAGGTCAGCCCATTGAGCATGGATATGCAGATTGGCTGGCTAGCACACCCCACTCACTGGATGGATGATAGGATACATTTGCTGGAGCGTATGCAGACCATACATCACAGGCAAATCTTTTGACATGAACATGAAATCTCTTGATAATTAGCTACAGTGCAGCTATAAACTTCCCTCAGAGTCCAACACAGTATGTGGGTAATAATTAGCGCTCATGTGCGTTAAGCCAAGAGAAATTTCACTGTTGCTGTTCTATACAAAGAGCATTTCAGAGAAACACTGCACATGCATTTTACACATGGCTAGTATGGTACTGGACCCCCAATTAGCAGTAAGGGCAGATTGGCGACGTAATCGTTGAATTCTTTTCATAATTAATCTGATTTCCTCATGTAGTTCTCAAAGTTTAAGATACCAAATGCTTAATTTCATCAAAATCAGATATAATCATTTGAACGTCACAGGAGCTGTATGTAAAATGGAAATGAGACCATTACATTTACAGGAACCTTCATTGGTTTTGGCCTTATAAGGCTACCTCAATCAATCCATAGACAGCAATCAACTGAAATGCAGACAACATGCAGATCACAATGCCCCTGTTAGATCAACAGTGGCAGTCACAAAATCACCACAAAGCTTGTAGGGGTGTTTCACCCATTTT
This sequence comes from Sardinella tawilis, assembly GCA_030264315.1. Taxonomy (NCBI): domain Eukaryota; kingdom Metazoa; phylum Chordata; class Actinopteri; order Clupeiformes; family Clupeidae; genus Sardinella; species Sardinella tawilis. The sequence goes on from JASCQY010000293.1 coordinate 1,127,519, forward strand.
TCAGGAAACACACACAACAAGGGGGTGGGGGGTAATAATAAATATATAAGTAATAAAAAAATATAAGTCTTCACGAAGGTGATATTGTGGCACACTCATGTTTGTGTGTGTGCGCATCCCTCCAACATGTAGAGGCGTTTCGTAAGTCATGGCACACGTTTGTGTTGGCACATGTACGAGTCCCTTACCTTCCCGCGGTGGCGTCCAGTGAGCAGGATGAGAACGGTGCCGGGGGTGATGGAGCGGCGCAGCTTGCGGGTGTGCTTGCTGAAGGGCTTGATGCCGTGGCTCCTCAGCTTGCGGGGCACATCCTCTGTGGGGTAGTAGCGGGGCTACAATGGGGCAACAGAGACAACACAAGACCAGGATTAAAATACCATCTCAAGCCCAGGACTAACAAAACAACTCAAATCCTCCACAGGACTGATACAGGGCCATCACAGAAAGAGAAAACGGACCAAATGAATGGCTATGACTAGTTATGACCTCCATCATTCAACTGGCTATGCAATTTGGACATCATGTTCCATCCCACTGTACCTTAACCGTCCTGCTCCTAGTTTCAGGGTCCGACTGAAGTCATGGTCACTGGAAACCGTTTCCACTCATTGTTTGAGACACCTTCACCACCACTGAAGCACCTCTTCAATCACACTACACCTAATCATACTTTTAGTGAACACCACTTCTAGCACACTTCTAGAAGCACAGGCGATCTTCAAGTGCATCTCCCCTCAAACCCTCTTCACAACAATGCTTAGAAATCAATGACTAGGGTGAACTTCTCAGGTAGGGGTAAGCAGCTGGTGACAGGGCCACAAAAATGTATTAAGACACTGACATCTTAGACATGGGAGTATTCATTCACAAGCAGTACTCTTGGATGCAAAACCACCCAGCAGACAGTTCCACTCAACCCTGAAACTGAGATGCAACACTTTTCACCCACATGTTATGATTTGACTCTTAAGGCAAAAATCCAATTGCATTTCCTCTTATTCCAAGATGCCAATTTCCTGTAAGCATGTGTCCTAATCAAAAGCCATACATGAACGATCAGTGTATCGTTTACCACATGAATCAATAAAATAGCAGAGTTGCAGAGTATCAGTACCTGAAAGCAAAGCTATAAGATGATACACATTTCACATCTCCCCCCTGTCTCACAGGGATACACCACATTCCATGGGCATTTCCTCATCACTCACTGCAAACACCTGCATGTGTCAAACTGGACACGGCCCACTCACCATCTTGCGCAGTTTGACCACACGGTTGCCTCCGTTCTTGTCTCCGCCGACTGGCTTGGTGACTTTGGTAGGGGCCTTGACCTTCAGCTTCTTCTCAACCTGTAACACACACACAGACGGACAGACAAAGTTAGGCGATTCCTTCATCTCCCCGCCGCGGCCCATCATCCTTCTTCCCAAGCAACGGTTAAAACCTGCTGGCCATGCCTACCGTGGTCACAGATGCCTTGGTCTTCCTCTTGTACATGGCACGGCGGGCGGACATGGCAGAGCGGGAGTAGCGGCCGATGCCCCGCACCAGGACGGGGTTACGGCTGCCGTGCTTCCTCTTGGCCACCTTTTTCTTGTCTCCCTCGGCCATCTAAGGGGAAAGAAAACCATTAAACAATGGCGGTAAGTTTACAGTACATGCAATCTACATAGCTACAGCCTACCTCATCATCAACACAACTGTCAATCAACATCAAACTGCCTGGTCTGCATCATCATCTTATACTGTACATAACCAGTAGCAGGACACGTTTGTGAAACATGGTTAAAGGCATTTTAACTGTATTTATCAATTTTGCATACCAATACAGTAAGAGAACCAAAAACTAATTTTCTTTCGATTCACACGTGCCGGTATGTCGACTTGACTTAGCAGGCAGCATTACATTAGCAGTGCTAGCGTAACTCAAACGACTTCAATGTAAACACCTAACTTTCCTTCAACCAACAATCTGTGACTAAAGTACGTAAAGATAACCAGAACAATTGATCATCGACTATGCATTTAATCCCACTATAAAGTGGTCGTTTATGGCTCGTGGTCACATTAACGGCAGTGTTCAAACACAACGTGACGGTAGTACATTAGCATAGCAGTTGACGATAGGCTGGTAGATTTCCCTGGACTTGGATGATAGCAGCTTATTTTATTCAGTATTTCACCGACATTCAGGACTTTGACAACAGAATAATTGTAGGTAAAACATGCACGTTCATAAGTACATTCAACATGTACAATTACTAGCAAAACGTGCCATACGACCCGGAATACAGTACTCGAACCTGGCTCCAGGCCTATGACTTGACTCAAACATTAAACGCACTTATCGGAGCTAATAACCAATATTCCAAACAAATGTTAACATCACAGAATGCTACTGGTATTACAATACAGAAACATAAGCACAATTTTGCAATATATAGCTTCTATTCCACAGATGACCATAGATTATATTTCCAAAAAGCGACGTGGAAGCCATGATTACCTTCAGTTAGAAAAAAAAGACCGACATCCGGGGATTTGGTCAATATATACTCATGACGTAAGACGATTTCTTCCTCTTTAGTTATCTTGTGCTGTGGCCATGCAGCTAACAACTGCCGCCTACTGTTTAGGAATAAACATTACAAGGCAGTGAATGTGTCACTTTTTAACCACAGTATTTTAGTGGGAGGCTAACTCTTTATCCATGCACATTGAGTGTAATATTATATGCCATATAAAACTAATAACAACAAAGAAAAGCATTTTTGATTTTGTTTCATTTTGTGTCTCTTATTATTCGCCTACTAAGGTAGTCTAACTATATATATGTATATATATGATAATGTGTATTGGATCATTGTCCTGCAAAAACCAAGTGCGCTTCAGCTTGAGGTCATAACTGATGGTTGGACATTTTTCTTCAGAATTTTTTTGTAGAGAACATAATTTGTGGCAAGTGAGGCCTGCAGTTCTTCAGATTGTAACCTCTTGGATCAGTCGATGCTGTGCTCTTGGGGAAATTCATTTGTTGGCCAGCCTCTTCTATGAAGGTTCACCAGGTTGTTTTTTGGCCTACAGTGTACAGTCAGACACTCTCTAGCGATCTCTTGATTTGAAAGGTCTGGCTGTAATCTGGCATGGGTGTGGCTAGTGAATTTTAATTCAGCTTTCTAAAATGTTGATTTAACAAGGGGGGCAATAACTTTTTTCACGTGAGTCATAGGTTTGGATAAAGTTTTTCCCTTAATAAATACTGTCATTACATAAAAATGCATCATAGGCATTATATGTTTATTTGGATTATCATTGTCTAACATTTAAAGCCGTTTGATTATCTGAATCAGTTAAGTGTTGCAAACAAGAAAAAAAAAATACTTTTCCACAGCACTGTACATGAAACTCACCTCTTATGCTTTCCAGTTGTGTTAGTCACCAATCTCTGTGATGAACAGCCAGAGAATCAACTTTGAAGGTACAAGACAAGTCAAGGCATGCACAGAAAGTATTGCTATGGCATCTGTACATGTACAGTACTAGGCAAGAAATGAGGAGTCGGCACATTCTTCTTCAAATGGTTCAGTGATAACATGCAGTTAATAAAACTATAATGAATAAAATAGGTAACGTATTTTGAGAAACTGCTGAGGCCATAGCATAAGTTTTGTTTTCATAAAACAAACATGAAGAAATATTTATATTTTTGATGAATGGTAATTAAGAATGTTGCTTCGTCACTCCTAAAGTATTATCATTTGAAAAATGGATCAGAACTATTGGATGGACCTGATTCAGCATTTGGATATTCAAAAATGTTGAATCGTCCTGTGTTGTCTCTAAACGCTTGCACAACCAACCATATGCCCTGTGTTTCACTACAATGCCAGTCCATTATCTTCAGGAGTACAGTACGCTATCTTTTCAAAAGCGTCTTCTCCCTAAGCATGCATGATAAGATCATTGAATATTTTTACACTGTCTGATACTGTGCCCTGTCTCTCTCTAAATCAGAGGCCTACTCATCAACACTCACTCAGGCTATTGCATAAATAGCCCCCAAGAAAAGAAAAAAGAAAATCTCACTCCACGCTGAGTTGAAAACTTGGGAGCCCTGCTTAGAGAAGTAAGGAGCCCCTGTTATAGGGTCATTGTGGTATTTAGATTGCAGTATGTATATATTTCCTCACAATAGGTTTGCGTTTCCTTGCACTACTTGCATTCCCTCGTAATAACTTTTGTGTTTCCTTTGCAATAGCAGAGCGGAGTATTTCAGGCTTCACTCATGTGGCCAACCATGCAGCAACATGCAGCACCTGATTTCTCATAGCTGCTCGTGTAAACCCAGTTTAATTCAGACCTACAGTTTACTCATTAACAGAAGGCTATAATAAAACTAAACCGTCCTTACTTACATTTGGATGTAACATGTTTTTTGGCATTGGCGCCTTTTTGTAGCCATGAAAAGACTAAGGACTTAGGACTAACATGCTGACAGAATTGGACAGAGTGAGCAGTGAGAATAATTGCAATATTGCCAGCCGGGAAACCAACAGAAACTATCACTCATGACGGGCAGTAGGCCTACAGTAAGTATGCAAATTCAGGTCCTGTATGCAACTGTATGCAACTGCATGGCAAATTCCCCCTATATGGGAAAACAGTGTTTGTAGTTTGAGGCATCACTGACACAAGTAATTAAGGCAGTATGAACACAAATTTTATTGAAAAGATGATTTTTTTTTTTTACAAAACATGAATTGAACAGTCATAGCCTGTTGTCATGTATAGAGTGTATAGTTCCACTGAGTGGATCAATAGGAGTGAACATAGACACATGGCGGTAGAGAGAGAGAGAGAGAGAGAGAGAGATAGAGAGAGAGAGAGAGAGACTACCAGTCTGTCAAGGCCAAGAAAAAGCTGGATGGATGTTACATAATGCAATCAGGAGGCAACAAACCGCAACAATAAAGACACAACGTTGTGTAATCTGCATTGTGTAACATCAGCATCTTCAGCACAAGTACACAAGGGGACTGAAGGCCCCCTGATGTCTGCAAGGCATCCTTGTCACCATACAGTACATTCTTCAATAATGCTCAGACCTGAGTAGGTTACAAGCACACTGTGGGAGCTTGAGTGTGTCACAGCTACAAATAAAAGACCTATAAATATTACCTCTGCATTCAAGTCAACGCAAACCACAACTCTGTTGTTTGTTAGCAGTGTTTGTCCTTTATGCTTCCCCCCCCCCCACTCACAGGGCCACCACATGTGTTGGCTGTTTTAAGAGACGTTGGCCTGTGTTTCTGAGTGCTTGTGTGTATTTGATACATCTTCTCGATTAAGGTTGTTCTGAGTGTATATTTGTGTGTGTGTGTGTGTGTGTGTGTGTGTGTTTGTTTTGTGAAGTCTTCGTCTTCAGTGGGTATTCTCCAAGATGATGGCAATGCCTTGGCCACCTCCAATGCAGGCTGAGCCCACAGCGTACTTTCCTCCTCGCCGCCTAAGGTCAAAGTTTACTAGGTTAAAATACATCACTCAAACACATGATCATTACTCAGCTATTCTGTAGGAGGTTGCCATTAGACAGGTAGAATCCAAGTGCTATTGCTTTTTGGACAACTGTGGCAGGGTTGTGTGAAAATTATTTTTTTTATCTTGTCCAATACTTGTCTGCCTAACAAAGTTCAAAAGAGATGAATGACACTGCCACATAATAGAGACATACAGTATTTGCTGGGACTAAGTGGGCCAGTGCTATTATACTATGGTTCAGTGCTCTCTGTGCTGTGTGTGACGCACATGAGGGCAGCTGTGCTCTGACAAACAGGTGAGCTATATTATTATACTGCATCGTCATTACCAGCTGTGCTCCCTACAAGCATGATGTGGAAGTGTCTGCACATACACCTGAACACTGAATGCAAAGGTCCATACTAAACATGGCATGTTTGCGTGTCTGTGTGCATGTGTGTGTGTGTCTGTGTATGAGTGAGTGAGCGAGAGTGAGAGAGGGAGGAGGAGAGAGGGGGAGGCATGCAAATATGCATTACCATTTATGTGTAAAGTATATTCATAAGACTGTGTGTTAATGTGCCTGTAAGCATACTGTATGACTCCATGCCAACTAAGGTGGGATGTTCCTGATATATATACACACCTGTGCATGTGTGTATGTGTGTGTGAGAGAGAGAGAGAGAGAGAGAGAGAGAGAGAGAGAGAGAGTGTGTGTGTGTGTGTGTGTACCTAAGTTCATGGACCAGGTGAGCAGTGATGCGTGTTCCTGATGCGCCCAGTGGGTGTCCAATAGCGATAGCTCCACCATTCACGTTGCTCTTCTCAGGATCCAGCCCAAGTGCCTTAGCAACGGCCAAGTATTGGGGCGCAAATGCCTCGTTCACCTGAAAACCCCACAGAGTCAGATCTCCACCCACAAACCAACCACAGAGTAAAGCTATGCAGTGCAGATAATGCACATGGTGACAGTATTACATAGTCATGCTCATAGCAGATGGAAGAGTTTATAAATAAATAATATGACTTCTGCATGTATTACATAAAAGGCATAACTCATGGAAAGTATAACATATCTATAATGTTGACAAGGCAGTATATAATATCTCTAAGAGGAAAGCTCAATATGGAATGTTATGTGTCTTTAGTATATTGTCCAAGAGACATAATGAAGTACCTCCACCAAATCCATATCTTTCAATGAAAGACCTGCTTTCTTCAGAGCCTCTGTGACAGCTGGTACTGGCCCTGTGAAGACGAGGAATATGTAGCTGTCAGATACATGAATCTGCCAGGTAGGCAGACCATGCCATAAATGGCTCGTTATTCATGGAAGTGGTTTATAAAGGCACTAGTTATAAAATCCATTGCTAAAAACAAAACAAAAAACAAAACAAAAAAACGGATAAGTCTTAATTGTGTTTGAAGACAGTATATTTGTGTTTGACATGCACGGGGGGAGCAAGGAATAAGCTAAATGCTATGTACCAATTCCCATGATGCTGGGGTCACATCCTGAGGCGTGATAGGCAACGATCCTGGCCAATGGTTTGAGATTGTGCTCCTTCACTGCATCCTCACTGGCTATCACCACAGCAGCAGCCCCATCAGACACTCCCTAAATGGATGAGGGTGCAAGTTAGTAGAAAGCACTTTACGGTGCATATGGAGAAAAAAAATACCTCTTAGGCCCTCCCATACTCCGTTTACTCTTCTCAACGATCCAGAAAAAATGTATTAAAGGAGTTCTCTGGAGTGAATCAAACCGAAGCCCTGTTGTCTGAGGCCTTTGGTTTGATTCACTCCGGAGAACTCCTTTAAGGGAAAAAAAAACCAAAGCATGATTGTGTCCCCCCCCCCCCCAAAAAAAATGTAAGGGTTACACCACCAGGGACCTCACAATTTTGGCATCAAAAATAATGTCACACCCACCGATGCGTTGGCAGCAGTGACGGTGCCCCCCTTCTTGAAGACTGGTGCCAGTTTGGCCATCTGCTCCAGGGTGGTCTGGGGTCGGGGGTGCTCATCCTGGGTCATGGGCACTTTCCCCTTCTTGGCCTTCACGTCGATGGGCGCAATCTCTGCAGTGTAGTGGCCTGCCTCATGGGCTAGAGACACAGGTACAAACACGCCATCATCTCTAATTCTAATTTAAAGGAACACTCCACCTTTAGCGGACATATACCCACTTCCACCTTCTAATCTCAAAACTAAGAACTGGAGAAAGGTAAAACTCAATTGCTCAATTCAAGGGCAGGTGGGAAATTTGTATATTTCCCCAAAGGTGGCGTGTTCCTTTAAGGCACTTTATTTTATCTTAATTGATTAACGGGAAACAATGCATGGTCATGTGGAAATAATCATAGGACAAAAATTTAAATGCAATAGGGACTATCCTCATTTCATCCATAGCTCTGATGTGGACGATATGTTTTTTAACCAATTTCCATTTCATAATGAAACAACACAATTATATGAGAAATGTGTGTGTGTGTGTGTGAGTGTGTGTGTGTGAACTCACCTGCCTTCCACCTCTGCTGGGTCTGGTAGGCATACTTGTCACAGTCCTCTCTGGAGATCTCGTACTTCTCTGCCAGGTTCTCAGCTGTGATGCCCATAGGGATTTTTACATGGAGGTCTGTCAGTCCAGCCCACAGTGTGTCTTCCAGCTACAAAGTCACACATGCGTGTGCACACACACACACACACACACACACACACACACACACACACACACACACACACACACACACACACACAC